>JAPDNY010000003.1:119343854-119813854 GCA_029375565.1 Gekko gecko | reverse complement strand
CAGTACCCCCGGCAATGACAATACTAGCGTGGGCTGCTGTACTGAGCACTCTATTGGAGAGGAGGCCTGGATTCAGAGTCCTGTGACATATATCAAACCACTCTCATACAGTCTGAATTGGTTATTGTGAAGATTGTATGGCTTATAGGCTGCCCTGAGGTCCTTGAAGGAAGAACAGGACAGAGATATGATAAATACCTCATCTGATGCAAATGGCCACATGATTTCCAGTGTCGAACACTGGGTAGATTATTGGATTTTAGCATGGGAAACATGGGCTCAAATCTTAGCTCATGGGAGGTTCCCTGAGAGTAACATACCTATTTCTAAACTAGTTTATATTGCTAAGTAGTGATATTTGGGTTAGCAAATAAAATTATCACTGACGGAGGTATCAAAATCAGTTAAATACCTGTGAATGTCACACTGAATTTCTCCCAATAGGAATTACCACTGGTTGGGATGATATTAGCTCAATCCATTGGTAAATCCAGCAGGTTGTTACAGGGGCTTCTTCCAAGTGCATATGTATGGATCGTTATGGTGCTGACGGTATTACCATCCCAGAGCCCCTGTACATACGTGCCATCTAGATTTAGAATACAAAAGCAGTGCCTTGGAATCTAGAACAACACTCTATGGAAACAGGCTGAAACATGGATCATCTCACTTTTTGGAGACAGTTGATGGGAGAAGGACAGGGATGCACAGGGTCCCATGGATGAGAGGAGCCCTCAAGATACCAGGGTAATCTTCCTTTTGTTAAACAAAGGCTCTGCCCCCATAAAAGCACCAGGGGCTGAAGTTTGTGCCCATACACTAGCCCCATGCTGTTGTTCACAGGGTTGCAGAGGGAGTAAATGACCTAACAGAAGTCATGACTCAAGCCCAGTTTCTCTCAGTGACAGGATCCCTTAAAGAGCTCTCTTAAGGGAGGTGGGAGATTGACAAAGAACCAACGTCACAAGCAAGCTTAACCGCCTGCCATAGCACTCTTTAAACTGAGGGCAAATGGTGATCGGGAACTCAGAGTCTAAATCCGATGTATATCAAAATGTATACAAAATGGAGATGTGTTTGTCAACATGCTTCAAACAGAAAGCATGTTTCTGTGCAAATGCAGATGTGCACACCTATTGACAACAGGATCCCCTCTTGAAAATGTGTCAAAGTAAACATTTCATTGAACAAAAGGCTGTAAAGATAGATAGCAATCAAAAATGTAAGTTCATGGTTCTTGGTCCTGGAAGTAATATATATGGATGTCTGGATGTGCAAATATGCCCCTTCTCATATTTCGGTTCATATGTTATGTTAGGGTTACCAACTCCCTAGAAAAAAATGTCCTATCCCTTTAATCAAAGGATAGTAATGGGGTGTTAACCTCCTGAAAATCTCTCACACATCAGGCCTCTATTAAAAGGGCAGGGCATTTTTGTTCAGGCCTGTTGCCAACTCTAGTTGTCACTGCAGACTTTCCATTTTGTTCATTTCTGTTGCTGGTGTTCCTTATTCTTTTGTCTTTGTTATGGCATTTTAAAGTCATTTATATGCTATTTCTTTATTGCATGCCATATATGTGCCATGTATATACAACAATTATGCACCATTTGTATGCAATTGACACAGAAATGAGTAATCGGTATTATTTGATAATAACGAACAGATTTCGTTAGCCTGTACTGTCCTGCCAAGCTACGTGTTGCCAATTGTGGTAAGTTTGGTTCATGTTGCCAATTGTAGTAAGTTGGGTTCAGGTTCCCCAGAGCCTGCAGTTGCTCTGTGACTGCGAGGAAACCAAGTCAGGTCTGGGTTCCTCACAACATTTTGGCCCTCAGAGTGTGTAATCGGGGCAAGGTCACCCAGCAAGCTTCCTTGGCAGAGTGCATATTCAAATCTGGGGCTGTCTCCCAGAACCTAGCCCAATATCTATCCACTACATCCCATTGGCTCTCTTACTGCCTCCAAACTTGTTTAGAAATCTCAGGGAAGAACTAAAATTCTTGACACAGAGAGTACTCCATCTTTTTGTGTTATACCTCTGAGGATGCGAGTCACAGCTGCTGGCGAAACGTCAGGTCCTACAATGCCAAGCCCACAGCCACACAACCCGGAAAATCTACAGCAACTAAAGAACAAAAATTGTTACAATGAAGTGAAACTGTAAAAAACAACAACGCGTATTTGGAAACATTAACTAAGGATTCCATGATCAGCCTTAATATAGGTAGCCTACTTTCCCATCTGATGGAGAGGACAGGTATCTAATGGCTACACCATTGCTTGGAAAGACATCTTACTGGGTCACAGATCTGCAATTGTCTAGATTTCCACTGTTCCCCATTCATCCCCTCTGTCCCCCTCTTTCACGGCTTATGTACACAAGAAGAGCAGTATTGGCCCAGAGGGACTGCTCTTTGCTCCTCCTTGCTACAAAATGAGTATCGTAGCAGTGGCCATGAATAAATTGGAAGTGTCAGGATAGAGAAGATAAGGCTAAAAAGCATAATATTTCCTCTAGCATTGTACAGATGTCACATTCAGAAATTGCAGGGGAGTTGGGGTTGGAGGGATGCGTCTGTGTGCTCCTTATATGCCTCTGTAGGCCTTGAAGAGGAATGGAGATAATTTAGTCTTTCACTGCCCCCCCCCGAATCCTATGGAGGGTTCATATTGAAAGTGTTTGATTATGCTTTGCTTCAAAAGAATAAAAAGCTTTGTGCCCTGTCCAATAATGTCCTTCTGGCCCACACTCAGGCTTTGGATGTAATCCACCCCACTCTCGTATGTCAATGTCATTTCTGTGAGAGAGGGAATCATAACAGAATTCACATCGAGGGAGCTGACACCGACCCTCCTCACCCACAAATCAGATAGTCTGGTCATCATTATGCCAATGGTGTTTGTTTCCATCTTTAAGCAAATACAAGGCCATTCTATGTGCCAGTCTCAGGAGTGCGAGTGACTTCTCACTGCCCTTGGCTATCTTGTGTTTAATTTAAGAAGCATGCCCGTACACTACGACGGCCATTGTTTACCACTGTCATTGTTATCAAAGCAAGTGAAGACATTAGAATCTACCCTGTCACTGGGTTTTATTTTCCTCATGTCAGGAGACAATGAGGCTCTCCACATCCAGTCCTTGTCTAAGGACACTTTGCAGGAAAGGACTTTCATGTGTAATACGTGGCAAGTTTCGAAGTCCCATGGGCTTCCTTTGCTGAGCATTTGTGGAATACAACGTAGATATCATAATCCCAATACAGTAGTTGTGGGCCAATTCAAATGTGTGAGCTTAAGGTGGTATTGTCCCCATGTGGAGGCTACGTGATGATCCACACTTTGTTAGATATTGGGCTGCTATAATTATTCTTCTCCTGCATCTTCCTGTTTGGACAAGGAAATCTAGGAGGCGAACGATTACAATAGTGCAATGTCAATGACATGTGAATCTCCTGTAACTTTCCACAGTTTTCATGTAGGAAATCATTCATTAACAGAGAGAAACCAAGGCAGCTCTGTTATCTTATAAGTTAAGATTTGCATGTTATTTTTTCACATTATACATTTATCATGAGATGATATCCTAGCTAATTTTGCATTCTCTATCTATTGATCTATCAGCCTATCAATCTACCTACCTACCGCCCTACCTTTCTATTTCATACCTTTTTATACTGCCATTTCACCAAGGAGCTCAGAGCAGCATATATGGTTCTCTTTCGGGTATGTTGTAGGTATGTAGGGCTATCTTTCGGCTATGCTCCTGCAGAGTGCAAGGGGTTGGACTAGATGACCTGCAAGGTCCCTTCCAACTCTAACATTCTATGATTCTATGATTCTTTCCCCATTTGACCTCACAGCAGGCCCATGAGGTAGATGAAGCTGATAGCATGTGACTGCTCATGGTCACCAAATTAGCTTTCATGGCACTGTGGGGGTTTCAAACCAGGGCCCCTAGACTCTATTCAACACTCTAATTATTAAACCCCACTGACTTTCATGGGGAATGTTTAGTGTAAAGTACATGCTACCTTGTGATTGCAACCCCAGAAAACTAGAATGCATTCAATGAAATATGAGGGGTGCATTAAATAAACTGATGGCCCATCAAATCCTGGAAGCTAAACAGGGTGGGACCTGGTTAGTACTCAGCAGGGAGACCACCAAGGAAAGCCAGGGTTGCTGCACAGAGGCAGGCAACTTGGAAGTCTCTTGCCTCGAAAACACTTCGAGGTGGCCACATCTCAGCTGTGACTTGACAGCACTTTCTGCCACATCAAATAAAGGATTTTCCACATGAAATCCATGTGGCTATTGTTTCCTTTCCAGTTTGGTGTAGTGGTTAAGTGCGCGGACTCTAATCTGCGAGAACCGGGTTTGATTCCCCACTTCTCCACTTGCACCTGCTGATGTGACCTTGGGTCAGTCACAAGCTCTGGCACAGCTGTTCCTGAAAGAGCAGATTGTGTTAGAGTTCTCTCAGCCCGACCTACCTCACAGGGTGTCTGTTGTGGGGAGGGGAAGGGAAAGGAGTTTGTAAGCCGCTCTGAGACTCCAAGTGAAGGGCGGGGTATAAATCCAATCTCTTCTTCTTCTTCTTCTTACTTATCACTATTCGTTTCATTCATCTCCTGTTGCATTATCCCTTCCTGGATCTCAGAGCAGCTTATAGACCCAGGAGGTCTCCCATTCCAGCACTGACCAGATCAGCTGGCTAGTTTACGGTATGTTGTGGCCTTTAGTCATTCCTGAAAAGGAATACGATTTATTGTCGCACAAGCTTCCATGAGCAGCTGCCTCTTCACATACTAGAATGAAAGGCGGGTTGAGAAGACGTACTTAAATGGAACAGGGGGTTCAAAATGGAAGGGAAGGATGACAAAATACACCACCGTCACTTGAAAACAGTTTATATATTGAACACAACATGCAACGAAAGACAATTTACCTTTTGTAGTGAACAAATCGCCCATAATCTTTATTCACGCCATATTGGAGGCCATCGTGTTTTCTTTTCTTCATTTGGTCATGGATCTCTCGCCCTGTGGCTTAATTGAGGAAAATCCCCACATATTGCGGCATAATAATTTGCTGAATCTTAATGAAGACAAAGCTCTCTTATGATAGTTGCAGATATGTCTAGCTGGGTCTCATGTGGATGCTGGGTTGCATTGAACAACTGCTGAGGAAGCAGGAGTGTACACAGAAGGGGGTGGGGCGGTAGAGACAGCTTAGCGGGGAGTTCCTAGCGATACAGCGCTCTGGACAGGAGCCTTAAGGGCAAAACACAGTGCTTGTCAGTTCACGTTTGCCTGGTCTCGAAGAGAAGAGGCATTTAAGACTCCGCATCATGATAGCCACTGCATTGCTGCACTGAGACACTTCCACACATTGCCCAGCTATGCGAATGGACACTGATCAGAGGGTGCATGTGCGCCTTCTTGCATGTCCTTTGGACAATGAGCGCTTCGTTCTCGTGGCAATGCAAGTTGCTTTGAGGACTGAGGAAAATGTACAGCAGGATGTTCAGTTTCCCGCCAGAGGCCTCTGCCACTTTCACAACAGGCCAACGCGGAGCCAGTCTCAAGCATTTACTCCTTTTCAAATGCATTATTTTTATTTTTCTCTCCCCCACTAGTGTTGACTTTGTGTTTCAAATGCAGGCTGCTTAGGCAGAATAAGGTTTGATGCCAGTTTGGGAGATATGAATGACATTCTTTCATCTTTATTCAACCTTTGGATGAGCAATCACAATAGCAAACCCCCCCCCCCAAACCTCCCTCAACTCCAGTTCCTCGGTATTTATTTCCCCACTCTGTGGTCTTGTATAAAAGAAATTGCCTGTGGATGTGCAGCCTGTGGGTTAGGGCACACCAAATTGTACGTGCACAAAGCTTTCTGTACAAATGGCTCAGGAGCTTTCTCTTTTGACGCATCACAACCTGATTCAGTGTCGGGCCTTTGGGAACCTTGATTCCTGTTATTGCCTTAGTCTTTACCTTATTCAAATAGAAGTCTGCAATAGAAACTAGATATTTAAGAGATGTAGTGAGTCCTGTTTGTTTCTTTCTTTTCTTCTCTCCAAGAACATATGGTGATTTTCTAGGTAAGGTGGGGGGTGGGGCGGGCGGGAAGGGTTATTTTAAGAGTCTTCATTAAGAATCAGTCTATTAATCAAAATCTCACTACAAATCTGAATACACTTGACTATGGTAGCAATGGTTTGAGTTATACAAGATGTAGGCTATGCAAAAATGCACTGTCCCATGCAGAGGTTCGATTCTGTAATTTTAACCTCTGGGCTTAATGGTTTTATGTTCCCTTCCCTGCCACTCAATGCAGAATTCTACCAGTAATTGTCCAGTTTGGTGTAGTGGTTAAGAGCAACAAACTCTAATCTCGAGAACCGAGTTTGATTCCCCATTCCTCTGCATGCAGCCAGCTGGGTGACTTTGGGGCAGTCACAGTTCTCTTTTATTGATTTATTTTTATTTATTCAGTTTATACCCTGCCCTATCCCACACATGAGAGATGTTCTCTCAGAGCTCTCTCAGCCCCATCTACCTCACAGGGTGTCTGTTGTGGGGAGAGGAAGGGAAGGAGATTGTGAGCCATTCTGACACTCTGAATGAAGGGTGGGGTATAAATCCAATTCTCCTCCTCCTCCTTCCTGGCCTACCAGTCTATGCACTCCTAGATGGGAATCAGTATAACTGAAATAGTGGGAACTTACGGGACAGCACTGTTTGAGTCTGGAAATGGTGATGATTAGAAGATTCAAAAAGCAACTCTGTGGGTGCGTTCAGACGCGCCGTTTGAGCCGTTTTCAGCACGGCTCAGAAACGGCTTTTCCCTGCGCGTTCACACGCCCAACATCTGCCCACCGTCCCCAGCCGTCGCTTTCTGGAGCAAACCCCCTTTGAAACGGAGTATTTTGACACCACTTACCCAAGTGGTGTTTTCCATGATTCTCCGTTTCAAGCCGCACTTTTCCCTGTCTGATCGCTCCATCCAGCCACTTCCGGGTGCTTCAACCCCCCTCCCCTCTGGGAAGCTGCCTCCAGCTTCCGGTTTTAGTCCTCCATTTTTCCCCCCCCTTACCGGTGTGCGCTTGAGCGGAGCTCCGCACTTTAGTTATGTAAAGAAAAGCTTCAGTGGTGCCTAGTTCAGGCATTTAGACAAGTCCAGGATCTTGGGGAGGCCAGTTTCGGGGAGAAAATTTAAACAGAAGTCTTCATTTAAACTTTAAAGGGACGGGTTGAAATCGCTGTTCTGCGCACGCGCCAAACTTCCTGTTCGGGAGAGGGCTGCCTGTGCGCATGCTCAAAGGAGAGGGAAACCCCCCCCAGACCTGCAGGAGGACGGCAGGGAGCTCCGAAGGAGGGAAGGAGGAGGTGAGTGTGATCGCGATTCTCCAGTTTAAAAAAAAAACGCTTCGTGCCGGAGCAGTTTAAACCGCTCCAGCACGCTGTCTAAACGCACCCAGAGTGGCACAATGAAAAAAAATAGATATTTGCTGTTTGTCAATGTAAACAACAGGTGGTCTTTAGATAATAGCTAAAGTATATACATTTAAAGCACTTGGAATACAGAATTCCATTTCCAAAAGCTGCCCTCACTACTGTCTTGTTATTTAGACAGGGTTGGTGATGAATGGCTGTGTACATGTGTGCATGTCCCTGGACATCACTTACTTTCCTCCCTTATTCTGTTTTCCCCTTTCTCTCTCTGTCGTCATTGCAGTGGGATCCTTCATGGTTCTACTCAGAAGCAACTTCCATTTTATTCAGTGCTGTTTACTCCGAGATAAGTATGGAAAGCATTAACTATCAGTGGCCTCAAAAAACCCTATGGCAGAGGAGAGATGGACACAAATCTGATGTCAGGAATCCAAGATGGAGAAACCTGAAGGAGAACACTTCAACCTTCCAGGACATTCAATGAATGACCTCAAAGTAGCTGTTTTATTACAAAGGAACATCAGGAACAGAATGGGAAGGGAAATTGCTGAATTACAATTTATTACAATACTTAGAACAAAAACCTCCCCGGGACTCAACAAGGATATTGGTTTCTTATCTCATTACATATGCTAACTCATTCAGTCCTCACGTATGTATTCTCAACAAGAAGGACTATATATCATCTGTATTTTATTTTATTTCTTTTTCAGAATAATATATTAGAATCTCTCCTATATTATAAAGCTGTATTGGTGGTGGTGCATTGCTGAGCATTCCACACGGCGCCCACAGCCTTTGGCTCCATGATCTGTAATTCAGAAGCTGTTCCTATCCACTGGCTGTATTGCCTGAGTCTTGCCTCCAATGTTCTAAACAGTTTGCTTTTCCTCTCCCCCCAATAGCCAGTCAGAACACAGAGGTCATTTGCATATGCAACCTAATTGGCCTTTGCCTCTAACATTCTAAACAGTTTGCTGTTGCTGTTGGAGTTCTGAGGTAAAATATATACCCCAATCTCCCTGTGGGGCCTGGAGATCTCCCACAAATCACCGTCTTCCCCAGCCACAGCACATCATTTTCCCTACAGAAAATTTCCCAGCTATTACAACTGATGTCCAGATGACCAAGATCAGTTCTCCTGGAGACAATGGCTACTTTGGGCAGTGGACTCTATGGCATTATACCCTGCTGAGGTCCCTCCCCACCCCAAACCCTGCCCACTCCAGGCTCTACCCCTCAAATCTACAGGTATTTCCCAACCCAGAGTTGGCAACCCTGTAACTGGCTACGGAACTGTTTTCCAGACTCTTGGAACCCAGAAGACATGGCATAGGAGGAGGTGGTTTTCTACCTTACCCACCATTGCATAGCCCCAAATTAACATAAGCCAACCTCCAGGCGGCACCTGGAGATCTCTAGCTATTACAGCTGATGTCCAGATGACCAAGATCAGTTCTCCTGGAGACAATGGCTGCTTTGGCCAGTGGACTCTGGCATTATACCCTGCTGAGGTCCCTCCCCACCCCAAACCCTGCCCTCCCCAGGCTCTACCCCTCAAATCTACAGGTATTTCCCAGCCCAGAATTGGCAACCCTATAACTGGCTATGGAACCACCTTCCAGACCCTTGGAAGCCAGAAGACATGGCATAGGAGGAGGTGGTTTTCTACCTTAGCTGCCACTGCATAACCCCAAATCAACATAAGTCAAGGGTGGAGGGAACCATACCTGTGTCCATGCAGCTGCCCTCCCATGCTACCCACTTGGGGCAGCAAAATGACTTGAGACAGCCCTGCCTTATAGCTAAGCAGAAGGAAATAAACATGGCTTGCCTCCCCCTATTTTCCCCTTCCCTCTGCTGCCTCACCAGCCACAGCCGGGACATTCACCTGGAGCTTCCTTCTAGAGCTCGCTGTATTTCTTCCCACAACAGGCCTTACTCCTAGTACTGTATATATTGCAAGGAATATTGGAATGTTTTGCTGACATACCACTGCACCCACCTCAAAAAAGAAAGGAAAAAAAATGCTAAGTTACCTCCACACATGGGAGGAGATGAATGGAGGGTCTCAGTTTACTTCCCACAATTAGAAAAGACACCTTTACACATTTATCCCATATTCTGACATATTTATTGCCTTGCTGTCCTTTCCCCCCTTAATTAAATCAAAACAACCTTATAACCTTAGCTTGTTATTTAGTTTTGTCTTTGCATGTCTTAAAACATCTTCATCATATTATATGTTAATTTGCTGTTCAGTCTCTGTCTGGCTGAGTTCGGACTGGCAGCTTGAAGCGGGAGCGAGTCGTGGCAAAGAAGCCCCGGAACAAACAGTTCCGGGTTTTCCCAGTCACACTGTGCCGACTGATGTGGGAGCATACCGGGGAGGAGGTGTGAGGGAGCGTTCACACTGTTGGCCCAAAGGTACGGCTGTAAGGCACGGCTTTCTGTTTTGCTAACCTGGAGATATGCGCTTATGCGCATGAGCACACTATCAAAATCATGGATTTTAGCATTCACACTGTGTTGGTGTGGGATATACACAGGATAGACATGCTTTCCAGGGTTTGATACCACCTTTAACAGGTATCTTTTTAACTCGGGAGGGAAGCATTTCATGATGGGTTGAGTACGGCTGGGGAACGCCAGACAGATGTGCCTGTGTGAACGCCCCCTTTAATCCTCTTGTGAAATGTTGCTGAAATGCGCCTCTCTCAGGGCAAACTGCCAGTCTGAACTCAGCCTCTATAAGTCTGAACTGTTACCTTCCATCCCAATGTGTCTGAAAAAGTGTGCACACACACGAAAGCTCATACCTTGAATAAACCTTTGTTGGTCTTAAAGGTGCCTCTGGGCTCTAGATTTGTTCTACTGCTTCAGACCAACACGGCTGACCACCTGGAACTCACTCCTATTGCAGCTGCTGTTTCTTCCTGCCACTGCTCTGCTTTGTCCTCTTCTTCCTCTTCATTTTAAAATGAAATAATGGCAAGGGCTGCATTTTCTATACATACACACAAAACACAAGGCGAGAGGTGCTTGGCTGTATTCGCTCCCCTCCTTGCTGAGCCAATGGGTTGGCCTTACAGAATGACCTTCCACGGTATGTCCCTTATGGATCCTCTGGACCCAAGCAACAGTTCGATGCGGCCTCATTCTGCACACTTAACCCGGCAGAAAGCTGTCCTAGCATACATATACCTCAAGCGAAGGGGATGGCACACGGGGACAGTTCAAAAAACCGATTTGTAGAGAAGTTAAACTATAACTTGAATTCTAAAAATCAAAATACAATAGGTGACCGGAAACCAAAAGCCTAGTAATGTAACAACATGTCTAACTAACAAAATCAAAACAAGACAACTCAGTACAGACATAATGCAAACGGATGGGTTTGTTTTAGCTCCGGTTGGTTAGTGAAACCAAGGTTCGGCGTGCAGATGATCAGTTGAAGGATGCTTCCGTACAGAGCTTTCGCTTTAGTAAAAAAAAACTGGGAGCCTGTGAAGATGTATTAAAATGAGCTCAAAGCAACTTGTACCAGTTAACAGATAGTCAGTTGAACTTGAAAACAGGATCGATCAATATGCCCTTCTTGGTTTCTCTGTGTTGCCCTCTGACTGATTTTGTTCCACCCACTTTTGTCGCTTGTCTCAGTGGTTTGTTTATTTCTGTGATACATTTATTTTCTGTCTCTCCCTCTCTGGTATTTATACTTACAATATACATCAAATATATGTATAATAACTGATTTGCTGCAAAACATTGAGAAGCATATGCATTTTAATTCAGTGGGGAGACAGGAAAGGGTGCAAAATATTCATGGGTTTGATCTGCAGAAAATTGAAGTGGAAGTATTTGAAATGAACCAGCAACTTTGTTAAACTTGACAGGATTCCCATTTTATATGACTTGCGTTTTTTGAAGAACTTTTAAAAGGCAGTCGCATATAGAAAATGTTACTACACTCCAGTCCGTCTATGCATAACTGTGGTAAGATCAGGGTTCTTTAGGAAAGATATCAACCTAAAAGGCATTTTTGGCCATAACACATACCCAGAGATCCAGGAGCCAAGCTGGATTCTGGACAGCACCCAAAGTGTGCACCTGCCACTTCAGAGCATTACAACACCTTCCATCACAGCCAGCACCTCAATTTTGTACTGATTCAGTGTTAGCTTGAACACCATCATCTAGTTCATCACTGACTTCAGGCACTGGTTTATCCATGTAGTGTGGCACTTAACTCAAATCTATGGATAACCTCTTCCAATGTCATTGTATAGATGTTACATGCCATGGGAGACAAAAACAGAGCCACACAGGACCCCACAGGCTGAATGGGTCACCATGTTCTAATGAAATTATGGGGAAGAGGCCATGAAAAGAATACCATCAAGCCCAAACAACAACAACACCTGACCTGTTCAGTGGAAATATCGCCCCAGGATAACCTAGCCTACCCAGCTATCCCAAATGGTTGGTGCTCTTCGATTTTGCTTTCAGAGCAACCTGATCCTTGTGCTCTAGGGAAAGCAAATGACTTTCTATTATGATGGAACCTATACTACTTACGTTAACACCAAATTTCGCTTAAGGTAAACATTTGATGCAAACTCAGACATTTATGTTTGGACACAAGAATCATGCAAACTTTGATAAAACTAGTGAAACATCTCAGAAGAACTCCATATATACCTTGCAGTGATCCTGACCTCCTGTTACCTACAGCAAGCCTGGCTTCCTGGCTGGACTGTCCCCTGCATGAACCTGTCCTTGGGATGTCATCCCTGCCCTTGCCCGTGCTGTTGGCTTTGATGGGTGAGGGTGGCTTTCAGCTATTTCAACCTCTGCCCTCCTGGAAGGACATGTCCAGGTAAGTCTTTGGCAGCAAGGGAGGCAGGCAGGTCCCAGTCTGGAACTATGGACATTCTTCAAAGGTACAAAATCAGAAATGGGGTAAGTTAATAAGGCTGCAGATAAGCCAAATGTTAAAGCCATTTGTGGCGGCTTGGAGAAGACTCCAATTCATGACATTTTACCTGCTTTTCACCACTTACAAGGTTGGAAAACCAAAAATACCACAGACATTGTCTCCTTTTGTCTTTAATAATCTATTGGTGTAAATAGGAATTAGGGCTGAAAGTTAGCTAAGCAGATCTAGCTGGTATCTTCCTTTTGTGACACTGACCAAAGAAACATCACGCATTA
Organism: Gekko gecko; assembly: GCA_029375565.1. NCBI lineage: Eukaryota > Metazoa > Chordata > Lepidosauria > Squamata > Gekkonidae > Gekko > Gekko gecko. The sequence goes on along the minus strand of JAPDNY010000003.1, from coordinate 119,801,177 downwards.
TTTAATATTGATTCCTGAAGTGAAGTATTCTGTCTCAATATTTTTTTCTCCCTTTAAAGGAAAAGTGAGTATTGGATGTCTATATGATATGTAATTGTTTTACCCCTTTTTATGGTTCTGTAGAATTAAAAACAGATAGATCTCTAGATAAAAAACAGAAAACATTTGCCTGCTAAGAATACAATTAAAATAATACAGCAATGTTTGCCAGGGCATCGTTCCTATTGAAGCAACAGTGTTGGTTGCATTTTCCAGGTTTTGACTGCCTTCCAGTCAAAGTCAGCTCCTTAATGAGGTTCTACCAACTACTTGTAAGCGGACACAGAACAGTCCTAATGAATGACCTTTTGTTTAAATGCCAGAAAGTATCAGAGGATGCCTCTTAAGTATCTACACTAGTGATGCCGCATGCTGTCATCTAGAATAAATGGAAAAGTGCTGGATTGTGTTTCTGGTTTGTTGTACAGAGCTCCACCTTCAATTTTCTCACATTCTGAATGAGAGCAGATTTGTTTCTATCTGCTGCAGTTGTGGATTTTAATAAAATCCTGAAATAATTTCCACAACCAAATAAAGATTTTTGGACTCTAGTGAGTCAGGATTAGTGTTCTGCAACAGTGGGGAAGATGCAATATAATTAAGTCCGCACTCTCCAGCAGATCTCTGCTGGAGGTACCAGCAGTGTTTGGCAAAAAACAACAACACTGGTTTGTAATCAGCCCAGCTTCTGGCTGAATAGCTTGGCTGGTAAGGAAGCAAAGTCTGCATGTTTCTATGGCTCCCACTCAGCAGGAGATCGCGGGGGTTCTGGAACTACAGGTCCAATGGGTCTATCTTCTCCTTTAGTTATCTTTTGTTTAAAAATTTGGCATGCAGACTATGAATATCGAGACAGAAGATAAGTGACTGTCCAGTAATATCTCCAGTAATGCTCAACATCTCATTTGATGGAAGGGAATGTGTTTAGGGTTGCAACCAAGGACTGAACATGGATCTTTTAACACTACAGTTCTATTCAGAACTAAGCCCGGTGATTTCAACTGACTTAAAGGTAAAGGTTTCCCTTGCTCGAAAGCCAGTCGAATCCGACTCTAGGGTTGCGGTGCTCATCTCCGTTTCCAAGCCGAAGAGTGTAATTCTATAGACGGTGTCTTCTATAGTTAACCCTGAGATGACAGCATTCTTTTTATCTGTGGCCGAGGACAGACTGGCAATTTGCCGCGGGATGGGACCCGGGCTGACAATGACTCAATATCGGAGTAAATGGAACGTTCACACAGGCACATCTGCCTGGCGTCCCCCACCCGGAGCTTACCGGAGCCCTCGCGCTTCAGAGCCGGGGCCGGTTTAAAAAAACACCTGATAAAAGCCGTCGCAAATCGTGAAAGCCTGCGTTTGTCGCGCGTTTCCCCGCTTCCGGGGAGTCTGAACGCGCAGCCAAAAAGCCGGGAGCAACCCACGTTGGGCATGAGGCAGCAGCGGCGTGATTGGCTGAGCTCCGCTCCACTGCCCAATGCGGTGCCGGCGTTGCAGGGCAAAAAAAAAAAAATCGCCGAAATGCGCTTATGCGCATGACCGCATGAGCGCTCATGCGCACATACGCCCACAGCCAAAATAATGGGGGTACAGCGAATATAGTGCGCCTCCGGCGCGGCAGTCTGAACAGTCCCGCGCGCCTCCGTCCCGTTTCTTCCGGCAGAGGCCCCCGCTGTGTGGACGGGAAAACCCGGTATCGTTTACTCCGGGTTTTTTTTGCCGCGACTCGATACCGGGGCAAATTGCCAGTCTGTCCTGGGCCAGTATCTGCTCAAACAGACTCTTTTCTGCAAAGGGCTATACCACATTAAATCTGTTAGTCTTGGAGTGCCACAGCGTTCTTGGTAATTTTTTTACTTCTTGTTCATTTAGTAGTTTTATATGCCACCCTATTTCAGGCTGGTAGTATCTAACCAAAAACAGCAAATAGTTGAACATCTCAGTATTCTACTCTTCAACTCTGAATACAAAATGCTGGCCCAGATACAATGGGGATGCTATTAAAACTGTGTTTAGGCATGGGCCCAAAAGAAAGGAGACTCATGGATGTGAAGAAGTTACTAAGAATGGCTTCATTTACGCCATCTGTACTTGAGAATGGTAAATGGATTATATTGTCAATGGTGCAGTTTTTGGCCAGTTTCTGGGATTTAGATCTAAGGTCCCAGATATTTAGAGCTGTATAGATCATAGCTAACACCTTAAATCAATCAATCAATCAACCAATCAATCAAATTTATTACAGCAAGAGCCAGTAAAACAGCACAATTCTAATATAAGAGGGATTAAAACAGTAATAACATGGGAATAGTATAAAAACATTAACATGGGGATAGTTTAAAAACATTAACATGAGAAAGCTAATAAAATTAGTAAAATAAAATAATATTAATAAGAGAATCATACAGTTTTCCCAGCTAAAATAAGTTTGTGTTTCCTAATAGCTAAGCAACAAAATTTTGTCACAGCGTAGGTCGCTGAGTTCTGAGCATCTTCTAGGAGGAATTTACAAAGGACTTCTGGCCTAAAGTCAAGATATGACTGCAGAGGGCTAAATCTAGACAGAAGGGGTAGTATAAGATGTTCTCGGTCCTCCTTAAACATTCCCTGGAAAGTTGTAGGAAATCAGTAGAGATTTTGGAGCATCAATGTAATGTGCTTTCAATAGTTAATCACCTCAGGAGGTGAGCAACTGAAAGGGATAATGAAAAGGACCACAGCAACAGTACAGCAGCACTGATGAATCGCCAAAGGCCGTATACATCAGAAACTGAATGAGGCATGAACCCCAGCAATGATAAGCATGACTATATCCTTGAGATTGTAAGATCTGCTCATCATTACCTTAGGCTTGTCTGGTTCCCCTGATTTTCACCTGTAACCCTCAGTGGTCACTGTAAGACATCAGGAATCTGCAAGGTCTTGCTGGGGGCACATTATATCCCCCTGAAGGCCCCTCCTCACATTATTTGCCATGTTGAGAATCAGATGTATTGATTTGCACAGTAGCATTTATTTATAATGGATTGGAAGTTGCTGTTCCATGAGTGGAAATGTGTTCCGGTAGCATTTATTTATAATGGATTGGAAGCCGCTATTGCATGAGTGGAAATGTGTTCCTGTGATCTTCCTGTGACCTTCTGAAGCAGCTTTCATATGGCAGGGCAAACGACAGAAAAACAGGGGGTAAGGAGGATCCTTTGTATAAATGGAGCTCTTCTTGTGGCTCTTTAGATATAATATTTTTGCTCACACCAGAGAGCTTCTACGCTTTTATTGTTTTGAGGGAAATGGAAGCAATTTTGGGTTTCAAATAAAGGATTTATTCTAGTGGTGGTCAGTAGTGGGGGGGAGGGGTGAGTCCAGGCCTGGTATCGCTCGGTCTAGCTTTTGAGTTTGATGTATAACTGTTGATATCTGCATTACTTTACCATTAATACAGACAAGCCTTTGTATAGTGCCCTACAGTTTTTAGCATAATCTTGACAGGAGTGTTCAGTTGCCATTTTCTTATGCCAAGAGAGAACGAGAGAGAGAGAGGTGAATGCACACAAGTGCAAGCCATAGGTGTACCACAGAGGCAGATCGTGTGCACTGTGAAAAATCAAATGTGCAACAATAATTGGTTATGACTCAAATAAATGAGCCAAGCTGCAGGATGACACTACAGCTGGCAGATAGGTGTGAAGGCCTTTCCATCTTGAGAGAAAACATTAATGCTCAAACCAAAGTTTCTACAAAATTTTCACCAGAGAGGGGGTTGTCCAAATTCATGTCAGATGCTGATTTAGGCGAAAATTAACTCTTACTTTCGTTGTACTTAAGTGATTGGATGTTGTTCGCACAACGTACTAAAGACAGTGTGTGTGTGTGTGGGGGAAGACTTTACACTGATCTAAACTACCATAACAGCAACCTTTGAAGCAGTGGCAATTACATTGTTTGGGCTATGAATAAAGAGGTTTTTTAGAAATGTACTTAACCAGCCTCAAACTCTCAAAAGAGAGAAATGAATGATAACTCTACTGAAGAGTAAGTGTTCATTCAATAGACTGTTGGGTGTGGATTTGGTGTAATCCTGGTGGTGCTATGACTCTCACTAATCACTCCTGTGCAGTTAGATTTGCCTAAACCCAAGTTGAGTCACCACATCTAATTCTGCATAAGTTGTTCCATGAGAGATCCTGAGCACTTTGATCTAATTTGCCTCAAAGGAAACAGAAGGATACTTTGTGGCATGTATTATGCTTCTGGATAAAATAGGAAAGAAAAGTTGTCTCCTTGCATATATTTGATACACTCTAAATTTAACCTTCAGAGATTTGCCCCCTCCTTTTTAACGAGTGTTTTTTCTCCCAGCGTAGAAGTGACATGTCTTCCTGTTACCTCATGATGGGATTTCTAATGCTGTCCTTGGCATTCTTCTTCTAACAAGGACCCATCAGTGATCACCACTGAAGAGACCATACGCTTAGAAATCCATTGTAGACTTGGAGATCCACACTGCATTTTCATTTTCCCTCTAGGGAACACCAGTCATACAAAATCTCTTCTCAACATTAAAATTAGATACAGAAACACATGATTGTGATTTTCATCTTACCCGGCAAAAGGCCAAGATCTAAAGTGATCAAGGAAGGTCTCGATCACTCCTTTCAAACCCAAGGCTGGCTCCTGGAGTCAATCACTCCTTCTTTTGGTGTGAAGATTCAGCTGATTTGAGGACTCCTTCCTTTCTCTATTCTGATTTCAAAGCCTTTTTAAAAATTCTTTACTTGTAAGCTTCATTTTGTGTTGGTGTATTTCACTCTGTCATTCTGTTTAGGCTTCACTTGTCAAAGTACATGAGCTGAGTCTCTTCATGATGGCCTGTGATGGTTTCCAGGTTTCCATTGACTTAGAATTTAGCCAGTGTATGCCTGCAATGCCCTGGTTTGGATGGCCCAGGCTCAGAAGCTAAACAGGGTGGCCCTGGTCAGTATTTGGACGAGAGACCATCAAGTAGTCCAGGGTCTCTATGCAGAGGCAGGCAATGGCAAAAACGACCTCTGACTGTCTGTTGCCTTGAAGACCCTACAGGATCACCACAAGTCAGCTGTGACTTAATGGCAATTTTCACCACCTCCATGCCTGCAGTGTCTTCACCATGGAAACCACCTGGGCATTTTTCACATTCATGTGACACACTGAAGAGATGGGACAAGACTGAGAAGTCTGGACCAGTTTTCCTTTCCTCTGACAAAGTGGCTGAGTTCAGGTTGGCAGTTTGCAGCGGGAGCCAGTCGTGGCAAAAAAGCCCCAGAATAAACTGTTCTGGGTTTTCCCGGTCACATGGGGCCAACAGATGCAGGAGCATACCGGGAGGAGGCGTGCAGGAGCGTTCAGACTGCTGGCCCAGAGGTGCAGCTGTAAACGGCTTTTCCCTGGTAAATCGGCTTTTCCCTGGTAAATCGGCTCATGCACTCATGCACTCATACATACATAGGCATCCAGCCGATTTGGGGAGGATCCCATTGTGCATTGGGCAGTAGAGCGGAGCACAGCCAATCATATGCGCCAATCATATGCGCCGGGAGCAACGCGGGTTGCTTTTCGGCTGAGCGTTCACACTTCTGGGAAGCAGACTGACACAGGATAAAGGCACTCTCTGGGATTTGCTACCACTTGTAACAGGTATCTTTTTAATGTGGGAGCGAAGCGGAACAGCACAGGTTGCCTACAGGTGGGGAACGCCAGGCAGATGTGCCTGTGTGAACGCCCCCTTTAATCCACTTGGGAAACGTGGCTGAAAAGTGGCTATAGCGGGGTAAATTGCCAGTCTGAACTCAGCTGGTCTGAACTTAGCCAGTGAAGTGCTCTCCTGCAGCATTCACTACCATTCCACAACTCTGAGGCATGGATGGAAGATTATCAGCATTTTTGGTCTAAAGGATAATACCTCTTATCTGTTTAGAAAGCATGGTTCCATCAAATCCTGATTGCGATGTCTGAATACCAGGGTTGTTGGCTGGCACCAGATAGGATTTCTAATGGAGTTTTTCTTGCTATCTGTTTTTTAACCACAATAGTACTAATTATGCAATGTCACCTGAAGTCATAAACCACAGTTTGTTGCACAGTGCCAACCCTATGCAGCCGCCTGCATTACAGGGAGGGATTTTCTGAAAGGCAAGAGAAGAAGCAAAAGGTAGACAAACTGCAATTTCCTCACAAGCCAGGATTTGTTATTTAGCATGAACAGCCAAGTTTCAAATTGCCAGTGTCCTCGTTTACCTCATGAATGTGAACTTTTGTCTCCCAACATTTTGCCTTGCAATTTCACATGATTTTCCCCGCGTCTACTCAATCCTGTTTTTTGAGGATTGAGTAGACGTGGGGAAAATCACACGAAGCTGCGGGGCAAAATGCGGCCATGCAGCAGCTTGTGTGAAATTGACATGTACCATCTGGGCAAAAGGGAAGGTGAGTGCGGAGCAGCGCTTGTGGGAAATCGGCCTGATTTTGCATTAGAGTTCTTGGCACGTGACTGTTTTCAATCTGCTCCTGGAGTTTGATTTCCTTGGCGAGGTTTCCTGTGGCTTCCTGTGTCCTCCCTCCTCCCACTCCCCTGTCTTCACCCTCTTAATCCCTCCCCTTCCCCCTCCCACTTTTTCTCTGTGCAGCCACAGGAAACTTCTGGCAAATCAAGGATTGAGCTGAGCTGGAGCAAAACAGGGGAAGCTGCGGGTCAAAAGGCAGCCGCGGGACAAATGGTGTGAAATTGACCAGAAGAACCGGAGGGAACAAGCCCAGGACAAAAGCTAGTGTGAAATCAGTCTGTGTTTCTCCGATGGAAAGACAAGCTCTAATAAATCAATCATATAACTTATAAAGTCCCTGAAGTGAGCAGTAAGGTAGCCAAGCCTACAGATGACACATTCTTCCAAATGGTGAAGTCACAAGCAAGCTGGGACTCCAAAAGGTCTTTTCCAAACTGGATGGATGTAGAATGGTGCACATTTGGGGCAAAACATTACAACAGTGTATACATTGTGGGATCTGAACTGGCTATGGCTCTATAGAAGAGGGATGTTGGGATCATGATGAACAATTCCATGGCAACATCAACTCAGCAAGCCTGTAGTGATGGTAAAAAGGCAAATTCTGTGTTATAGATTATTAGAAAAAGAATAGGCAAAATAGATATTGGTCCCAGTCACATGTGCCAGATAATGCACGGGGAGGGGTGTTAGCCCCAACGCCATTATGGGGCTTTGCTATGGACTGTTTGCTGTTCCCACATGGTCTGTGTAGACTGTAAAATGGATGCCAAAGGAGAAGCCCATAGAAAAGGGAAAAAGCTGTCTTTTTACTCTGAGGGACTCCATTGCATACCTGCCGCATGTCACCTACACAGATTAAGGGCCATACAGCAGACAAAGGACTTTCCATCTGCCAGTCGTTTGCATGATGAGATTAAGTGCCTTCCCCACCCCAGACGACAATAGGAGAGCCATACACACAACAATACCAGAGCCATCAGCTACCTGGAGAAACCATCTGCCTGCCAGCCCGCCTCCTCTGCCCAGCCCTCAGGTATCCAACGGACAGAGTAGCCAATAAGATTTGAAATTAACACTGACACAGCCGGCTGGGAGGGTCAGTAGGTGTACACTGCCTGGCCTTCCACGCCCAGCACCCAAGACGCTATAATAACGCGATCTCTGGGTTAGCAAGATAGAATAAGAATAAGAAAATAGAGAAGAGAAGCTCTCTCTGCTGCACCCCCTCCTTGCTGCCGCCGCTGAAACCACGACCTCTGTCTGTCTGCTTTTACCCTCTTAAGCCCCCATCCTGTACCCGAATCCTTGCCTCGCTTCGTTCCAGTCTGCAGCTGGAATTATACACGTGTTGCTAGCTGGTCTAGACCGCGTGTCCCTTCTTCCATCCTTCCTACCCCACCTAACCCCACTCGCTGGAAGCTTAGGAGCCGCGCCTTGGAGGTAAATATTGCCCTCTATGAAACCAATGATAACCTGCTCATGCAACTGTGCTTTATCTATCTTCTATTCTTAGACCTTGAATGTGTGTGTGTGTGAATTGTATTTGTTGAGTGTTATTGCAACTGTGCTTTATTTAAGTAAACAAACATTATTCTGAGTCCTGCCTCTCGCCTCTTCACTGGGAAGGTCTCGCGGCAGCCCATTCCTCGTAGACACAGACCAAAAGATCCCAAAGGTTAATTATACCTGTGGCGAAGTGCTCAACCCCTAGAGAGCATTTCGCCCAACAGAAGTGGGGGCTCACCCGGGATTGGTCCTGCTTGTCTGAATGAGCGTCTGAGTGTCGACACGTGCCTTATTCTGACAACCAGACATAAGGAAGAAACTGCTGCGAACTTCCAGTGAAGAGCGAAGAAGCTCAGAACACTGCACACACACACGTGTGAGTGAAAGCTCTTGTGCGCTTGGCTCTAGTGAGCACCTTATTGTGGGAGGCTTTTTCCCCCTTCTCTCCTTCAGGTGGAGGTTCTGTGCCATAAGCACTAAGGAACTGTGAGGGTAGCCGCCCCAAGCCCACGGCGAGGTCTAGCCGCTATAACCCGTGGTAGCTCGAACGCAAGGGCCCTCCCACTCGAAGTCCCAAAGGCTATCTCGAAGCCTATCTTTCGGTCTATCTTGCGGGTGGGAACCGAGAACGACAGTGTAGGGTGTTAGGAATTGCACCACACTGCACCGCAACACACCACCCCACGCAGGCAGCCATAACCAAAAACTAAGAGGAGCCGCAGCAAAGTCTTAAAAATCCTCCAGAGACATCTGGAAGCCCATTTCCCCTGTCCCTCTCAGCTTTGATCGGCAGAGCGTAGAGTTAAAGTGAGCAAAGAGGTCCCCTCGCTGGAGTATATTATTCCAAGGATCCAGGTCGGAGGTTTTCCAGAAGCCTTCCCGGGTTTATAGAGGTTATCCCAGCAGGATAGGTGTCCAAAACCCAGATACTGGTTTAAGAGAATTATCCAGTTAGGAGGTGAGGTCTAGGCCAGGCCCACTGACCAAAACTCCAATTTAAGGGTTGATGAGAATAGCCGAGGTGGAGGCAGAGACCTCACCGAAAAATCTCATATTTTAACGTTTTTGGTAATCGGAGGCAAGGGCGTGGACCCCACCTTTGCCAAAAACCAAAACTCACGGTCCACGAGGGTAACCGAGCCAAGCTCACCTCGCCCGCGAGACAAAATAGTGTTAGGGAACTTAGGAAGGTTAAAAGCACATCTTAAAATGGCGGACGCAACTTCCACCGCCTCCGTGGAGATCCGCACCATTGAGGATCTGCCCCGACTCGAGAGATGGGTCACAAAGAAGGGTTTAAACCTTTGGGCACCTCAAGCTTTTAAGAAGGAGAACCCTCTCCAAGCCGCTCAAGACGCCTACCAAGCGTACTGCGAGCAGAAACATAGAAGCACGGCCACTAAAGACCGGGCCGGTGCATGGGCATTTCTGCTAGCGCTACAGGAATCCCAGGCCACCATTCAGCGGCTAAAACAAGAACTAGATGGGAAAACGGCCCAGATCAATGAGCTTAAGGAAGAAAAGCAACGGGAGATAGAGCAAAACTCCCAGAACTTTGAAACTAAAATTAAGGCCATCAAAGAGGCACACTGGAGAGAATTACAGGAAAAAGAAGAGGAAGTTAGTGCCGTGCGTGACAAACTTGATAGGATGCAAACCGAGCTGGCAATAGCTCGCAAAGAGATTGATTCCCTTAAGGAGGGACATCAGAATGATGTGGAGGCTCTAGTGGAGCAACAAGAAGATGAGTTAGTTCACATGAGGACAGAAAGGATGAACCTCATGTTGGAAAAGGCAGGGCTTGCTAGCTCAGCCCAACAGGCAAAGAAAGCTGCTGCACAGGCATTAGAGAGGGCAGCCAAAGCAGAGGCGGAGGTAGCCAGACTTTCTGACGACCTCGCAACTGCCCGAAAAGCGGCTCGCTACCTAGCCGACCAGGCAAAGGAGCGATACGTTCAGGCCAACCATGAGGCTTGCCACAAGGAGATTAAAATGCTCCGAGAGAAGCTTGGCATCAGAGAGGCAGTGATCAGTACAATTCACCCAGGAGGTCTTAGGGACCCAGAGGACGCTGAGGGCGAGGATGAACCTACCGGTCATTCCTCAGCCCCAGCCCTGGGAACCCCTAACTCATGCCTGGTGAATCCTGTAATGACAGGGAGCAAATCACGAGAGTGGGTAATAATACCACGGTGAAAGTTATCACCGAATCTCGGGTGTGGAAGCCGGAGGAAGCTAAGGCCATTGCCGACCAGGTCGGCCCCCTCAACAAGGACAATGTTTTAAACTGGCTGGCAACGGTGGCCACTGCCTACGGCAGCCTGAATGGCAAAGACCTCTCGGTCGTAGCCAGAAGGTGTGCTACAGGGGTCGATTTGGCGACCATTAACGCAGCCATAGCAGCCAAAATGTTGAATAAAGAAGACCAGTATACCTGGATGCGGGGAGTCTTAGAGCATCTCACCCCTGACCGGTCATTGGAGGCACATTTTGTGATGGACCAACAAGGGCCAAATGAGGACCCCGAGATTTATATCACGAGAAAGCAACTATTAGGCATTTTATCTGAAAAAGTAGATCTGGACGATGATGGAATCCCAGACTATAATGACATCGTATTCAAAGATGCATTGTTAAAAGGTTTCAACCCCCCGACTCAACTGGCATTAAACGTAGACGTCCCCACAGATATGGATTGGGACCCACTACTGATTAAGATCAGGAGAGTGGCCACGTTGTTGAGAAGCACAGGCGCCATAAAAGTCCCCAAAGCACCCAGAAAGCTTAAAGAAAAATACAAAGAGGACGAAGAGCTAATACAGAGCATTACATATGCTAACAATGGCCCACATTCGCAGTACAATGTGGCGCAACCCCAGAAAGGTCAGAATTATAATGCTCAGCAGAACTACCAGCAGCCCTATAATTATAGATCCAATAACCGTGGACGAGGCGGTTACAGAGGACGATACCGGGGTACTAACCGAAACAACCCGGCGCCTGCCCAAGCAAATTGGCAGCCCGTCCAGCCATCCGCTCCACAAATGCCACCCCAGCACGCCCCACAAGCTGGACCCGTAAACGGGCAACCAGTATGAAATCCCCAACAGCCTCCCGGCCCCAATGGACCGCGGCAGGACTGGCACCAAGGGGGGGGGGGCAGTACATGGACAAGCTACGATGGAATGCCTGGATGGAATTAAAAGAGAGAGGGTTCGAGATGAACCAACTTGATAAACAGCCAAATGCAGCGCTCTTCAGGGCTTTAGCCGACAGTGAGTCACAAAACGGCGCCCCCATGGCTCCTGTGGTGATGACTAAGGAAGTCACCACGTCACCCGACCAGTCTCTCCGCTAGGGATGCCCGGAGCCCCGTACACTTCCGCAAGGAGCACTGGCGCAGCTTCAGCCAGACTCCTGGGGAAGACCGACAGTCCTAGCAGGCATAGGGGCTCCCGGGAAAATTAAAAAGCCTGCAACTCTTTTAGTGGATACTGGAGCATCAGCTACGGTTTTACACCCCAATTTTGCTAAGGAGGGTCAGCCTACATGGAACACCATCTCTCTCCAAGGGTTTGCCGGAGGCAATCACACCGCTAGGGTATGGAAAGATATTCCCTTAACTGTGGGAAAACTTTCTACCAAGGTGGTTGCCTGCGACAATCAGGGAGAAGACGATGGGATTCTAGGAGCCAATTTCTTTCGCGACCATGGGGTAACGATTGATTTAGCCAATGGTCTCCTGTGGAAAGTTCCAGGGGGCCCTGACTTTATCAATGCTATCCATAGGTGTGCAGCCCTAAAAGCCCCACTACCCGTGTACACAGTGCAAACTGACCCTTGGGTGCAAGAATTTCCAGAGGTTTGGATTTCTGACAAAGCGGAGTGCGGCACAGTTAAAAATGCCTGCGTGCTTATCGAAGGCAAAGACCCCCCACCACAAAAACAATATCGCTATCCAATAGAGGCAGAAATTGGAATAGCCAAGACCATCGAAGGTCTCCTCAAATGGAATGTCATTAGACCCATGCAGTCCATCTGCAATGCTCCCCTGTGGCCCGTTCTTAAAGCGGACGGAGTCACATGGAGGATGACGGTCGACTTCAGAGCCTTAAACGCAGCAACGCCCCCGGTGGCGCCAGTCGTAGCAAAATACAATGAAATTCTAGTGGCCATTGCAGCAGGCTCGCGATACTATAGTGTGATAGATTTGGCTAATGCGTTCCACTCTATAAAACTCCATGAGTCATGCTGGTACAAATTCGCATTTACCTTCAGAGGCCAGCAATACGCTTTCATGAGAACCCCACAGGGCTTCCATTCCAGCCCGGCCATATGCCATGCACACGTTGTGCAGATGTGGGAACACCTCCAACCTGGCTCTAGAGACCATGTCCTTTCGTATGTGGATGACGTGTTAATCCATGCATCTACTCGAGAGCACGTGGAGGAAATCACTCGGGAGGTGCTCAATCTCCTCCGAGAGACTGGGTTCAAGGCAAGCCGGGACAAAGCGCAGCTTGTTCAGACAACAGTAAAATATCTTGGCCTAACATTGGGACCAGAGGGCCGGACTCCAGACGCTCAAAGGCTAGAAACCATAGCAAATCTGCCAGCCCCCACAGACGTCCATTCGCTACGAGCACTCTTAGGGACGTATAACTTTTCAAGGGATTTCATTGAGTCCTTCGCGGACAAAGCGCGCCCTCTTTACGTGCTCCTCAAGAAGAATGCCACATGGCACTGGGGCCCAGAGCAACAACAAGCGTTCGTTAGCCTCAAGCAAAGCCTAGCCTCTGCACCCGCACTTGCACATCCTGACGTAAGTCAGCCATTTTACATCCAATTAGCGACCTCAGAGAGAAGCATTGGAGCCACCCTCACCCAAATGCAGAATGGGACTCAAAGAGTCATAGCATATGCCTCTAAAAATCTCTCCACAGCAGAACTGAAATTCACTCCCTGTGAAAAAGTTTGCTTGGCTCTGGTTTGGAGCCTGACACATTGGGAGTTTATCATAGGAGGTGCCAAGGTTATAGTCCAAACCACGCACACACCCCTGAAGTACATTCTTTCTGGAAAGGTTCAGAATGGGCAGGTTTCAAACGCCCGCATTGCCCAGTGGACTCTAGCGTTAGTCAATAAGGGCATTGAATATAAGAAAGAGCTAAAAGAACCGCCTGCCCCTTATGGGTTATTAATTACAGGGGAGGAACATGAGTGCCCATTACCAGTCCTAGAACACATTCCCTGGCCCGCTACATGGGGAGAGCCTCTCGAGGAAGCCCAGCAAAAAGGTTTTGTTTGCTGGTTCTGTGATGGCTCCTCCTTCCATGTAGACGGAACCCTGCACACCGGGTTTGGTGCCATTCGAGTGCATGATAGTTTTACTATCCAAGAAGCCGTGCGCCCACACTCCAGTCAAGCCACTGAGGTAGCAGCCCTGCGTGCCGTCCTTCAGCACGAGCCGCGAGACTGCCCCCTCTCGATTTACACCGATTCTGACTGGACAACGAAAGCTGCGACAGTGTGGTTACCGCACTGGGAGAAGCAGGAGTGGAAAAACTCCGAGGGGAAGCCAATCGCCCACTTACCAGTGTGGCTTGATATCGTGGCTCTCCTCCGAGAACGAACGGCACCTACCCATATTACACACGTAAAGGGACATCAGAAAATGGACACTGAAATTGCTTTTTGGAACGATGCCGCCGACAGGCTGGCCAAAGAAGCCGCTTTCCTGCCAGTCATCGTTAAAACCCCTCCACAGCCTGTCCAGGCAGTCACTACCAGGCTTAGAGCCAAGGCAGAACACAACAGGGACCCAATGACCCCAGTTTTTGTGGATTTAGGCGAGTTGCAAAAGAATGACTCAGATGTCATGGCACTTCTTGCCACCAGTAAAGACCCTACAGGGAAATACCACATCTTGGAGTCTGAAGGAGTTGTCTGGGCCATTGACAGCAATGGCGACCGTCACTGGATCGTGCCGGTAGAGGTGCGCAGCGACCTCATTCAGTTCATACATGAACAAGGGCACAGAGGGAAGGAGTTAACTTCTGAGCGTGTGAGGGATACTGGCTGGTGGCTGGGCATCAGAAGGGACGTTTCCATATGGGTGGATAACTGCCTTCCGTGTGCCATGGTCAACGCGGATTCCTCCGGTCCAAAAGCTCCTATCTGTCACCAACGAATTGAGGGCCCCTGGGCACGCATCCAGATAGATTTCATAGGCCCACTCCCCCTGACTAAGCATGGTAACAAGCACTGCCTCACGGTCATCGATCCATTTTCGAAATGGATCGAGGCATTCCCCTGCAAAAACAACACTGCCGCCACGACAGCCAAACTTTTGTTCAACAACATCTTCACCAGATGGGGGCTCCCTAGAGTCATAGACAGCGATTTAGGCAGCTATTTTGTTGGTGACGTCACACAACAGCTGTGCAAGGCACTCGGAATCCAGCAACGATTCCACATAGCTGCCCACCCCCAGTCTTCAGGCGCCATCGAGCGGACTAACCGCACCCTGAAGGAGGCCCTTCGGAAGATGGTGCGATCCACTGGAAAGGATTGGGATGACAAGCTCCCCATAATTTTGATGGCAATTAGAGGCACAACTGCTAAACACGGCTATTCACCGCACATGGTGATGACCGGTCGGAAAATGCGTCTCCCAGAAGCTTTCTGGATGGAATCCGACATGCCGGCCGACATAGAGCCCAAGGTGGCAAACGACCTGTGGGTCGCAGAGCTGTTGCGTGAACTGCTGCACATACATTTACACGTTGCCAAAATGCTCGGCTACAGCCAACTGGCAGTCGACAAAAAGTTAGGATGGGTGCGCAACCCCCAGGTATGGGACCCAGGGCAAGAAGTTATGTACCGCAAGTTCTCCCGTAAGCAGCATGCCCTCACGGCTAAGTGGGCAGGTCCGGTCCCCATAGTAGAGCGAATTAGCCCCGCCGTGTACAAGGTAGCGATCCCACGGAAAGGCGGGGACACATGGAATAAGTTCTTCCACTGCTCACAATTAAAAATCTGGAAAGGAGACCCGCAAAGCCGCCCACCAGCTAAACCGCCAGATGCACCGCTGGCTCCTCTCACTGCCGCTCCTCAGCCCCTGCCGATCCGACAAATCTCACTGCCCCTGCCTGACTCAGAAAACCCACGCCAGTACATGCTGGCAGACACATTCTTTGCTGATTTAGAAGAGACGCTAACCAGCACCCTCCAGGATCCTGGTTAGCGAGGGGGGGAGAGAGAGAGAGATTTGTCCACAAGGAAACTGTAGAATGCATTTGTGTTGCCCCACTGTTATGGTTAACCTGGAAAGTATAAAAGGCCCTATGGCGCCAATGCTATTTTTCATAGCCACCCAGGTTACTTGTTACTTGGACTATACGGCCCGGAACGGAAAGTTCCTAGGGTAGGTGAGATGGTAGCAATGGAATAAAGCCAGAGAGAATTTCGAGGCCTGGAAAGCTACATTGTGTCTAGAACACCAAGCCTGCCATAAGAAGGCAGAAGCACCAGACTCGACCCCAGCAGGGGGATTTTTGCGAAAATGTTTCTTTTTAGCTCAGGAAGTCATAACCCTTCCACCTCTCGGTCTATGCCGTGCCAGTCCTTTAATCTGGGTCGACCACGGCATAATCGAGAAGGAGGTGCGATTTACGCACCGCGCTTCCTTCCCCCCTGTTTTTTGTTTTTGTTCTCCCCGAGGTGAGGTTGCATAATCTATTTTCTTACAGAAATACAACAATGAACAAAACTCCACGGTTCTCGAGAGGAGTAAGTATTATGGAAATGGCATGTGCTCTGTTATTGTTGGGAATGTTAGGACTAGGGGAAATGCAAGCAACCAGTCCAGAACAGAAGTTACTCCAGTGGAACTGCGTAGGAAAAGGTGTAGATTTAAACATAACTTGCCTAGAGGATGGACTAACCCCGGCTACACGTATAGAGTCAGAAGGCTTCGTGTATGCCACATCCATGGAAGATTTTATGGAAGACTGCCTTCCACCCAATATGGTTAATTGTACTCGGAAGGAACCTAAAAATGCTATTTGGATATGCCCGTCAGAAGGAGACTTAAGAGAAAGGCTCATTATGCTCCTATGCGGTGGCAAAATTCCGAAAACAGAAAAATCCACATGCGAGACAGCCATAGTTTCGGCTGCGGTGTGGAATATAGGTGACCCTCTCCAGATCATTTTAACCATTGGGACCAACAAAGGATTGTTGACAAAAACAGATCTGCCAGTTATACTAATAGATCCACAGGAGAAGCAGCAGATATTCCACTTGGAGAACTGGACTAGGATAGAATGGGGCATGGATGCGTCCATGACGTCCATAAAAGGACCCCCCGAATGGATGGTTGACTTGAATAACACCCCTTGTAAACCAATTTTTATGGAACGTGCCTATGACACCTTAGGACTTTTAGTGATTAACACAAGGCACGTGGAAGGGAATTACACACTCACCCTAGAGCACTGGGACACCAGCATCACTTTCGACCCACTCATACAGAACCTAGAGAGTCTCGCTAACCTACGAGACCCTGTGGTAGGATCACACACCGTTAAGTACCAACAATCAGAGCAGGTACTTATACGGCCACAAATGCATGTTAGGAAGATGACTTCGCAGCTGTACCCACTAGCCATTGCGCTCCAACAGCAACCCAATCCACCTCACCTCTAATAAAAGTGTCTTTCTCCTTGCATTCAATGTTGTGTGTGTTTTATTTCTGTGCTCTCCTCCCGCCTGCAAAAGGTGCAAGAGAGAGAGAGCCTACTAGCCCATGTTTCCAGTTTTTCTCTTTCTCTTTTGTTTTTATTTTTGTAAAACAGAAAAGGGAGGGCTGAAAAGCCCGAGGTAGCTGGGGAATTGAACCGAGAGTCATGTATAAGATCCTTTTTGCACAGGTTGTTTTGAGGCTCGAGAGATGGGCAAGTTCTGGGGCTCGAGGAACTGCCCACTGCCACTCGGACGTGCCATTTCTCCCTCCGTCACGCTGGCGGGCGGGAATGCCCGAGGACTCCCAGCCTGGTGAGCCACGGCACCACCTTACCCCAAACAAGCCTGACTTTTGGAAGCCCGATGTTTTGAGTGGCTTCCCGGTCTCTAGGAGAGAACATGGCAACCAAGCTACCACTACCCATTGGTTGCCAAGCCTAACCAACTCCCATTTGACTCTCCGATTCGCCCCTCCAAATTATTTTTGATTTTTAGCAATTTTATGTGTGCCGCAAAAGCCAAGTACCCATCAGGCTTTGCGAAACTGATTTGCACACGGGACCCCTGACCATGAATTATTCAGCCCGGGAACAAGCCACTCCATATGTGGAGGGGCCCTGGAAGAGTCCATTTTCGGGCTAGCCCAAAGCGAAAAGGGGGCATCCCGCAACGTTTTGTTTTTCCTTTTGCTTTTATTTTTATTTTTTATTTTCCATCCTTTTTGTCCACCACAGTGGGGAGCCCCGTCAAAGCCCCATGGGGGCTCCCCCAGTCAAAAGAGGAACGATCCACGGTCATCCCTCCGGAGCCAGGTCTCACGACCACTCATATGGCTCCCAATTCCATCTCATTCACGGCCACCACCGCGAGCGCAGACCCAGGCTTCCTTGCGCTCTAGGGGGGGTGGTAATGTAAAATCGGCAGCCTCCAAATTGCTCTGAGGCTGGCCGAAAGTGCCCGACGCCGGCGGCTCCAGTCTGGCTGAACCGCCAGGGCTTGACTTCTTCCCCTCCCCTCTCGTTCGTTTAAAGACCGGCTTTCGCTATCCAGCCGTTCAAACCTCCCTTCCATCCTGGGAACTGGGGAGGGTTTCTCAACTAATCATGTGCTTAATCTTTAAAGCTCGGAACTGTACGGAGCCCTCGGAGGACGCCGATATTGACTCGGCCGAGTCCTGCCTCTAACCTCAGAGCCCGAAACAGCACGCCTGCTCACACGCCTGGTGGTCCCGCCGATGGTCCGCCTCCGGGAAGATGGACCAGGATTGCATGGCAGCAAAGCCTCATTTATGGACTTTTCTTGGGCCTAGCCAGCATCCTGACGGTTGCCATCCTGACAGAGGCTGCCCCAAAGCTCACCCCGGGAGCACTGAGAAGGACATTTATCCACCTAGCCCTCCGCTTCTGCAAATGCGTGGAGGACCAGATAGCGCATGAACTCTTATGAACTGTTTTCCTTTTCGTTTTAAAATAATGTGTGCTTGTTAGTTTTATAAGTTAACAGTGTGAAGTTAGTTTAATAGGCGTGTGAAGTTTTCGTTTGAAATATGTTTTCTTAGGATGTTTTCTTTATTTAGGCTTAAGTTAAGATTGATGTTTTAAATATACTGCATCTTGCCATATTTACCTCTGACGGCAGAAGCCACTTCCAGCCAACACCAATTAGGCATAGAGTAGCTACTCTTACTGGCATGCATTACATACAACACCAGAGTAGATCTGATACCTGAGTGGCAATGGCAACCAGACGACATCGCCTGTTTGCCTGCCTGCCTGCTGCCGCTACCAGAGGACCAGATGCTGACCAGATGTGGATGCCAACGGAACCCTGAGACGACATTTCCATCGAAGTGTGTATGTGCAGACGATGTCATCTGACGCTGCCACGTCTGCAAGGGGGGGATATGTTAGCCCCAACGCCATTATGGGGCTTTGCTATGGACTGTTTGCTGTTCCCACATGGTCTGTGTAGACTGTAAAATGGATGCCAAAGGAGAAGCCCATAGAAAAGGGAAAAAGCTGTCTTTTTACTCTGAGGGACTCCATTGCATACCTGCCGCATGTCACCTACACAGATTAAGGGCCATACAGCAGACAAAGGACTTTCCATCTGCCAGTCGTTTGCATGATGAGATTAAGTGCCTTCCCCACCCCAGATGACAATAGGAGAGCCATACACACAACAATACCAGAGCCATCAGCTACCTGGAGAAACCATCTGCCTGCCAGCCCGCCTCCTCTTCCCAGCCCTCAGGTATCCAACGGACAGAGTAGCCAATAAGATTTGAAATTAACACTGACACAGCCGGCTGGGAGGGTCAGTAGGTGTACACCGCCTGGCCTTCCACGCCCAGTACCCAAGACACTATAATAACGTGATCTCTGGGTTAGCAAGATAGAATAAGAATAAGAAAATAGAGAAGAGAAGCTCTCTCTGCTGCACCCCCTCCTTGCTGCCGCCGCTGAAACCACGACCTCTGTCTGTCTGCTTTTACCCTCTTAAGCCCCCATCCTGTACCCGAATCCTTGCCTCGCTTCGTTCCAGTCTGCAGCTGGAATTATACATGTATTGCTAGCTGGTCTAGACCGCGTGTCCCTTCTTCCATCCTTCCTACCCCACCTAACCCCACTCGCTGGAAGCTTAGGAGCCGCGCCTTGGAGGTAAATATTGCCCTCTATGAAACCAACGATAACCTGCTCATGCAACTGTGCTTTATCTATCTTTTATTCTTAGACCTTGAATGTGTGTGTGTGTGAATTGTATTTGTTGAGTGTTATTGCAACTGTGCTTTATTTAAGTAAACAAACATTATTCTGAGTCCTGCCTCTTGCCTCTTCACTGGGAAGGTCTCGCGGCAGCCCATTCCTCGTAGACACAGACCAAAAGATCCCAAAGGTTAATTATACCTGTGGCGAAGTGCTCAACCCCTAGAGAGCATTTCGCCCAACAGGGGGAACGAGGCTATTTGCTCCGAGCAATTTGACTTGCATTTGTGTGATCACACAGTCCATGGGAGCTGTGGGGGCAGCCCGCCACTGCGTGATCAGATGCAAACCGTGGGTGAATTGGTGTTTTTTTTTGCTGTGTGTTTCCAATGCACTTAAACGGGGGATCGATGACTGGCATCTCCACACTGAGGGCTTCCTATGGCAATATGCGATGATGTACATACTAGGAAGGGGGGGAACGGCACAGAGTCGGGATGGCCTGATCAGACCATCCCGACGCCATGAGAGTGTGCTGGCATGATCACACAGGGGAAAGTCCATCCATGGCCCATAGCAACCTGTTTGATAGTGGACTTTCCCTAGTGTCTCTTAACTCTGCTCTTGCAGTGGAGCACAACGGGTTGCCCAACAGGTGTGGGGTGCTGGCCAGATGTTCACGTCTGATCATGCCCGTTAAATCTGCCCGGCATTCGCACCTATGGCACGGCTAATTGTGTGTGTGATCGCAGCCATTATTATCATAATGTCTTTATATAAATTTATAGATCAGCCACTTTCAATATACTGAATGCTCAGAAGATATTCAGAAGAGCAACAGATATAGTTAAAAATTTGGAGCGCCTTCCTTTGTTACAAGGAAAGGGTAAAAATTGGCAGGGAAGTTTAGAAAAAAACATGTGAAAGTACCTTACCTACCGAGCTCTCCAGCATCTCAGGCAAAGGTCTTTCAGGTCACCTGTTACTGAATCCTTTTACATGGAGGTGTTGAGGATTGAACCTGGGACCTTCTGCAGTTGCTGTAATGCTGAGCCACAGCCCCTCCCATAACCAGTTAGGTGACAAGATTTAGAAAATAATGAATGATGTGGAGGACTTCAATCATAATAATTTTTTCTTCCTGTCTCATAATACTAGAACCTGGATCTCCCTATGAAGTTGATTGGCAGTATATTCATGTCAAAATAAAATAAAGTGGTTCATTATGCAATGCATAATTGGTTTACAGAATTCACTGCCACAAGTTATGATTATGGCTATAAATGATTAGACAAATTCATAGATGCTAGATCCATTTATTTTTGTTGACAATGATAGCAAGATGGAAACTCCCATGTTCATACATTTCTGAATACCGTCCTATACAGGACATTTGGCTGGCTACACTTTGAAAGAGGACAGTAGGTCTAGATAAATGGACCCTTTATCTGATTCAGTAGGTTTATTCTTAGATTTGAAGCTTCATAAATATTATATCCACAAGGAAAAAGTAGAGTAGTCAAGCTATGACAATGCTATTAGAGTCCTTAGTTTTCTTATTTCTGGCATTAGGATTTGTTACATAGGGCAACTTCTGAGTAAGACTCCTGTCATTCCAGTGCTTTGGGACAGTTTGTAACCTTGATTCTCTGTGATTGTTCACTCCTGTCAGAGGCATGAAGACAGGTAACACTTCATCAGCATGAGAGAGCAATTCAGTGAAGGAAGTTGCCATGGTGCCCTTCTTCTTTGGGTTGGGGGCACCAGGATAAGAGGGTCGCCACCTCGGCTAAGTGATACGCAACACTGGCGCTTTCAGAGTCTAATTAATTCAAGTGTTTCAGGTATTCCGGAAAAGGTTTTACTGACTGACAGTAAAATAATGTTTGCATAATTGCCCAAACATGTAGCCTTTGAATAATAATAACACTGTTACTCTCTGAGATACACTATTTATTTTCAGAAATGACCTGATAACTAACAGCAGAAGCAAAACACTCAATTTCACAGCTACGTTGAGATGGAAATAATTACAGAATGCATGCAAAAATTAAAATCTATTATGGGCAATTGGGTTAGGAAACTAACACGTTGGCTAATGCATGGAAAGATGAACAACCCATTTATGTTTGGGAATCTATTAAACAGTACTTCCTATATATGTATGATATATTTTAAAGATCCACTCTCACTTCATTCCCAGCTATTTCTGATTGCTGTTTTGAGCAATATAGTATCTATCCAGCCAGTTGCATGTTCAGCTATTTAGTGGTTTAATTAGAAATGACACTGCACTGTATTGTTTTATTTTTCCGGAGAGGAGACCATATCTAAGCAAGTCAGCTTCCCAGAAAGGATTCCTCTTCCCAGGTTTGGAAATCTTTCAGAAAGTCTAACAAAGTATTCAGAGCTATGCTTCATGTTAGACAATTTTGATGGTGAAATCATGTCATGTGAGAAGCCCACCTCACCATTGTTTCAGTGATATATCTAGCGGAGAGTGATTAATTGAATGAAATCTTCCATCAAAACCGCACTGTGGATGGTCTGACATCTAGCCTGAGGAAATTCCTTTGTCTTGAACAATGAGGACCTCAAAAGATGTTGTATGCAAGATTTCCAGTTTGGTATTCAATCAACATACAATACTGATCCTCACGGGAAAAAACTCAGAATATCAATGAGTATCAGAATCTCTGTTAGCTTGATTTTCTCCAAGTAAGTTATATCACACGAACTTGTTGTTGTTCAGTCTCACAGTCAAGTCTGACTCTTTGTGACCCCATGGACCACATCACACCAGGCCCTCCAGTCTTCCGCTGTCCTCTGAAGTTTGCTTAATTCCATTTTCATTGCATTGATAACACTGTCTAACCATCTCATCCTTTAAGAACATAAGAACATAAGAGACGCTAATGTTGGATCAGGCCAATGGCCCATCCAGTCCAACACTCTGTCACACAGTGGCCAAAAATACCAAGTGCCATCAGAGGTCCAGCAGTGGGGCCAGGATACTAGAAGCCCTCCCAATGTTGCCCCCCAAGCACCAAGAATACAGAGCATCACTTGCCCCATCCTGAGAGTTCCTATCTATACCTTGTGGCTAATAGCCACTGATGGACCTCTGCTCCATATATTTAATCAATTTCCTTGTAGGAAAGTAACAGCTACTCCTTCATCTCTTTGAGATGAAACATCCCAAACCAGAGACTTTTCATCTCCTGCTGGCACCCTGAGACAAACAGCCTGAACTCTTACCTTCCATTTCATTGAATAAAACTTTGTTGGTCTTAAAGGAAAGTTTGTTCTACTGCTTCAGACTAACACGGCTGACCACCTGGATCTAACACAAATGTGTTAAAAGTGACAGCAAAATGGTTGATGGAGCTGAGGAAGAGATTTTTGGAATGGTCTGGGAAAACACAGACTATAACTGAAATACCACTTTCTACCAAGAAGATATCATTTATTCCAAATACTCTAGGTCACTTCATGAAACCTTGAGGCTTGGTTTGATATCAAAATAGGGGTCATTATTGTGCTTACATGGGTCTGGTTAATATTAGAACAGCTGTTCTTACAACCAGCCCGAGGGTTATCCGGATAATTCAATGTTATCATTTAACAGATACATTCCATAATTAAAATCTAATGTGTTTCAGGTAACATGGATATCAGTGGATCAAGCGGGACATGAGTAGAAGGCATGTATTTTTAAAAAGAAATCTTAATAGGGTGCAAAAATAAGACAGAATCCACACAAAGGCATAACTGCTATATTGTCTTAATATGGTGGAGGATTTTATGTTATTTTTATTTCAGAAAAGTGTCCTTCAAAATGAGAATATTCACTAACCTTGAGAACAAACATATCATCTTATAGCAGAATAGGCCTGTAAGACTCTTTAACACTTGTTTGTTGATTATATTAATACCAGAATATATTAAAGAAGTGCAATATAAATTTGATTTTAATTGTTTTGTACACACGCCAGTGAAAAGGAACTGATTGGATACAGTTCACAGGCAGTATGTTAATATGTTATTTTCATATGATGATAGCTTTGCATAATCTTTCTTTTTTCCAAGATTTCCAAAAAACCTGTTGTTAACCAAAGCACAGGAGAGAGGAAGAATACAATTTACATAAAATTGGCTACCCTACACATTAATTAGTAATGTGGCTGAGCGGAAGGTGTGTTCACTTAGTTGAAAGTACACTTTATAATTTATACACCAGCTGTTTCAGTGCTTTCGAGTCCATTTTCCTCCCTGCCTGCCTCTAATGAAATCGTGTTACTGGAGAATTGACTGGGGTGAATTGAGATTTTAATCCCATTGACGCTCTTCTATGGAAAGGCACACTGGTGGGAACTTTTAATGGAAGGTCTGTAATCAGAAGACACTTGTATTCAGTCCCCCACTATAATGAATCTCATCAAATGTTAAAGCCCAGGCAGTGTGCAGAAGGCTAGAATTTCAAGGTTTTTGACCAACCCCATTTGAGGGATTCCTCTGGGAGTGTGTGATTACTCAAGTTTAGCAGTTTATTGCCTCATCTTTCAATATCCAGTGAAGCACAAAATTCTCATCTTGGTTGCTCTTTTTACTTAAAGAACAGGCCAAAATAGACTCAGAGCTGGTTGCACTGTCATTGAGGTTAATTCTTGCTTTTCAGTTAACCGGGAGATCAATGGGGCAGCGGGGGGGAGGGGGGAATCAGAAATATTAGAATACAAAACACTGTGTTGTTGCAAATAGAATGATTCACTTCTGTTTTGAAATATGCAAGAGAGAATGTGTGTGTGTGTTAATCCTTTTTGTCTTATATGCATGCCAAGTGTAACTTTGGAGCTTCATAGTAACATTGAAAGGTTGTACAGCTCTGCAAGGGATAAAGCGAGTTAGAGAGATGTAAACATGTATTAAAATCTAGCAGAGTGAACGGTTTTCCCCTCCTCCCTTTTCCAAAACTTTGTAGTCAAGAAAAGTACAGTCATTAAAGAGAGCTGGTCAAAAAGCATGCTGAATTGGGCGCTAATGGGACTCATTATGTCAACAGCATGTTAGTGGCATCTCCTTCATGAGCAAAGCATGGCGGGGGAAGGGGGGGGAAGAGAAGAGACCTGAGCAGAAAGAGATGTGGGAAAGCAAAAAAAAACCCACTTAAAGAAATGCACATTTTTAAAAAGAAGAACCTGGGGAGGGGGGCAGGAAGAAGAAATGCATTTGCAAGAAATCGACACAAAACATCGATTAATTCAACGGAAGCCACTTAAACAAATATATGTTAAAGAAATAAACTGTTAAAAATAAAAGTGTTTTGCTTGACAAAAGGATGCCAAGTGCCGCTGAAAAGAAACACATCTTTTAAAAGGAGACGTTTCTTCAAGTGCACCGTATCAAAATAGAAGGGATAAAAGAAGACGATCTTGTAATACTTTTTTTAAAAAAGTTAGTGTATGAGAATTTTCTACCATGGGCAATGGAGCATTCCAGGGATAGCTGCTTTAATGAATAGATGTCCTTCTCACTGGATTCAAAACCCTGATCCTCCAGTGATGCTGCTTTGCCTACAGGGGGTGTTGATCCCTTGAATCTGTTCTGCCCACTATTGTCCCACTGCCTGATAATGCTGCAGGAATTAAAATAACACATACATATCACACTCGCACACACAAATGAAGTAAATGAATACATACACACACATACATAAAGGTAAAGGTTTTCCTTGGGGCTGCGGTGGCTCAAGTGGTTAAGATGCTGAACTGCAGACCGGAAGGTCAGTAGTTCAGCAGTTCGAGACTCGAGAGTGCCGCATGACGGAGTGAGCTCCCATCTCTGGTCCCAGCTCCTGCCAACCTAGCAGTTCGAAAGCAAGTAATTGCAAGTAGATAAATAAGTACCACTTCAGTGGGAAAGTAACGGCGTTTCGTGTACCTCGGCGTCTAGTCATGCCAGCCACATGACTACGGAAATGTCTTTGGACAGCGCTGGCTCTTTGGCTTGGAAACGATGAGCACTGCATCCCTAGAGTTGGATTCGGCTGGCTTTCGAGAAAGGGAAACCTTTATCTTTACTAAAGGTTTCCATTGCTCAAAAGCTAGTCGAATCTGACTCTACAGAGCTGTGTTCATCTCCATTTCTAAGCTGAAGAGCCAGTGCTGTCCGAAGATATTTCCGTGGTCATGTGGCTGGCATGACTACATGCGGAGGTGCATGGAACAGTGTTATTTTCCCATTGAAGTGGTACCTATTTATCTACTTGCAATTACTTGCTTTCGAACTGCTAGGCTGGCAGGAGCTGGGACCAGGGACAGGAGCTCATCTGTCATGGTGCACTAGGGTCTTGAACTGCTGAACGACAGACCTTCCAATCTGCAGATCAGCGTCTTAACCTCTAAGCCACCGCGGCCCTTACACATACATACATATACATACATAAACACTAAATCCCTTCATTGTTCAACCTCATATTGAAAGTGAATATTATTAATTTTGACTTCTTCTAGTACATTTATAAATTCGGGGCATACATAGAGACAGATTTATTGCAGATGTCTGTGGAACTGCAATGTGGCTGTTATCAACCTTGTTCCTGCACAGGGGATTTAACATCAGGCCACAAAAAACGTGTACCAGGAAAAAAGGTTTTTCATTGAAAAGTCTTTATCCCCAAAATGCCTTGCACATATTACGAACAGTGTTCCCTCTAAGCTGAGTTAGTGTGAGCTAGCTCACAGTTTTTTAGCCTCCGGCTCACACATTTTTGTCTTGGCTCAGGAAGGATGGTTCCAGAGCAAACGAATTTATGCAGTGGCCAAGTTGCTTGCTCACAACTTTAATGCCAGTAGCTCACCAAGTGCAATTTTTGCTCACAGCTTAGAGGGAACGTTGATTAAGAACTGTGTACTAAAAATGGATCCTGTATGCCTGAAATGAAAGTTGGATGTCTATTTAAAACACATCATAGACCATCCTGCAACTTTCTTTCCATCCTCCAGGTGGCGCCTCAAATTGTACCCATGTGGCCATCCTGTGGGGAAGTATCCACATTAGTGTTGTGCTTCAACCACAGAATGAGCTGTAAGGGTGGGTTTTATTTAAATGCAGGTGGATGGATGCGCATATGTGCTCGTATGCACATGCACATACAGACAGCAATGACCAAAAAAAAAAAAAGTGGCAGAAATGGATCTGCAAGTTCAGAAGTCCCTTCCAGGTTTCTTTTGCTGCAGTAGTATTCAGACCCGGAGAAGCACCGTGAACAATCCGTTAATACCAGACTTTCCCCTGTATCTGTTTATTCCGCTTCCATTGCGGAACAGCACGGGCTGCCGACAACGGCGCCATGGGAGGCAGATTTCCTCATCTGAAGGGGGCCATTTATTCCACCCAGGTAATGCCACTATATTGCCACAAACTAAACGTGTGACTGCAGCCTATGCCTACACCCAAGGCATCATTGCCTGTGCACTGTTATTGGGTCCACGTAAGTGATATGGAGTTTTATATGGTGGCTCTTTAAATTTCAGTCATTGAACAGAATCTCAGAACACTACGCAATCAGTATGCAGAAAGGGCAAAGTGATGGATTAAATGGTATCGCACATGAGCGTAGATGGGTGATAGAAACTATCACTTCAAGTTTATGACATTTGACATATAATTTTCTCTTGCTGGCTCAAGGTGAATGTTAGTACTAAGAATGGTTACTTATCTAAACGAAACCAAAATAATGCAAAATAAAATTGCTCCCTCATGATTAAAAAAAATAAAATAAAATTCTGCCCAAGCCTTCATTTTCAATGTCTTTAAATTGCTTCCTATATAATTCAGCCACACATTTTACTGATCTTGTATTTCATGTGATCAAAACCTATGGAGCTTTAGCCTTTGGATTAAAAAGAATGTAGCTTACAAACTTCATTTTGATC
Organism: Gekko gecko; assembly: GCA_029375565.1. Classification (NCBI taxonomy): domain Eukaryota; kingdom Metazoa; phylum Chordata; class Lepidosauria; order Squamata; family Gekkonidae; genus Gekko; species Gekko gecko. The sequence continues at coordinate 119,773,706 of JAPDNY010000003.1, read as the reverse complement.
TGTTCCAGGCAGGTATTATTAGAAAAATGCAGTCAGGAGCTACTGCATGCCATTTTGATATAGGAGGCTACAATTCACGAGGAGACAGAAGCAGAAAAAAAAGATGGAAAATAGCTGTATAATCATAAGAGGTGGCTGCCCTGAAATGATGCGTTGTTCTGATAGCTATTGACATAAGTACTCTCATGTGCTACGCAAGCTGTGATATGCACCTTGGAGGTCATACAAGCAAGAGCATTCAAATGATCCAAATTAACCTGATTGCCCTGAGAAAATAATTCTCTACCAGTATGCTAACCATCTCAGGGTAGAATTTGAGAGCTCTCACCGCCATATTAATGGAAGTGTTTCCTACCTCCAAAATGGCAACAGATTTGTACGTTGAATGCCTCTGATGTTTGTTCTATTCACACCGATGGTGCCAGTTGCTCACCCCCCAGGTCTTGATTTATGAACAGATGTGGCACACTCTGCGTGATAAACCTCAAGACATTTGTGCTATTCACCAGCATTCCCTTCTACCATTTTATATGCGATCCTTCCCTTAGCAAACCATCTTGTTAAAGAATCATAGAATCATAGAATGTTAGAGTTGGAAGGGACCTTGCAGGTCATCTAGTCCAACCCCATGCACTCTGCAGGAGCATAGCTGAAAGATAGCCCTACATACCTACAACATACCCGAAAGATGGTCATCCAGCCTCCGCTTGAAAACGTCCAGCAAAGGAGCATCCACCACCTCCCGAGGCAGTCTGTTCCACTGCTCAACCACTCTTACAGTTAGGAAGTTTCTCCTGATATTTAGCTGGTAACGAATCCCTTGTAATTTCCACCCATTAGATCTAGTCTTGCAATCTGGAGCAAGAGAGAATAGATCTGCTCCATCTTCTGCATGACAGCCCTTCAAATACTTGAAGACTGCAATCATGTCCCCTCTAAGCCTTCTCTTTCCCAGGCTAAACATACCCAACTCTTTCAGCCTTTCCTCATAAGACTTGGATTCCAACCCTCTCATCATCCTGATCGCTCATCTCTTCAAAACTTTGTGGGATGGGATCAATGACAACAGTGGTGGAATATTTGATAATTTGAGGGAGTCACATACTACTGACCCATAGGTTTTATAACTGATTGCTTTTTCCTCAACATCTGTACCACGACTGAAATCCAAAGACCTCCTTGCACACATCCAAGGTTTCAATGCACACATGATTGCTAATTTCCCCTTCCTAATGCAGTCCTTTTGCTACAGCAAATGCTGTTCTGACCTTTTCCCTTACCTCCAGGAGTGGCCAAATTGCCCTGGGCACACCAAGAATTATTGTGGATCCTAGCCACAGTTATCAGTGATGAGATCTTATGGTAAGGGCACAGAAGCAAGACACATTAAAGGTTATTTAAGCTTGTAGCTTTGCTTCCCAAACATTAGGCATGTCTAACTAGAGCTGAAATCCATTGTGTTATTAAATACACCCTTACTTAGTCAACCACTTGAATACATTACTTAATCTGAGGATCTGATCTCTACAGCTAAAAAAGGAAAGAGAAGCAGTAGGGCAACAGCTCTCCAGAGAAATCAGGTAATGATGGGAGTTGGGAGACAGTCCCAGTTGACACGCCTGAATTTTGCAAGTTCACGATCACCTAAATTCCTTTCCCCCCTCAGTTTCCTTTTGTGAAATTGTGGGATACAAATTGTTCCCCCTGATGATATTTAGAGAATTCAGGTGGCAAATTCACATATGAGGTTACTCAAATTAAAGGATTGTTATTCTTTTAACGAGGATTCTTGGAAAATGTCTAAAAATACAAGAGAACAAAGTTTAAGTTTTGACATTTAGGGGTAGGTACAGACCCAATTGTTACATTTGGTTTTGTTTTTTTTTTTTTTTGTATTTTTACTGTTATTTTCTATGCTTCTTTTGAGTACATTCAAGAGTGAAATTGACCATGCTCTGGATTTCATTGAAAGCTGTTTTTGCCCCCAGCATGTTGTCTGTCTCAAATCTCACCATACGGGGTTCTACTTAGAATAAATATATGCCCCTCATTAATGATGGCTAAAATTCAAGTTATGGCAACTCTCCCACCACAAACCCTGATCTGAGAACTGCAAATACTTTATTTTATTTAAAATATACTTAATATTAAACTGTAATTTCCCCAAGAACAAAATATATTATCATCTCTCACCTCTCTGTCATCTCGACATAGGAAGTCTGTTGTGAGAATGTTCTACCTCTGAATTTTTGCCTCCTTTCCTTTCAGCTGGGTGATGTCCACATGTGAAGGAAACATGTTTTCGGCCTCACGCATGTATACTTGGTGCTAAAATTTGGTGCATATTTATGCACTTGGCACTAAAATTTCAACAGCAGAAAACACCTAAAAAGAACACCTAAGAAAGGAAAGCTGACCAAGTATAAAATATAAAATAAACCAGCATAAAAATCAGAAAACTAATCACAGGGCATACATAAAACAAACATGGTACATTAAAAACAAACTGTAGGGAAAGCTAAAACACCTGAAAGAATGGATATAACTTCATTTGATGCCTAAAGGACTGTAGACTTGGCAACAGGCAAGTTCCCATGGAGAGGGAGTTTCACAACCTGTTTCTGGTGCACACCCACTTAACTTCAGCACGTGGGAATATACAGAGTAGGAGCTCTGACAATGATCTCAGTGGGTGGGTGGATCCATGTGGGTGAATACATATAGGTGAAGGCAATAGGTACCCAGCCCAGACCATACAGATCACCCTCTCTCTGAATTTGGAAACAAACTGGAAGCCAGTGGAAAACCTTCAAAACTTGTGAGATGTGTTTGTTAAAAGATGCACCTACAAGCAACCTGGCTGCTGCATGTTAAATCAGCTGAACCTTCTGAACTATCAGCATAGGCAGGTCCATACAGAGCATTCTGTAGTAGTCCAACCTGGATGTAATTAGATGTGGCCAGGGGTCATTTCCTGCGGGAGCACACAGGAGCGGAGCTCCGGCAGTAAGGAGCCCAGGGGGAATGCACATGCAACAAGCTCCGCCCTCTGCTCCCGGCAGCCCTCAGTCAGGCCACAAGGAGCAAGAAGCAACCAGGTAAGTTGCAGAGTCCCCCCCCGGCCCGTCTTCAGGTACAAGCTCTCCCTCCTCTGTGAGGGCAGATCTGCACATCCCACCCCCCATAGCTAGCAATCCAAAACAGTCCCATGGCAGCTTTAAGACCAAGTTTTATTCAGGTACAGGCTCTCCCTCCTCTGCGAGGACAGATCTGCACATCTCCCCCCCCCATAGCAATCCAAAACATTCCAGTGGAGCCTGAACAGTGGGTGTTGCCTTCTGACACGCTTCCAGTGATGTCAGGGGGTGTGGCATATGCAAATAAGTTATGTTAATAAGTTATGCTAATGAGCTCCTGCACCTCTTTTTCTACGAAATGACCCCTGGATGTGGCCAAACCTTGCCTCTCAATATAGGGCTGCAGGTAGCAAACCAACTGAATCTGGCTAAAGGTGCTATGGACTACAGAAGAGATGTAAAACGAGAAAACAAGTTGTTGCCCCTCTTTTCCAGTACGGTACCCTTAGCTTTGCTAGTATTGTCCTATTTGGAACTGAACTGCCTGTGCATTTATGCAGTATATTCAAATGTGTGGCTACAAGGTCTAGTAGGACGCCCCTTTAACTAAAGATAACATATCTGCTTTGTTTGAATAATGCTTGCATACTACCTCTTATATCATCACCACAGGGGTGCCAGGGTTATCGTTTGAACAAAAGGGCCCCCGTTTTAAGCAGTATTGATACCCCCTTCTTTTTAAAGCTGCACCTTTGGAAGTGGCCTGCTACATTCTCTAGGTAATGGATAATATTTGCTAGGCCAGCCACCAAAACAAGTGAGAGGAGAAATGCTTGTGTATTTTATTTTCTACATGAATCACCTAAGTGGCATCTCAATTTTCAAGAAGGAAGGAAAAAAACTATAGGATTGATGTAAATCTGGCAAGAATGATCATCCTCACGGTGATGATCTTTGCAAATTTGCTTCTCTTCATGAATTTCCAAGTTCCAGTGACAACTCTCTTTGAATATAAAACAGCTGGAAAGTCACAGCTCCAACTCCTTGTTTGGCAAAGAGCTATGAATTTCTAAAGACCTAGTGAACAGCTTTGAAAACTGTTTTGTGAATAAAAATTAACAGTGGAAGAGACATCTCTGACAGCTAATGCTCTGGTATTAAAAATTTGCTCCAGAGATAGGATTATTTAACTCACTGATTGTTCTTTATAGCCCCTCCGGTTCCAGGGGTTATGGGCAGTAACCGCAACTATATATAATGGACCTGAGCAGTACTCTAGAAAAGGGTATTTTTGTCGATATGTTGGGAGGAAACTCACACAAGTGGTGGTTTTAAGAGTATTGTCTTTTCTAATGGAAACTTTTATTGCTGATTGAAGTCAAGGAAAATTATTTTGAAAGTGAAATAGACTGGTAGAATCCACAGGGCAAACAAAAGGGGGACTGAAAAATGTTTGAATAGTTGATGCGGATGAGAACGAAACACAGAAGACTCTGTGGCCGAATCGGCATTTGCATTTTTAAATCAGTTTCGTGCTGCTGTGACACTGTCTTTCTCTATGCTAGTTTGAAAGTTGTTTGGAGAAGATTCATTTAAAATGGTGCAGAGGCACAATGACAGTGGAGCTGCCACAAGAGGGTGGTAAACATATGCAGAGGTGCAAAAGTATGCTAGCACTGTTGAGGTGCAAAACCAAAACCAAATGTAGACAGCTTTTTTGAAGATGGAGTCAGAAGGCTGGGACACCGGTGGGAAAGACAAATGCAGATTTGACCTGTGTGAAAATGTGCCTTGTGAGGACCTCACCACCTCCTCTAGCTGAGATTCCTTAGTCAGTAGGTTCCCTCTACTGCAGCCATAGTAATCTTGTGGTAGTAGTCACAATATTGTTACTCATGTGGGGGGGATGACATTTCCCTTCAATATGTACATAAAGTACAGTAGACTAGGGTCTTGATGAAGGGGGGGAAATGAGAAACACATATAGATATGCTGAGCCCACATGGGAGTAGCCCTCATATAGGTCAAGCAGTTGTGTGTCTTTAATTGTGCAAGCATCTTAAGTAATTCTGCTAAATATATGTGGTCTCATTTCACACCAATACCTGTCTCTATGAGATATAGAAGTGTGCAGAGAGATTGTGTCATGATGAGATACCCGGGGCACAGACATCTTGATTTACTGGATGGGAGTTACAAACTTAGAGGATGGGTGGGGTCAAACTTGGAAAGAGGGTGGTGCCAAAACTAAAGCTGAAAAAGACAGTTGAAAAATAAACTGTGTAAAGCACATCTTTTAATCACATACATTAACAATAAGTGTATCACAGCTAACTAAAGTATTAATTAGAATAAATGCACTCTGCATATATTGTTATGATTATTCAACACTGAATGCAGTTCTTCTAATTTGTATTCTTTTGATGAACTCATTAGCTGTAATAGACCATTCCCACAGAAAGACTGGGATTCTGCAGGAAGTGAAGAAATGATATATTTATCTAGGGCTGTGATCACACGCAGTAGTTACCTCAGGAGTCCGATGAGTGGCAGGCGGATTTTGCAGGCGCATTCACACTGGCACATCTGGCCAGTGTCCTACACCTGTCAGAGACCCGTAGGAGGCAGGCAAAGAAATGCAGTTAAAAACCACTAGGGAAACTGCAGTATCAAGCGACTCTGCAACGGCCGAGGACGGAGTTCCTGGGAAGATCGCCCCAGCGCGCTCCAGTGACGTCATTGAGCCTTTGAGGAAGCAGGCTGGCGTCACTGAGCCCTCGAGGGTGCAGGCTGCAAGGTAACTCCTCCGCTTCACCCGCCGTTGCGTGGGATCACGCAGCTGTGGGTCAAATTACCGCGCTATGGATAGCCTCCCTCCCCCCGTGTGTTATCTGGCATGTCTGATCGGGGCCTAGGAGAACCAAACCCAGGACTGGATTAGGGGTGAGAGGGACCTAAACTGAATAAGAGAGAAAGGCTTAAGAGTAGTATACTACTGTGATATAGTAGTCATGCTGTTGGATTATGATTTTCGAGATCCTGGTTCAAATCCTCAGTGTGTTATTGAGCTTGCTAGGTGACCTTGGGCCTGTCACTTCTTTTAAGGCTAATCTACCTCACATGGTATAGAATGAAACTGAGCAGGAGAAAGTAGTACATGTCCTCCTGAGCACCTTGGGGGAAGTGCAAGATAGCAATGTACTGAATATGTATTGCAAAAATCATACAGTCATGCAAATGATCTAAAATTAACAAATATAATCAAATAAAGCGAAAATCTTCAAACATCCACTAGAGTCATTACTTCAAACAAAAATCTTTTAATTTCTAGAATAGGCAGCATGGAAAAAAGAACCCACTGTATCTGGATTCTGAGCCCTAAATAAATTAGTAAGACCTCAAGTATTCTGCCTCAGAGTCATCCCAGACATTCACTCTGCTCTGTGCATTAGGCCATGAAAGATACTATAACCAAAGAAGGCGAGAGGAGTGAGACCGAGCCGTGGCGTCACTGCCTTTATAGGCTTATAGATGTACTGGATTTAAAAATATTCTTACTTATGATGTGCCTGATCAGTTCTCACTATACCGTATCTGACCAGGTCACTATAAAACGTTAGTCTCTTTGGGGTTTTTGGTATATAACTTATGAGTGTATAGAGGACCATTGCCCTGTATAATTCTTTCACTATAAAGTCAGGCACCAGTATTTGTAAAAGCCAAACAGTACACTTTATTTCTCAGCAAGCCCAACAGGGGAATGGGATGTATTTACACAGGATATTTTGTTTCCTTGTAGAATATAACTTTTTACTTTGCCTTCACGTATACTGTAGACTTATCACTCTCAGTTTTACACAGATGTTCTTCAGTCCACTAAACACACTTATGATCCCACTGTCCAGTAACTGTTTTGTGGCTGTCCTTTGGACTTTATCTGTCTGGTCCCTTTGAGTCTAACTGGGCATCTTTCCAGCTTTCCAGCCTCCTCCAGACCCTTAGCCCTTTCTCTAGCTACCTCTACAAGTTCTTTTGGAGCAATGTATCTGGTGTCTGTGAACATTGAGGTCTTACACTGTTCACTCTCTGTTCACTCTCCTCTTTCCTTTGGTGGGTACTAGTGCGGAGTTTTATTCAGCCCAGTTTTCCACTCAAAACTAATATCAGGCTGTTTCCACAGAGCTACAGAGGTTTTGTTCCACCTCAGAGCTATTCAGTTAGCTGACCACTTTCTGCTGACTTCTCTTCCAACTCCCTCTTCCAACCGTCAGCTCCCAACTCTCAGTTGTCTACCGTTATCTGTCACTCTCTGAGAATTCCGAGACAAATGGCCTCCTCCTTTCTCAGTCAGGTGACTCGGCAGCTTCTTTGTTTACCCGCTACTGTCCACAAACCTGTAATTCCATCACAGATACACTATTAAAGGCCATTTTCCGCACAATATACTGGCATTTTAAAATGCTTTATGGAGGCTGCCTCTGCTCTCTCTCTCTTTTTTTTAATAAAAGGGTTTTATTATATCCCTCCAGGGGGATCTACACATGCATTTCCCCCAGATCCTCACAACAATCTTGTGAGGTAGTTTAGGGTGAGAATGATTGGTCCCAAGGTCACCCAGTGAAAGATTAGGGACCTAAGGCTACAGACTAATGATTAATCAGACCTTGGTCAACTGTATCTACTATGAGACTAGATCTGGCACAATGTTTTTTTAAAAAAGAACAACTCCCTAATCAAGATAGCAACCCCAAGTTTAGCGTGCTTATGTTAGCAAAACTGAGGACTAGATCTTGCCCTCTTTCCTCCCTCGCACAAAGGATTTCCCCTTTTCTTTCTTATTTCTTGCTGAGCAGCCCCTATGTCTATTTTCTTCTTATGTGTTTGTCTATGGCTATCCCACCCATTTGATGTATGTATGTATTTATTTATTTATTTATTTATTTTTTGCTGGCCCAGCCCAGGGAACTGAGGGAAGAGACAAAATCACCTTCTTATATTCAGCTTCTGAAATGACACAGAGGAGGCTTTTGAAAACTCAGTTGAGAGCCAGTTTGGTGTAGTGGTTAAGTGTGCAGACTCTAATCTGGGAGAACCAGGTTTGATTCCCCACTACTCCACTTGCAGCTGCTGGATGACCTTGCACATGCCATAGTTCTGTCAGAGCTGTTTTCTGAAGGACAGTTCTGGAAAGAGCTCTCTCAGCCCCACCTACCTCACAGTCACAGGGTGTCTGTTGTGGGAAGGAGTTTGTAAACTGCTCTGAGACTCTGAGTGAAGGGCAGGGTATAAGTCCAATCTCCTCTTCTTCTTCCCCCTCTTCCCCTTCTACCCCGTCTTCATATTCCCCTTCTTCCCCCTCTTCATCATCTCCTCCTTCTCCTCCATAAAATATTTTATTCAACTTGGAGGGGAAAAGGTCAAGTGGAAAGAGGGGTAGGATGTATGATGTGAACCAATAATAAAAATCAAGGTAACTTTGTAGTCATACTAAAAGTGCAATCACATGCACAATTAGCCATGCCATAGGAGCAAATGTTGGGCAGATTTAAAGGTTGCAATCAGATGCACACATCTGGGAAGCACCCCGCACCTGTTGGCAACTCATTTTGCTCCACCGCAGAAGCAAAGTAAAAAGACACCATAACACTTATGCTGACCATAATCCTATTTGGCTGGCCTTTCAAGAACCACATAAAATGACAAGATTGAGATTGAATGCTAGATTACTGAGAGATAAAAAATTTGTTGCAAGCCTTAAAATAGAAATTCAAGAATTTTTTAAAAGAAACAAGAAAGAAGACGCACCAATTAACATTATCTGAGACACATTTAAAGCGTACTTGAGAGGGTTATTTATCAACCAAGAAGTATGGAAAAGAAAACAGAAGAGAGAGAAATTTAAAATATTGACAAAAGAATTAAAAATAAATGAAGATAAAATGAAAGGAAATGGAGAGACAGATGTATTAAAACTTAAAATAAAGATGATCCAACATCAGATAAACACATTATTAACACAAGAAATAGCTAGTAAAATAGAATATGCTAAATTGTACTATTTTGAGAATGCAAATAAACCCACTCGTTGGCTGGCTTATAAACTTAGAAAAGAAAAAGAGAAAAGGATAATCTCAGCTCTCAAAAATGATGCCCAAGAGTTAAAATATAGAAATCAAGATTTAAAAAATATTGCTGAAGATTTTTATAAAAACTTATATAACCAAACTCCACAAGATCATCAAAAAATTAAGAATTTTCTAATGAAGCACAATAAAAAGAAATTTAATGAAGATCTAATTACACCTTGTGAAATAGTAGAGGTGCTCAAAAAGCAAAAGAAGAAGAAATCTCCAAGTCCAGATGGTATTACTGCAGAGGTTTATCAAAAGCTTGGTGATGAAATTCTTCTGCTTTTTAAAGATTTATTCCGTAACATCACAAGAACAGGAGTGAAGCATTGATCACACTTATACATAAATCTAATACCGACAATAAAGAAATCCATAACTGTAGACCTATCTGGCTTTTAAATGTTGATCATAAGATCTTTGCAACAATCATAGCCACTTGCTTTAAGAAGATACTCTGCGGTGGCAGAGAAGTATGGCGGCAGCTGGCGAGGCTGGCGAGCGAGAGGAGGCTGGACCAACAGGTGCGGAGGTGGGGCGACGCGACAGGCCGGAGCCTGATGGACAGAGGCCAACAGCGAGCATGTGCGAATGAGTGTTCAGCCCAGACTCGAAGATGTTGCAATAGCCAGAAGGTCATAATAAATCAAAGACCAGCGCCAGGAGGACGTCGTCCGCAGACAACAGAACAGAAAAAACAACTTGCTACAAAGGGTGCCTGGTAGGTTAGTCCCTGCCTTGTATGTGGCCCTAGATTAGGACTTGTACCGATTAATATTTGTGTAAACTGCTCAGAGACCCCTCGGGGTTAGAGCGGTATAGAAACTGAGAGTATAAATAAATAAATAAATAAATACTCTTACAAGTTATACACCAAGACCAAGCAGGCAGATAAAGAATAATATAAGAACAATCATAAATACATTAGAATTCTATGAGCAACACCCTGAAAGACAATTAACTTTGGTTTTTTTGGATGCAGAGAAGGCCTTCGATAATGTAAGCTGGGAATTTTTAAGATGTAAATTGGAACTGTGAGATTGTGGCAATAGTTTCATGACGATGATAATGTCTATATACAAAGAACAATTTACAAAGATAATAGTTAATGGAGATTTAACACAAAGTATATCTATCCAGAAAGGAACACGTCAAGGCTGCCCATTGTCACCATTGCTATTTATCTTTGCACTGGAAACCTTAAATGATTTGGTAAGAGATAATATAAATATAAAAGGCCTTAAAGTTAAAAGAGAAGAATTTAAACTTCAAGCTTTCGCTGATGATCTGGTATTTATTCTGGAAAATCCAATAGTCTTTATTTCATATCTGTTTGACATTTTATCCAAATATGGTTCGGTAGCAGGACTTAAAATAAATTTAGAGAAAACTAAAATTATGACAAAAAACTTCTCACAAGATTTGAATATCAAGATACAGACACAGGTGGTCAATAAGATAAAATATTTAGGTATTCTACTTTCAAATAAAAATAATACGTTATTTGAATACAACTATAAAAATTGTTAGATAATATTAAAAAAGATCTTCAGAAATGGCACGATTTACAACTGTCTTTTATGGGTAGAATTGCTACTGTTAAGATGAATATTCTTCCACGTTTCTTATTTCTGGCACAAAACTTACCAATATTAAACAACAATAACTTTTTCTAAGAATTGGATAAACATATAAGAAAATTTATATGGCATGGTAAAAGAGCATGTATCAGATGGAAACTTCTTCAAGATAAAAAAGAAAGAGGTGGTTTTGGCATGTCAAACTGGTTACTTTACTATCAAGCCTCAGCTACAGGGTGGATCAGAGACTGGATAATGTTAGAAGATAAAAGACTGCTATATTTAGAGGGCCATGACTTATATATGGGCTGGCACGCCTATATATGTTATGGCAAAGATAAAATTCACTCTGACTTTCATAACCATGTTATTAGAGGGGCCCTAATAAAAATATGGAGGAAAATAAAAGAACAACACTGTTCTAAAATACCAGGATGGGTCTCACCTCTTGAGGCCTTCACAAAGCCTACTTTGATGTTGGAAAATAAAAAAGTTACTTATGAAACTTTATTAAACAAGTCTAATGAGTTAAAATCAGTTGAGACTCTGCATGAAATGAATATAAAACTTACATGGTGGGAGAACTTGCAATTACAGTCTAGGTTCGCCAAAGATAAAATAACAAATTTTTATAATGGGAAAACAGATCTTGATAAAATTTAGCTGTCAGCCTCTGACAAATTGATTCAAAAGTTGTATAATTTTTTGTTATATGATGTCATGCAGGAGGAATTAATCAACCCATCAATGATAACATGGATGCGGGACATAGAACATAGCCTTGATATAGATGTCTGGTCAAAAATATGGAAGGCTGTTAAACTTTTAAGATCAATACCCTACAAAGAAAATATACTAAAAATATTCTATAGGTGGCACTGGTCACCAGATAAAATGTCTAAATGCTATAAAGATGTGTCAGGAAACTGTTGGAGGTGTAAAAATAACTTGGGTACCTTCTTTCATATGTGGTGGTGGTGTGAAAAGATTCATAAATTTTGGAAGGGTATTAAGCAGTTGATAACAGAGATTATGGGTATTTAATTGCAGCTAGTACTAGAAATCTATTTACTTAATATAATACCAAATGGATATAGGCATGATGAAATATGTATTTTGTCATATATCCTTACTGCAGCCAGGATACTGATTGCTAAATGTTGGAAATCTGAACATTTACCTGCTAGAGAGGAGTTGATTATAAAAATCTGTGATGTGGCAGAAATGGACAAGTTGAATACGATTCTTTCAGGTAAAGAGGATAAGGCTTCCCAAAAGAGATGGTTTAGAGTTAATAAATGATTGGGGGAAATACATAACTCCATAATTATATTTCATATACAAAACATTGTGTTTTTTTATTTTTATTTTATTTCTTCTTCTTCTTTGTTTTGTGTATGTGTGTGTTTGTAATGAAAATTATAAATATTGTTATACTTTCTTGTAGGGGAAATCATATTGTGATTCTTTTTTGTAATGGAAAATCATAAATAAACTTGTTTTTAAAAAAAGATGCCAGGGAAAATCCAGTAGCAAATGGGTTGCTACAGGCCACAGACGGACTTTCCCCTGTGTTATCGCTCCAGTGCACTCATGATGTTGGGATGGTCTGATCAGGTCATCCTGACTCCGTGCCATTGTTTCCTTCCCCCTTCTCAGCATGCGCATCATCACATCGATTCCTCATTTAAGCACATCTGGAACAAACAGCAACCCCCCCGACTCACTCACTGTTGCATCTGATCATGCAGTGGCAGCTACCCCTGCAGCTTCAAAGGACTGTGTGATTGCGCAACTGCGGGTCAACTTCCTCCAGAGGAAATAGCCTCACTTCCCCCCTGCATTATCTTGTGTGGTTGACTGCCACCTAAATCTAGCTAATATGTTGCTGACAAGTATTTTTTGCTTTTCAACAAGGTCTTTGAAACTTTGAGGAGAGAGGCTTTCTTTTCAGTTTCTGCTTTACCTCACAAGCATAGGTTTCTGAGTTTCACTGATACTCCTCTCTTTAGAGCTATCTCCTTTTCACTGGGCAGGGATTACTTCTCTTCACTTGAAGCTCTGTCCATTTTTGGCTTGAATGTGGATCTTCTGTGATCCTCTCACTCTTTGCCTCCTCTCACTCTCTGCCTCTGCAGTCAGTGCTAAACTCTTTCTTCTTCAACTGTCAGTTCCCAACTGTAATTTCTTAACTGACGCTTGTCAGAGACTTGAGGCTTGGGTTATTTTACACTGAGTTCATTGTGCCTACTATCTTGTCTTTTGCTTGTGTGCTTGCGTAGCTTTGCCAGCTGCAACGTGGGAGAATGGATTCAGCCGCTCCGGCTTATCACGGTGGCCTTGGGAGGAGGCTATGGAGTGTTCTTTGTGTAAGGGAATTTTTCAGACCTGTGAGACCGAGTGGTGGGGGCAACTCAATCTCCCGATCATCAAGTAATCTCCCGCCGGGAGTTTCCCGTGCATGCGTGCTAAAAGTTCATTTGCTAGTCGCGCTTTGCATCATACTATAATAATGCCTGAGCAGCTTGGGCCACCATTCCTGACAATAACCGTATTATTGTGGGTTACAGCATTGTATTACAATAAAGCTTTTCTTTACTTGAAGAATGCTTGGATCTACTTGCTACTGAGCCTGACAACGCTCTCCACAAAATTCCATTTGAACACCATGTCACTCAAAAGTTCTCAGACTCTGTGAGGCATTAATCCTTGATAGTCCATCACAAGTACAGTGTTAGATTCTAAATAATCAATAAGCATTGTGAGGAGGCAAAACCAAAATCTTTCCTAATGGCGTCAGCAAGCAAACAATTAGTCCAGCATTATGCCAATTTATTAGACTTACAAAAGGGGCAGTTTCATGAATACTTAGGAAATCAAGATTCCAATCCATATGGTTGTATCAAGGTAACAAGTATGAAGACATACAGATAAAGGAAAAGAAATTTACCCTCCTGTTCTTTTGACTCTGGAAAAAAAAAATATGGTGAAAGGAGGCAGCGACGCCACACATGAATCAGTTGAAAGGATTCTAGTTGCAAGTCATCTTTGAGAGTACCAAATGATTCCTTGATCAGCAGTTTCATATGTTCAAGGCTGCAAACCTATGCACAGTTATGTAGGCGTAAGCCCCATTAAATCTAGTGGGATTTCTAAGTAAATATTTATATGATCTGAGTGGTCATTCATCCGAGAGTTCTGAAAGAACTCAAATGTGAACTTGTGGATCTCCTGACAAAAATATGTAATCTTTCTTTAAAATCTGCCTCCATTCCTGAGGACTGGAAGGTACCTAATGTCACTCCCATCTTTAAAAAGGGCTCCAGGGGAGATCCAGGAAATTACAGGCCAGTCAGTCTGACATCGATACCGGGTAAGTTGGTGGAAACTGTTATTAAGGAAAGAATTAGTAGGCACATTGATGAACAAAAACTATTGAGGCAGACTCAGCATGGGTTCTGTAAGGGAAGATCTTGTCTCACTAACCTGTTAGTGTTTTTTGAGGGAGTGAACAAACATGTGGACAAGGGGGACCCAATAGATATTATTTACCTTGACTTCCGGAAAGCTTTTGATACAGTTCCTCATCAAAGGCTCCTAAGTAAGCTCAATAGTCATGGGATAAAAGGACAAGTCCTCTTGTGGATCAAAAACTGGCTTATAAATAGGAAACAGAGAGTGAGTATAAATGGGAAACTTTCTCAGTGGAGGGTGGTAAGCAGTGGGGTACCACAGGGATCAGTACTCGGTCCGATACTTTTTAACTTGTTTATTAACGATTTGGAATTGGGAGTAAGCAGTGATGTGGCTAAATTTGCAGATGACACAAAGTTGTTCAGGGTGGTGAAAACCAGGGAGGATTGTGAGGCACTCCAAAGGGATCTGTTGAGGATGGGTGAGTGGGCGTCAACGTGGCAAATGGGGTTCAATGTGGCCAAGTGCAAAGTGATGCACATTGGAGCCAAAAATCCTAAATATAAATACACGTTGATGGGGTCTGATCTGGCAGAGACGGACCAAGAGAGAGATCTTGGAGTCGTAGTGGATAACTCGCTGAAAATGTCTACACAATGTGTAGCTGCAATAAAGAAGGCCAACACTATGCTGGGGATTATTAGGAAGGGAATTGAAAACAAATCAGCCAGTATCATAATGCCCCTGTATAAATCATTGGTGCGACCTCATTTGGAATACAGTTCTGGTCACCACATCTCAAAAAGGATATTATAGCATTGGAAAAAGTGCAGAGAAGGGCAACTAGAATGATAAAAGGGTTGGAACACCTTCCCTATGAAGAAAGGTTAAAATGCTTGGGGCTCTTTAGCTTGGAGAAACAATGGCTGAGAGGTGACATGATCAAGGTTTATAAGATTATGAATGGGATTGAGCAGGTTGAGAAAGAAGTACTTTTCTCCCTTTCTCACAATACAAGAACTCGTGGGCACTCTATGAAATTGCTGAGCAGTCGGGTTAGAACTGATAAAAGGAAATACTTCTTCACCCAAAGAGTGATTAACATATGGAATTCACTGCCACAGGAGGTCGTGGCAGCTGCAAGCATGGACAGTTTCAAGAGGAAATTAGATAAACATATGGAGCAGAAGTCCACCAGTGGCTATTAGCCACAGGGTATAGATGGGAACTCTCAGTCTGGGGCAGGTGATGCACTCTATTCTTGTTGCTGGAGGGGGCAGCAGTGGGAGGGCTTCTGGTGCCCTGGCCCCACTGCTGGACCTCCTGATGGCACCTGGTATATTTTGGCTGCTGTGTGACAGAGTGTTGGACTAGATGGGCCATTGGCCTGATTCAACATTGGCTTCTCTTATGTTCTTATGTTCTTATGTCATACCCTCCAATTTGGTGTTGGTGCCTTAGAGTCAAAGCCCATCGGGGAAAGATGATGATGAAGAAGAAGAGTTTGGATTTATACCCCGCCTTTCACTGCCCAAAGGCGTCTCAGAGTGGCTTACAAACTCCTTTCCCTCCCCCCCCCACAACAGACACCCTGTGAGGTAGGTGGGGCTGAGAGAACTTCTGACAGAAACTGCTCTTTTCAGGAACAGCTGCGCCAGAGCTTGTGACTGACCCAAGGTCACATCAGCAGGTGCAAGTGGAGGAGTGGGGAATCAAACCCGGTTCTCCCAAATAAGAGTCCATGCACTTAATCACTACACCAAACTGGTGAGAGCTTAGCAGATGCATACTGGCTGTAATGGGCTTTCTGTAAATGTCCATTGCATTAAAGTAGTCCAACTGACTTTCTCCCCGACTGGCATTCACCCTTTTACTGCAGCTGGGGATTCTTGGTGAAGTTTGCAATACCATAAAAGAAACATGATTATTTCACAGCAGAGGCATTGGTTAGCCGACCTGTGGGGGCATTGTTAATCTGGGAAATCTTGGGAGGCTTGAGCTTGCCACCCCTCTAAAGCCTACACCTATGATATCTCGGTTTTGCATTGAGCAACGTGGAATCAGTGATGAAAGATGACTCTGAAAGGCACTGATGATCTCCCAGTGGCAACCACGGCAGTTGGGGGGTATAGTGGCACTCATCTTGGTAATATTCGGACAGATCTCAGAAAGGGAACAATATAGGAGATGACTAACCCGAACCCCGTTTGAAGACTTTGTGCTCATCGTTACACCACACAGAGGTACTGGAGCACATCGTGAATTCTTGTAATGGGACCACAAATTCATGAAATTAATCCCGTGCAATCTGCAAAGTATAGTGCAGTGATTATACTAAATCTTAGCAGAGCACTGAAGAAGTGGGTCTTCAGCCCCTTTTTGAAATTCGTGCTGCATTTCCAGCTACTTCTCTGCATCACTGAAGGACAAAGAACCAAATGACAGTTTTGAGTTGCATCCAACACATATGCGACATCGGAACCTTAACCTGGTCCAGACTGCGGTGATGGCAGAACAAACATAAGCCTACAAATCTGAATCACACGTTGAAGGTTATCTGCTTTGCCTGTTATCCACATATGTCATGCCTGGAATGCTGGGATTTGCTGTTTGGATGAGTTTTCTCATCTGTCAACTATACAATGCCTACCAAGACAGGCTAGTTGACTGATTGGCAACTGTACTACCAATCTTTGGGTGTGTATAAGCAAAGATATAAGAAAAGTCAGCTATAACAAAAGCATAGGTCAACCCTATTCTGAAAAAAATATTTGTTAGCGCGCCCATGACTAGTGGTGTCACCTGGGTTTTTTTTTTTAAAAACGAGGCATTCTGCCCAGAACTGTGTTCATCCCTTCACAAGAGAAGAGGTTGCCCACAGCAAAAGGGTTACTACTGTTAAATAAATTATACTCAAGCAAGAAAGTTAAACTGAACATCTAGCTGCATCAGTCCTCCACTGGGGAACAAATAAAACAGCAAGCACTAAATAAAATAAATGAAAAATAATGATAGCCAGAACTTTAGTCTGAAGAATGTCAAAGACAGGTTCAGGAACCACTTTAAGAGAAAGGCACTCTAGCACTTCAGCCTCACAAATGGAGAAGTGCTTCACGCTGGTTCCTTGCAAGCTTTCCCCCTTGTCACGGCCAGCAACTCTAGCCTCACTAATCACAGTTGCTGGGATGAAACATTGAGGAGCAAAGTCCTCCAGACAGGCTAGTCTTACATTATTTAAGTGTTCATACTGATGGGCAGCAGAAGAAGAAGAAAAAGAAGAAGACCCTCAGCACATATTTATTGGCTTTAATGGTGCTATTGTGATTTACACCACTGTAGTATCTGGTCCAGACAGAATAACCTTAAAGTGCATGTGGTAAATAATGGAAGAGGAAAACAGAGAATAATGTACTCCACTGCCAGCAAAATTGGATTGTATTTCTGCTTTTTCCTCCCTAGCTTACTCACCCAGGATTTCCAGGGCTGAGGACAGAATGCAAAATAATGGAATGTAATGAAAAAATATCACATTAAAATTGGAAGAAAGAAATGGAGTTAGCCAAATGAAACATTCCCCCATTTCCCCTCCGTCTGATGGCGAATTGGAATGGCAAATTTTCCAATAGTGTGGCAAAACACAATGCAATATTCAAGTTATTTTAAAATCGTCTGCATGACAAACATCAAGACTGCTGAAGCAAAATAAACCCACCTGCTGTGGTTTACACAACTGATATGAAGGCTTTTCTGTATGGATGGGTGTGGTGTAAGAGAGATCTGTTATGATGGGTCTGATTGGGAGGACAAGCACGCTATGCATGGAAGAGAGGGGAGGTCAGTGACCGGGATTTACATGGACTACACAGCCTGAAGACAGAGGAGAACAGAAACTAGGTTGGAGTGATGATCCACTTTCCCCATTCCCAGTCATCAACACATTGATTATGAGAAACCTCTTCAACAGTCTGTTGATTCTGTTGTATCCCTACAACTCGATCTTACAACAAAAAAAACAATACACTGGACCATCAGGATATGATTAATTATAAGCTGCCATTCTCTTAGAACACACCACCAGCTCTACAGTCAGGGCTCAGGGGATGACAAAGATCATGCACCTCTGTCCATCAACTCGGGCTGGAGACTCATGCAGTCTCAGTGTGCCTCCTAGCTGTTTAGGGAGGAAGACAGAGTTTAACATTTCAGCCCCCACTTGGTTTCAATAATCGAAACTGACTCCCTGTTATTAGCATTTTAAAGGAAAACAGATGTGTCCCTTACAATCACATCTTTTCCTCTTTTAAATTCTAATAAAGTAAGGAGGTTTAGATCATCAAAACTGAGTGGAGACTGAGGCATTAACCCCTCCCTCTCTTCCTCACATATCCTTCAGGAAAACTGAGGGAGTATGAGCCTACAATTTGCATTTGATACACAGACAGAGGGGTGTGACTTCCATCATGACAGTTTGTGCCCTCAGCTGGAGTGAATCACTTGCCCTACAATATGTATAATAGTGATTCAGCCAATATGTGGAATTAGGAAATTCACAGTACAAATCTTATTATGCTTCCGAGTTAGAATACCTCAGCTCTTATGACACCAGAAGCTCAGGATGGGCCCAGTCTTTAAATGAACTATTTCAGATCTAGTCATAAGCACAGTTTCGATGAGCCCATTCTGAACTGACTAATCATTACACATCATTAGGGATGTGGACAATCCCCCCATTTTTATTTGCTTAGTACATTTTTATCCCATCCTTCTTCCAAGAAGCTCAGGGTGATAGACAGATCTCGTCCCTCTTCCTTTTATCCTTATCCGGTGGAATAGGTTATTCTGAGAGAGAATGACTAATCAAAGGCCACCAATAAGTTTCTTGGCTGAGTACTTTACTTTAACCACTACTTTAACCACTATACCACACTGCTTGTCTTAATTTGGGTGTGTGTTTTTCTTTACAAAAGAATGATTCAGTTTCTTTTAGGCTGAATTCAGACTGGCAGTTTGAAGCGGGAGCCAGTTGTTGCAAAAAAGCCCCAAAACAAACTGTTCTGGGTTTTCCTGGTCACACTGTGCCGACTGCTGTGGCAGCATACTGGGAGGCACTGCCGGCTCGCCCACTAGGTGAGGTAGGCACTCGCCTAGGGTGCTGGGGCCCACAGGGGCGCCAAACCGCCCCCCACCCCGCCCCCGTGAAGTCGGCACTCCGAACCCTTCCCCAGCTTTCCTGGGTGCGCTGCTACTGTGGCGTGCTCAGAAAAGCCGGCGCTGGGGCTGGGAGGGAAGGGGCGGGTGTTTGAACGGCCGCCCCTTCCCCGGCTTTCCTGGGCACGCCGTAGGTGCCGTGGGCCCAGGAAAGCCAGCGCTCCACCCACCCCCCCATTTCCAGGCCCCACCGGGAGGTTGGCATCCCCGGTGGGGTGGGTGCCCCCGCTGTCTTGCCTAGGGCGCCCAGACACCTGGGGCCGGCCCTGCTGGGAGGAGGTGCATGGGAGCGTTCAGACTGCTGGGCCGGAGGTGTGGCTATAAATGGTTTTTCCCTGGTAATGCAGCTATGTGTGCATGTGTGCATAAGCACATCCAGCCGATTTGGGGAGGATCCCATTGTGCCAGCACTGCATTGGGTGGTAGAGCGGAGCACAGTCAATCATATCGCTGTTGCCTTATGTGCAACACGGGTTGCTCCCAGCTTTTCGGGTTGGCATTCATACTTCCCGGCAGCAGAATGAAGCGGGATAAACGGGCTCTCAGGGATTTGCTACCACTTTCAACAGGTATCTTTTAAACGTGGGAGTGAAGTGGAACAGCACGGGTTGACTACGGGTGGGGAACACCAGACCGATGTGCCTGTGTGAATGCCCCCTTTAATCCACTTGTGAAACGTGGCTGAAACATGGCTATAGCGGGGCAAACTGCCAGTCTGAACTCAGCCTAACTTATTCATTAAAGCTACAAATGTCTTGTTTTATTTTCATTAACTTAAATGGGAAACACATTTCCACCAGCTACCCGCCCCCCATCCAACTGTAGTTCTCTGGAATTGTTTTCACTCATTAGATCCCACCTGCCAAATTTTGGACAGATAGGAGAAAGACTCCCTGTTGCGGGCACAGGGAAGCATCTGAGTTTTCTTGACGATTATATTATAATATTATTACAGATTGTCTCTTTGATCTGCTTTTGAAAAGAGGGGCCCCACCCTCCTGCTCTAGCCATATATGTTCTCTGCATACCACCCAAGATCCTGGACCACCTTGGCTGCTTCTGACATTTTGTATGTGTTTTTCTTTCCCAGCACCGCCACTACATTTCTTTAATTAAACAGCTAGCTATTTGTGTCTCTCCAAAACTATTTTTAAAAACACAGGAATGTACAAGAAGAGTGGATTTATGGGCAGTCCTGTACTTATCTTCAGTTCTAGCAGTGAAAATACTGTAAAAAAAAAAAATTAGCATGTCCAGATTGTGCCTTCATGGTCACATTCACTGTCCTTGTCAACAGTTTCACTAATACAAAGGATTTTGCGTCCATGGGCTACAGACAGTTTCACTTGATCTTCTTTCAGACCTGAGCCTGCTAATGAAAGGCCTTGTAAAAGTTGTGTGGAGTTTGTATTGACAAAGGATTATAGAGATACCTTTCCAAAGCTTAGCAGCAGGATCTCATGAATTGTCCACTGATGCAGGGAAAGAGAACCAAAGTCTCCGAATACCACTGTACAAACTTTTATTTGTTTCAAGCGAACAGCTCCACTTTACCAGACGAAGCAGTAAAAGAAAATTATTTAAAAGTTCACTTGATCTGCGTGGTCTCCATTCAAAGAGGAACTAAACTGATTTATTGGTTTGGAAATGCTCTTTGACTATATGCCATTAAAAATCTGAATTCAGCACCCAGCTTTAATGAAATTCTCAGGAAACCCATAATGCAAACCCTATCCAGGATAGGAAAATGAAACTGTCATTTTTCAATATAACTAAACTTGGTTTCCAAGTCCCGCCCCCAAAGAGGTCTCTAATATAAATTACACTAATTACTTTTGGTGGTTTAAACATTGATTTCAGTGTTAATTTAATGGACTTAATGGATGTTGCTGTTCCCATCAGATGAGTGACCAATATTTGTCTTATTTCTTGACCACATATAGATTTCTCTTGACCCTTTAAATATATTACAATTGGCAGTTTGTTTATTCATTGTACAAGAGAATATTAGCACTACTTTACATAGGGAACTTTGAAATCTGCGTTGTATTCCTCTCAAGGTTATTTTGGCACATATACATATACACAGAGAGAATTAATTTGGCAGCCAAACAAACTTTTTTGGGGCAAGAAAATATGCTAAACTTGGGTAATCACACCATGGTGGATTCCATAAAGTTCTCTCTCTGTATTATTATGCTTAGGTTTAAAACAGAAATTTTAGGCTCTGACATATATTATTTGAAGCCAAATGGAATCAGGCTTCCCCTGTCTTTGAAACACCACACACAGTGTGTTTAATAAATGAAGTATAAAATAATAAATGATAATGAATCTCGCAATAGTCTACTGCTCAGTCGAACACTATGCTCCCACCAATTTCCTTATGGGCAGAGCCATTTACTTCATGTGAGGTCTAAGAAGCAGTTCCCACTTGTCTTTTCCTTATGCAATGTTGCTTTTGGACCAAAAGGGTTTTATTTCAATATCTGCATTGTATACACAGCTGGCTGACATCCTGACCTTCCATGTTACTTCCCATTGAGGCCCCCAAATGTGTTGCCCATAGAATCTAAGGTAAGATCCCCATTTGCTGTTGGAATTTGTGCTACTGTAACCATTCAACTCCTGGATTTGCTTGTCCAGGCAGGAAAAGCCGGCTGGATCATTACTATTACACAGTAGCCAAGCAACATGAGGATCAAGTCCTAATGCTTCCAGATTTGGCCTGGTTACTATTATAGCAGGCTGCTATATGCCCGCTGTCAGAAATGGTCCAAAATATTTCAGTGCCTAAGCCAGAACATGGAAATATTTTTACATTGTGGCCAGTGTTCCCTCTAAGCTGAGTTAGTGTGAGCTAGCTCACTTTTTTTAGCTTCCAGCTCGCACATTTTTGTCCCCGCTCAGGAAGGATGGCTCCGGAGCAAACTAATTTATGCAGCAGTCAAATTGCTCACTCACAACTTTAATGCCAGTGGCTCACAAAGTAGAATTTTTGCTCACAAGACTCCACACTTAGAGGGAGCAATTTTTTCCTCCTTGGTGGTACCTCACAATCTCCTGCCGGAGATGTCACCTCAATACGCCTAGTAGCAGGGCTCACTCTGACTTTGGTCCTAGTTCAAATGCTTCACTGTAGATGTCCCACAGGGTAGAAAGGAACTCTTTTGAGTAATCCTTGTGTTTAGCATAATAGACATTAATTATAATGGTGGTGGTGGTGGTAGCAGGGACGATTTCTAAAATTGCCCATGTCCTAAGAAGTATTGAATACTTTAATAGCTATCAATATAATTCAGACACTGGCACCATTTCTGTTTTTTTTAAAAAATATCCAGTTACCTAGCAGCTCTGCTTATAAGCAGTTAACAGTGCTTGAATATAAGAAAACTAGTTGTTCCTTTAATACTTTCACAGAACATCACCTCAGCTGAATGCACATCACAAACTCTGGCAAGTACTGCAATAATGACCAAAACTTGGATGAACTTTTAGAAATAAATTCTTCTTTAACTTTTCATGTACACTTGAACATTGCAACAAATAATAAAAAGTGCAATTTTAAATGATACGCTGAAGGAAATGGGGTGAGTGGGAAAAACTGGGAGGGAATGGAGCTGGGGGAAAAAAATAAGGGTAGAATATATTGTATAACCTAAAGCAAATATATGCAAATTATAGATGCATCTTGCTTGTGAATTAGAGTTTCAAAATATTTACCATGGTATTGGTAGAAAGATAGTTGTATTAGTTCTGACCCATAAATTCTGAGAGGTAACATCAGGGTTTAGGCAGCATTCGACAGCTAACAGATACCCACGGAAATTGGAGGCAATAGTGATGTGTATGGGCAGGGCTCTTTTCGTAGCAGGATCTGCTTTGCAATTGCATATTAGGTGACATACTCCTAATGTAGCCAATCCTCCAAGAGCTTACAGTAGCCCCTGTAAGAAGAGCTCTGGAAGCTCTTAGAGGATTTGCTATGTTAGGGGTGTGTCACCTAATATGCAAAGGGGTTCCTGCTACAAAAAGAGCCCTGTATGGGAAGGCATTAGAACTCTAGATATATGGCAGCACTCTGGGGAAAAAAAAAACTTACTAAACTGTATTCTAGATATTTATTTATTTATAAATTAAAATTATAGACTGCCCTCCCCTGAGTACACAAGAACAATACAAACAACTTAAATACTACAGAATTAAGACATTCTTGAGTGGTGCTAAACTTCAGGATTCCAGATTGTGCCACTATCTTACAGGCGAGATAGAGAAGAAGCAGGAGGAAGGGGGGAGTGCCAGATGAGATGGTACCTGTCACTGTCCTCGATCAAAAGCCTGGCAGAACATCTCTGCCTTGCAGGCCCTGCAGAACTGCATTAGGTCCTGCAGGGTGTGGATGTTAGACCGCAGAAAATTCCATCAGGCAGGAGCCAGGGCTTTTTCAGCCCTGGTCAAAGACTTCCTGATGTCTTTGGCCGCCCATCAACAGATACAGCTGGGTGTCACCAGCGTACAGGTGACACTCCAGCCTGAAACTCCACACCAGCTGAGTGAGGGGTGCATATACATATTTAAAAAACATTGGAGAGAGGATTGGCCCCTGAGGCACCCCACCTACTAAGGGGTATCTAGTTGACACCCTCTCTCTGTCCTCAACCTTGGAGAAACTAGATAAGCTACTTCAAGACCACTCCATGAACTCCTATACTGGCAAGGTGGTGCCGAACGCTACTGTAAGATCAAGCAGTAACAACAGTGCTGACCTGCCTTGATCCAGCTGTCTGTGGAGGTAATCTGTGAGGGTGATCAGCACCATCTCCGACCCATGGCCGGGGTGGAAACCAGACTAAAATCGGTCCAATGCCAATGTGTCATCCAGGAAACTCTGGAGCTGCTCAGCTACCACTCTCTCAAGCACCTTACCCAGAAATGAAAGATTCAAAACTGGGCAGTAATTGGAAGGATCTGTCAGATCCAAAGATGGCTTCTTCAAGAGTGGTATTACCACAGCCTCTTTTAATCATGAGAGGGAGGGCAGGAAGGGTTGCCTCAGTGCTTAGTTCTTGTGGCCCTTTCTTAGATGCCCAGGGAAATGCTGATTGTCATTTTGAGTCAAGAAGCAATCCTGGAGGGTTTTTTGTCATCTTCTGGGTATGGAACAGTGGTCACTGCAGGTGTGAAGGGGGAGGTATTTGTGAATTTCCTGTATTGTGCAGGGGGTTGGACTAGATGACCCTGTAGATCTCTTCCAGCTCTATGATTCTATGATTCTAATCCCACTGGGCAGACCCTCAAAACTGCTCCTCAGTGTCCCAAACCAGGCCAACACAATCAATACTTTGGGACAGGGAATGCCCGGAAGGAGAAATCCTTCCGAATGAGTATCACCACCATCCTGCCCCTTAGTTCAGGACTGATGGAGGACTGAAAAACCTGGTGGGGCCAGTTCTTTCAAGGCGACTGTTATGCCTTCCCTCACCCAGGTCTCAGTCATGCATGCCATGTCCATGTTTTGTGCTGCAATATAATTTTGCAGCGTCATGGTGCAGTTATTAGTGGACCTGGTATTGCACAGCATCAGTCAAAGAGGGGTTTATTTTTCTAGCCCTCACACCAATGTGTTTCAGGATGGGATGAAGGTTGGAAGGAGACCAAGCATAGCCATATTTCCCTCTCCTTCCCTTCCAATGCTTTTTCCCACCACCATACCTCCCTCTGCACCGATCACTGATTTCACTTTTGTTTTATTTATTATTTATTTAAAACATTTCCATCCTGCCATGTCCCCTCAGACTCAAGGTGGCTTGGTGACCACTGCAAAGCAGTATTGTTGTTACAGAGATTCAAAACACAAAGATATTTGTGCTGTATCTTTTCTGTGAAATGGGAACTCTAAAAAGAAGAATGTAATGGAAAAACCTGACGATATTTATTTATTAGCAAGTGGGGACCCACAAGAAACTTGCAGCAGCATCCATTCCATTCCCCCACATGTTTGTTTCCTTCCCTCTCCCCCTACTTTTCTGTTTCTCACTCTTGCTTCCTCCCATCATCCCTTCTATTACTCTCTCTCCCCCACGACTGTCACTTTGTCCCTCTCTATGCCCCACCCCATCAATATTTCTGCCTTTCACCTCATCCCTATTTATATTGCACTCTTGCTGCCCTCCCACCACATCACTCTCTTTCTGCCTACTGTACCCCATCACTCTCTCTTTCTGCCCCCCACCCCACCCCACCCCATCACTATCACTGTCTCTTTCTGCCTCCCCTACCTCACCATTCTCTCTTTTCCTGTCTTTCTGCCCCCCACCCTGGTCACCCACCTCATTACTACCGGTGCTTTTTTCACATGCCCGGCTCAACTCCCAGGCTGTCCCCCATTGGAACTCTAAATGGCAAGCCTGGCATGGCTCTTGGCAGGCCCTCTGAGGCTCACCCTTTCTCCCACGTTCACTGCTGTCAGTGGCGAGCCTGGAGCATCTCCCAATGGGCTTGCTGAGGCTTCCCCACCACTGCTGCTGGTCCTGATTAGGTTTCCTCCCCCTCACCAGCCCCCCCAACAGAAGAGAAGGAGGTAAGAGCATTGTCTCCACTTGCTCAGACATCTTTTTTGGGGGGGATTAACCTTCCAATTTATTTGTTAGTTTCAGATTTTTCTGCAGAACTGGGGGTCCCCCAAGTTTGCAGAAGTTTCTGTTTGCTTTCTGTGTGGCCCTGATCTGCAGATTTAGATATCTGCAGAGAGGGTCATGATTTTGCTATTTGAATATATGATTTTGGAAGTCATAAACATGTGGGACCCAGTGAGATAGCAAACTGACAGCAAATTCTCACATCCTCTGCCATCCGTGGAGCTATGCAGTGGGGAAAAATGTAAGGCAGGATCTCTTGACTGTGCCTGTGGTTTCCCTACTGACCACCACTAGTACCAAAGAAGAAGCAAAGTTTGCTAGAGCATACTTTATTTTCACAAAATCTACCTTTACGTTTCCATTTATCAGTTCTTAAAACATACGGTGTTTATAAATCTCTTTTTTGACTCTGGCCTCTTGAGGGTGAGGCATATATTGTCCCTCTGTTTCCCCTCTTTAATATGATTAAGGAAACAATCCCAAGCAGGTTTAGTCAAAAATAATTTTATCCAATGTGGCTCACCCCCAGGAAAGTGTTCTCAGAATTGCTGCTTCTGTTCTGGTTTGTGACCCACTGCAGCCCTGGTTAATAATCCTGGGCTCTAATTCTAGTGATGCTGGTAAGCAATGTTGAAGACATGAATTCAAGAGCTATTATTTGACAGTAATCAGTTTTGGCTGTGTTATGAATTGATAGGGCCAGCCATACTACAAAGCAGAGAGCAAAGGTCCGAAGCTCTTCCTTTAGATAATTTCCTAGTAATTTTGATTTAGCGATTCACATTTCATTTCAAAGGTAGCTAAACAATGCTTGAAGTTCCTTTCTGGTTTTCTTTGTAATTATTCATAGCTTTTTCAATTGTGATATAATTCCTACTGTTTCTGTATCCCTTACTTAAAATGTACAGTGTTTCAGAAAATTGAAATCGTATCCCAAAATTGTTCCACACTGGTTTTCCCACATTTGATTGTCAAAAATGTTAATCTTTTCTCAGACCTGAAATTACGAGCTAGCTTTATTGGTCAAAGGCCATAATAATTTGAGCTCTTATTTTATAAACTCATTTCTACAGAGTGATATCCTGATAGGAGCAAGAATAATAAATCACAAACATGTCCCCCAAGATTGCATTGTAAATGTCAAAGTAGACAGGAAATTGTAATTAAAGAAAGGAAATTGCTACAAAGAAGCACTTGATTTTAAAATGAGCTAAGAGCAGAATTTTCTAAGCATTTAATTATAGACCAATTTCAACTGACTACTTTGCTTTTGCAGTCATATTTCTTATTATAACTCCTCTATATAATAATCAAATCTCTCTGCTTACCCTGGTCAAGAAGTATTACTACGTAACACTGCATAAGTACCAGGATTACCAACTTTGCTGGAGCTATAATCAGATCCGGCCGTGATG
This sequence comes from Gekko gecko, assembly GCA_029375565.1. Classification (NCBI taxonomy): domain Eukaryota; kingdom Metazoa; phylum Chordata; class Lepidosauria; order Squamata; family Gekkonidae; genus Gekko; species Gekko gecko. The sequence goes on along the minus strand of JAPDNY010000003.1, from coordinate 119,746,246 downwards.
GACAGATACAACAGAACTGTAAGTAAACCAGAGTCGATCTAACTTTAAAGCAGTGAACTGATTCTCTATATGTACTCCACTGTGATTTTTTCAAAATCACTCATTCTACTGGCTGAACCTACCTTCACATGTACAAACTGCACAGACACAGACGTTGGATGTATAGTTTGCAACCCTGCAAAAAGCAGGGATCCTGCTTCCGCACTGCCTCATCTGCACTGTCATTTTTGTCAGTCGTTTGTCCCTATTGCTTTGGGTCCGTCCCTCCTTTCCACGTGTGTTTTGCTCCCACTGGGACTACTAGAGAGAGCAAAACACATTGGGGGTGGGGAACCCTGAAGCAATAGGTGTCAAAAAATGACATTTGTACAGTTGCATTGTTCAGATGAACTTAAACAGAGAGCTTCAGCTGTTATTTAAAGACATTGTAATAAATATGCATTTGAGTAGGGTCAAAATTAAACGACTAATTCTGAAGATGCACAGAAAATGGTGAGCTCACACAACCAAACCGCAATCGGAATTTGTCATGTCGTGCACTGTGATTATTTCACGATCCATCCTGAACTCTACCCAGAGTCAGATCACACAGCTATTCAGGGCTGATGGGAACCTGTTCCCTGCCCATGTTGAGCTGGCAACATACAGCCATTCTCTAAACTGTACAGTGGTTTGTGAGCAGCTTGGTTCACGTGAATTGTTCGTTACTCTTTTTAGAGTCATTGGCTGAGTTCAGACTGGCAGTTTGAAGCGGGAGCCAGTCGTGGCAAAAAAGCCCTGGAACAAACTGTTCCGGGTTTTCCCAGTCACACTGCGCCGACTGATGTGGGAGCTTACCGGGAGGAGGCGCGTGGCAGTGTTCAGACTGATGGCCCAGAGGTGCGGCTGTAAACGGCTTTTTCCTGGCAAATCAGCTATATGTGTATGAGTGTATGAGTTCATGAGTACATGAGTGCATATGGATCCTGTTGCGCTGGCACTGCATTGGGTGGTAGAGCGGAGCACAGCCAATCATATCGCTGCTGCCTTATGCGCAATGCAGGTTGCTCCCGGCTTTTCGGCTGAGCATTCACACTTCCCGGAAGTGGAATGCAGTAGGATAAAGAGCCAGTTTAGTGTAGTGGTTAAGTGCACGGACTCTTATCTCGGAGAACCAGGTTTGATTCCCCACTCCTCCACTTGCACCTGCTGATGTGACCTTGGGTCAGTCACAAGCTCTGGCACAGCTGTTCTCTCAAGGACAGTTTCTGTCAGAGCTCTCTCAGCCCCACCTACCTCACTGGGTGTCTGTTGTGGGGAGGGGAAGGGAAAGGAGTTAGTAAGCCACTCTGAGACGCCTTTGGGCAGTGAAAGGCAGGGTATAAATCCAATCTCCTCCTCTTCTTCTTCTTCTTCTTCTTCTTCTTCTTCTTCTTCTTCTTCTTCTTCTTCTTCTTCTTCTCCTTCTTCTCCTTCTTCTCCTCCTCCTCCTCCTCCTCCTCCTCCTCCTCCTCCTCCTCCTCCTCCTCCTCCTCCTCTCTCCAGGATTTGCTACCACTTTTAATCCTGGGAGCAAAGCAGAACAGCACAGGTTGCCTACGGGTGGGGAACACCAGGCAGATGTGCCTGTGTGAACACCCCCTTTAATCCGCTTGGGAAAGGGGGCTGGAATGTGGCTATAGTGGGACAAATTGCCAGTCTGAACTCAGCCATTGACTCTGTTGGTCTGATCTAGAACATGGAGGCTAATATTGCCTTGAGTCACCTGCAGACTGACTCTGACACTGAATCATTGAATTAGCCTAAGCCTAATTTTAAAATTTCTCTCCTATGCTTTAGGCTTGAGTCACACATATGGGAGGATCTTGTGGCAAGGAGGACCTAAAATGTTCAAGTGGAAGAATGGACAACTCCCCCTTGAGATGCAGGTGGTGGATTCAAGTTCTGAACATTCATTTGCATGTTAAAAAATCCGTGCAAATAGAAAACTGGGATAACAGGGAGAAAAGTTCTGCGTCTCTTTGATTGTGGTGCTGGTTTTCTGTCTTCAGGTACATTTAAAAACAGGTGAGCATTCCCAAACTTTATTCTCCTTGATTGTCCATATGCAGTCCACCTGAAATGCTGCAGTCTTTTCTGCCATCTCAGCAATTCACTACTTCCTTCTCGTGTCTGTGTGACCTAGGCCTAAAAATCAGGATTGCATTTTCCAGCATTGGTTCTTAAGATTATCATTTTTCTGCATGTGGAACTCATACCATAGTAAACCTGATGTTTAAAATCATGCTCACTACCTATCAGTTCCTACCCCTTTTCCTTTGTTTTAAATCCCATGGGTCTACTCACTCATAGCAGACATGATCCAGAGGTCTACCATCATGAACTTCCACAAACTTTAAAGCAGTTCATGACTGTTTGTGATGGTTTATAGATGAAGCAGAAAGCAAGGGTTTAAATAGACTCGGAGTCCCCTTAAACCCTTGCTTTCTGTTCCCTGCAAAAGCTGCAAAACCAGCTGGAGAGGTACTCCCTGCCACTCAGTTGTTTTGGGTTGTCTTGTGCTGTCCCTTTAAATTGTAAAAGGACTGCAGAAGACAGCCCAAAAAAACTCTCCACCACTCAGCTGTTTTGGGCTGTCTTCTACAGTTCCTTTAAAGTTTAAAGAGGCTGCACAAGACAGCCCAAAACAGCTGAGCGGCTTGGAGTGCCTCTCTGCTGTGCAGCTGTTTTTCAAGCTGTCTTCTGTGAACTTAGGCAGATCATGAGAGGGAGGAAGGGTTGCCTCAGTGTTTTGTTCATGTGGCCTTTTCTTACATGCCCAGGGCAATGCTGATCGCTACTTTGGGGTCAGGAAGCAATTTCCTGATGGATTAAAATTCCTGATGGATTAAAGTACCTTGGTCCTGTTCCTACACCTGACAGGCAGGAGACTGTGCAGACCTAATGACAGTTGAGGAAATCAGGAATGGCCAACAATCATCTGTGAGGTGCAGTAATGCTGCTGGCCCAGCCTCTCTGATGGCTTCCAACACATTCCCCCCACCTCCTACACCTAACAGGCGGTTGTCTGTCAAGTGCAGCAGTGGTTGCAGGGTGCTTAAAGTCACAAGGGAGCCCGCCCCAGCAGGAACACCTTACTGATCCTACCAGCCCTGCCTCCACAGTGGCTTCTAATAATCCTCTCCCCTCCCCTTCCGACACTGGACAGGCAGCTGCCTATTAGGTGTAGGAGAGGAGGTAGGATGCTTACAGCCACTGGGGAGGTTTGCTCAGCAGGATTGCCTTAGACCTGCTGCTGGCCCAGCCTCCCTGATGCCTTTAAACATAATCCCCCTGAACACCAGACAAGTGGGTGTCTGTTGTGGACACTGAAGTCCCCCAGAACTAATAGACTAAGGTGCTCCAAGGCCCAGCCCGATATCACCTCCAGCAGGGTTGATAGGCTATAGGATTAGGCCAAGTAGGTTATAGAAATGGTTAAGCCAACTATAGTTGAAAATAAGACCTTCTGGAAATGTCCACCTGAAGGGAATAGAATGGTTATGTAAAAAGGAGGTTAGATTTTTATATTGTCGTCTCCTCTTTCGTATCTCAAATGGAATATCCTTTAAGAACTTCACTTCTTCACCTTTGATTTTCAGGGATTTCCCATTAGTAGCTTTCAAGATAACATCTGTAGTAGACCTTTTGGAGAATTTAACAAATATTTCACCAGGCAGTTTTTTTTCTTGAAGAAATTTGGATAGGTTCGATAAACCCTGTCCATATCGCTTTGTAAAAAATCCACTTTAAAGTCTGTCATTGGTGCCAATGCTTTGCTTAATAACTCCTTTAAATTCTCCCCTTTCTGTTCTAGGATACCCCAAAATTGCAGGACATATAGTGATTTCTCCATTTGAAGCTGTAACAGTTGCTCTTTATCAGAGAGCCACTCTTTTTCCATGACCTCCAGTCTCTGTTTAATAGAATTTGCCTTGGCATCAATTTGTTTCACTGCTTTGTCAGTTTCATCTGCCCTTTTAACTATATCCACCAGTTGTTTCTGGAAACAGTCAAGCTTATTTTTGTTATTAGTCATCTGGTCCAACAGAGGGTGCAGCGCTGTAGCCATCATGTTTGGGAAGTCAGTGACTGCTTCTGGTTTAAGAGTTGACGTCACGGAGCTGGCAGTTCCTGGAGAAAGTCTTTTTTAAAGCACCACTTTGTCTTCTCTCATCAACATTGTTTACACAAGGCACAATCTGTATAGGCAATCTGAAAGTCCACTAGTTTTGTTTCGCTTTATGCTATTTTGCACCCTGCTCAGCTAGCTTGAAGATTTTGTAGTTCAAATCATCACTTGCCACCTAGTTGTCGCTTAAGAACTGCTATTTTTCTTAGGGGGGACTACCCACCTCCTCTCCTCCTTCCAAATCTGCTAGGGGCTTTGGACCAGTTTCTCCACTTTGTTGCTTGTTTAGCTTATGGGGATTTGCAAAGACTCACAGTTCATTCTGGTGATTTTTCAGGGAGTAGAAAGAACAGCGTAACACTGGATCTCTTGCCTGCATCATCCGGCATGTGCCTCTATTCTCCATATTGGTCTCATGGCGATGGGACCTATGTGAGTAAAGAGGAGCCTCAATTCCTTGGCCGCTGCCTTGGAAGAGGCACCTCCTGCATCCCAGGTAAGAGACCCGTACAAGGCCTATAGGGGGGCTCAGAACTGTCTAAGTTCCCTCCCATCTGCCGTGATTTCATGGTACTCACATCGGAGCTCAATGGAGCATGCCTGTCCAGAGAGTTCCCGAAACCAGAAGCCCAAAAAATCTTGATGGTCTCTAAGGTGCTACTGGACAGGAATGTAGCTTGCCTGAGACAACTCAGATCTTCTGCACTTTTTCCAGCACTAAGTCTCCTTTTAAAAATATGCTGACCAGAAATGTACATAGTAGTCCAAATGAGGCTGCACTATACATCTGTCCAGGGGCATTACAATATGGAATTTTATCTATCTTGATAATCCCCACCACGGAATTTGGCTTTCCACTGCTGCCACTCACTGAGTGGACATTTTCATCAAGCTATCTCAAGACCTTTTTTGATCACAGTCTCAGTTAGTTCAGACCCCATAAGCATATATTTAAGGTTAGATTTTTTTCTTCCAATATGCATCACCTTACAGTTACATACATTGAACTGTATTTGGCATATGTTACCCACTCACCCAATTTAAAGAGATTCTCCTGGAGCTCTTCAGAATCACAATGTGCTTTGATTTCCATCATCCTGAACAGTTTCGTGTCATCAGCAAATGTGGCCACTTCACTGCTCACTCCTAGTTCCAAATAATTTTTGAAAAAGTATCACTAGTCCCAATACTTATCCTAATATATAGGGCAGGAAAAGTTCAGGGTGAATTTATCCCAAGCTGAGCCAGGGTGGAATTCCCTTTAGTTGCTGGTGTGTCTTTGGCAGCTCAGTAGGTAGGGTAGCCTGTACTGTGAGTTGGGAGACTAGTAAGACTCATATCGGCTAATTAATAAACCCAACTAATTATTTGCATGGCATCTTTATTTGGGGTGTGTGTGGGAAAAACATAGGATGCAATGTGTCTTTATTGTGCAATATGCCTTTATCCAGGTGGGCAGCCATGTTGATCTGAAGCAGTAGAACAAATTTTGAGTCCAGTGGCACCTTTAAGATCAACAAAAGTTTATTCAAAGTATGAGCTTTCGTGTGCACAGACTGAGGAAGTATGCATGCACGTGAAAGCTCATACCTTCAACAAACTTTTGTTGGTCTTAAAGGTGTCCCTGGACTCTAAATTTATTCTTTATTATACTGTTGCAGAAAAGGCTGCGCAGGGTTTGTCACAGACAGGGCTTCCTTTCCAAGCCCCCACAAACTCTCCTTTCTCCCTGCCCTCTTCAGCCTCAGAGCAGGTAGAATTTCTACCCACAACACTGTGAAGCTTAGAGGGAATATTGCCAGTGGCACCCTGATGTCACTCCCTGTGCACCCAAATGCCAGAGCATCCCCAGCATGAGTTTCACCCAAATGCTAGAACATGCCCAGCGTGCCCCAGTGACATGCTGCTGTCAGTTCCAGGCAAATGGGAAGTGATGTCAGCATGTTGGGATTCTGCTGATGTTCCCTCCCCATTTTGGCACCATTCCCCTCCCCCCGCTGGTCAGCTGAGCAGTGGCAGGGAGCATCTGCCAGGGGTGGGAGAATTCCCCAATGGGGACCTGGCAGCCCTATGTCACATATATTTGCAAAAAAAATCCTAAGGGTTCTGTGCAATGAAGCAAACCTGAATATTGCTTCCATATTGGGTTTACGTAGCAGAGAAGGCAAATGGGATGAATGGATACCTCTCCCCCACCAATCCCCACCACACCCACTCCCTGTTCGGCAACTGCTGTAGACAGCCTTGGCCCAGAGGTAGTTATGGCAGCTGAGCACAGAATACTCACCTGCCAAACCTGTCCATTGCAAAGTTCATGGCACCTCTACCCACAATGGAAAATGTCTTTGCCCCGTTGCCTTCTCTTACAATGGCAAATCCCAACTGCAATTGTAGTGGGAAAAACGTGTGAAATGCCTGGGGCCCTTCCCAGCCTCACAAAGCTGACCAGACAACGAGTGAAAAGGAATGTAGTTTATTGGTGTACGTCAGGTCCAGCAGCGAGGAGCGCTCAAAAGGGCTGGATCCAGAGGATTTCCACATTCACCTTTTTATACTGTTAGACAGAATCCATATGCCTTGATTAGTGCCTTAGTTACAGTAGTACAGTAATTCATTGGCTGAGGAGTTTTGAGGCCACAACCCCGTCTGTTCCTCCCATTACAGGTCTCCTAGGCATGCTTCCCCCTCCCATTACATGGGTCGCATGCGTATGTTAATAAGGCATTAGCTATGCAGAGGTGTGTCATTTATTATTTATCAGCTAACTGCGCCTGCATAATCTCTAAAATTCCTTGACCTTTCAATGTGTGTCTCAAGCCTGAACAACTCGTGGGCTTCAAACTTCCCCTTTCTACAGGCCTGGTCACAGGACAATGCTCTTCCTTTCCTAAGGTGTTTGCCAACTTTTACTTGCTGAATCAGAAGGATTGCTGATGCTAATGCCCAGCCTGCCTTTTATGATGGTCAAAGGTTCCTTTATTATCAAGCTCTGAGCATAAAGCTGGAAATCAATATGCAGATTAATCAAAGTGGAAAGCATCTTGAAACACTGAGTGGAATTTCATGGTGTTAGGGTTTTCCCAAAGTCCAGGGTCCTCTAGGTCTTGCTTCACAATGGCATCAGTTGCAAAAGCAGCCCTTGCAGAATTCCTTTTGATATCCCCTTTCAGTCTGATGCCAGGCCAGGGATGTTCATGGTTTCCATATAGCTTTTCCACTGCTTGTGCTTTCACCTGATGGTAGCTCTCTTTTAACCTGTATTCCTTTGGCTAAATTACAAGACACAGAACTGCAGGAAAAACCTTGTGCACTGAAATATTTAATTATGAAGCTCAAAGTCATTTCTAAATTAACATTGTTTTGTTTACTTCCACATTTCATCTTTTTTTGAACAAGTAGGTTGGGCATGGGCATATTTAGCCTGTTGGGTTTCACATAATGATACCACTTGGACTCTGCATTGCAGGATTACAGGAAGAAAAACAGTTTTATGAACCCAAGGGCAGCTTGGTTAGCATTGCAAGGATATGTGCATACCACATGTATTTTTCAGGAGGAGGAGGAGGAATATGTAGTCTTTCCTTGATCCTTTTGTTCTTCTTGCTCCTGGATTCCACCATTGTTCATGTCCACAAAGAACATCAGGACTGCTCAAGAGTGAGGAGACCTGTCAAGAAGAATGCTGGAGCCTCCTCTGCTAGTGAATCTATGTTTCTGGGTGCTTAGCCATGAGAAGCAATGTAGTATGGTGGCTAGATACTCGGACAGTGAAGCCAGAGGCCTTTGGGTGACATTGTTCCAGTCATTATCTCTCAGCCTAATTCATGAGATGCATGTGCATGTGTATATCTTTAAGTGAACCCTAAAGAACTAGTTTCTGTTTCCCCCTCAATGCCTGCATGGCAGGGGTCTCACTCAGATATTGTTACATGTGTTGACTGCAGTCTCCCAGTGTGCATATTAGTGTTCTCCACCTGCAAGTGTTCTTTGCTAGTTGGAAGCAATAAGGGAGGTACTAGGGATGTGCATTCGGTTCAGATGAACTGAAAAAGCCAAGCACACCCCTCCAGCAAAGGGAAGGTGTTTAAACTTCAAATACCTGCCCTTGCTTCTGGGGCTCATGCTGCCTCTGCGGTGCGACTTCTCAGTGAAGGGAAGGTATTTAAACTTTAGATATCTTCCCTTGGCTGGGGAGTCATGCCGCAGAGGTGGCACAAGTCCCAGAAGCAAGGGCCAGCTTTGGTGGGCAGGCTGGGGAAGGCATGGGGAGGCATGTTTAAATACCTCCCTGATCTTTTTTCCCTTTTCCAGCTGGCCTGCAGAGGAGGCATTAACACCCCCCCCCCGAAGTAGCTCAGGGGGGCACTGGGCTCCCATTACTGAAGGGAATGCAAATTGCCTTCCCTTCAATGAAGGGAGTGTGCCGCCTCTGTGGCACAAATCCAGGGGGGGGGATTTAAACTTTAAACCTCTCGATGTGGAGTTGCGCCACAGAGGAGGCATGCTCCCTTTATTGAAGGGGAAGCAATTTGCCTTCCCTTCAGTGATAGGAACCTCCCCCCTTCAAGGGGGAGATTATTATACTCTATGGGGACAGTCCCCGTAGGGTATAATTGAGCCAAATAAACTCGGCTACTCTGAAAATTCCCGAATCCCAGTATCAGTATGAATATCGATATTGGCAAATACTAATTTTTATTATTATTTTTTTTGGTTTGGTAGATCTGAACATGAAAATTCTGATTTTTTTCTTTTGGTGCACACCCCTAATGGGTACAGAGCAAGACTAGGGTTACCAACCTCTAGGGGCAGCCTAAAGAGTTTCCAGAATTATAACTGAACTCCAGAATACAGAAATTGGTTTTCCTGGAGAAAATGGTGGCTTTGGAGCATGGACTCCATGGCATTACACACTACTGAGATCTCTCCCTTCCCCAAAGCCTGCCCTTCCCAGGCTCCACTGCCAAATCTCCAAGAATTTCCAAACCTGGAGCTGTCAGTCCTAGGCAGGACTAAAGGGTGACCTGAAATAGGATAAATAAGATCAAGTGTACCCATCATGCCTCACGATATACTACAATTTCTTAAGTAGGGTTTTTATGAAGATAAAATAGAGGGAGAATGGAGGAGATAAAACATAAAAAGATCCCTGCTGGATTAGACCAGTGGTCTACCTAGTCCAGCATCCTGTCCTACACAGGAGCCAACCAGCTCCTCTGGAAGTTCAACAACAGAGAACAGAGGCCAAGGCCCTTCCCTGATGTTGCCTCCTGGCACTGGTATTCAGAGGTTTACTGCCTCTAAATGTGAAGGTTCCCTTTAGTCACCATGGCTAGTAGCCACTGAGAGACTTATCCTCCATGAACCTGTCCAATCTCCTTTTAAAGCCATCTATGCCTGTGCCTATCACTACATCCTCTGGCAGCATATTCCACATTTTAATCACTCATTGTTAAGGTTGGGCATGAACCAATAAATGAACCCCGGTTCCAGCACGAACCAGGCTGGTTCATGGTTTGCTAACCAGGGGTTTGGGAAAACATGTCTCCTATGATCCACTACATGAACCTTCATATTTTTCATGGCGGTTCATGAGGTTCATGGGAGAGTTTGTACGGTCTCTGAAGGCATTTAAATATCTTCAGAGCTTACTTAAATACCTTTGGAGCTTACTTTTGGGTTGGGCATGGCCTTATAAAGGCCTTCAGAGCTCACTCTTGGAGATCAGTTGGGCCAACCTGGAGGTGGGCTCCAAAGATATTTAAGTGCCTTTGGAGCTCACTTCCAGGTGGAGCTGTGGCTCACAAACTTCCCCAAGCACGAACCAGTTTGTGTAATGGAGAAGTTCATGAAAGTTTGGAGTTTGTGAAAGTCCCAAACCACAAACCTCCACAAATCTCTATTTTTCTGGTTCAAGCCCACACCTACTTATTGTGTAAAGAAATATTTCATTTTGTTCATCCTGAATTTACTGCCCATCAGCTTCATCGGATGCCCTAGTGTTCTAGTATTTTGGGAGAGGGAGAAAATTTTCTCTTTGTTAATGCTTTCTACCATGTGAATAATTTTATAAATCTCTAACATGTTGCCCCTTAGTCATCTCTCTTCTAAACTTGAAAAGTCCCAGTCTGTTCAGCTTTTACTGATATAAAAAGTACACCAACTCTCTAATCATCTTGATTGCACCCTTCTGCCCTTTTTCCAGGTCTTCAATGTGCTTTTAAAGATACTATTCCAAATGAGGCTGCACCATAGATCTGTATAGGGGCATTATAATATGAGAAAGCAAGTCCCATTCTATTCAATGTAGCTTCTTCTCAGGAAAACGATCTTAGGACCAAAGAACAATAATTTATGCAACCTTGCTTCTCCATATCTGCATCATGATCTGAACCAAACTATTGCCATTCATAAACACACACACACACACACAATCCAATTTGTTTCTATATGTCTTTGTGAGAATGACACACATTGTGAAAACCAGCTAAGCACAAAGGTTGATTTTTAAACATCTGGCCACCTACCCACTAGCATTACCAGCTTCCATAGGAACTGACAATAACAAACTGATAAAATTCTGCGGGATGGAAAGACCTTGAAAAATATGGGAAAGACCATCCCATAGTATCTCTCCCCCCCCCCAGTTCTATGATTTCCCACTCTACCTCTGGAAATTTGCCTTGAAGCAGTTAAGAAAGTCGACTAAATGGTAGAAGAATACACAAATATACAAGGAGCGTATAACTCTGAAAATTGCAGAGAGATGTGTGTCTATGCGAGGAGGTGGAATGAAAAACGGAGAAAGAAAAAGCCACTCTGTTACGTGCTAGTAGAACAACATATCAACAACTGTTAGAGCTGACTTGAAGGTTAAATATTAGGAAGGAATCCAATTTCTCTTGTCTATTCAGCTCAGCGGTGTGTTAGATTGCGGTTGGAGTGTGCTTATGGAGTGTGGGATATGAAGTAGCCTAATCAATCCCTACTGCTTCATTCTCAGGTTCTTCTTATATCAGGTCCCTGCCCTGAGGCAGCCTTCAGCTTTCCAAAAGCCAATTCCATACAAATAAAAATTGCGACCTGCAGCTAGAGGGTGAAGCTGAGTTTCCCCCTCATGATTAATCTCTTCTTGGGTGGCTTTCAGAAGGGAGGGAAAAGGTGGGGAAAAGGGGGGGGGAGAATGGAAAGAGAAACGTATATACACGCTGCAACCTTGTGAAAGAGAGATTTCCTATTGAATGAGCCCAGCGCTCTAGAGCCAGCTTATCAAATGAAAGAATTCATTAGAAAAAACAACAACCAAAAAACAGTGCCTCGTGTTGACATTGAGAAAATGAGCTATCAAACACTATGATTAAACTTCAGCTGCCATAATTGTCGTCCAAACAACTGCATGGTGGAACTGAAAAGCATTTTCTTTAACCAGCTTGGTATGGTTCACTAGTAATACTCAGTTTAAAAGGTTGTTGCTGCTAGCAAGAGAAACAAGGCTTGAAATGAACTTTTTCCAATCCATAGACAAAATTAAACAGGGGTATTTGAGTTGTACAAACAGCAATGGAAATCAGATGTGCTTTAAACTTTTTTTTTCTTTCATTGATGCTGTGTCAGTTACTGAAAAGTAGCTTCGGTGTATTAAATAAAATAAAATAGTGCATTTGGTGCATTAAGATATCCTGGTATTTCCTAGTTTTGCTGCTTTTATCTGGAATTATGCTGCCTGAATATTTGTTCAGACAGAGAGAAAGGTGCCTATACATATATGCACATACAAAACCAGGGCAGTATACACTTCCTTTTAAAAGACAGGTTTGGAAAGAGAGCGTGTTTGTGGCAAGAGAGAGAGGGAAGAGAAACTGAATAAATATTTCCCCTGCATTTTCACGAAGGGCGGAGGGGGACCTTAGCTTGGAGCAGGAGACTATCCAAAAATGCAGTTGCTGCTTTCTGCAGTTCTTTATTGCCTGCATGGGTGCACTCATTTTGACAAGCCTGTACATAGGAGAAAAGCATTTGATATTAATTCTCCACAAAGCCATTTTGTAAGTCGTCTCCAGAGACTGAAGGATCGTTAAAGAGGAGCAAAAAAAGTCTATCACAGCAATGATAATGCTCCCCCTCCCATATCACTGGTGCCCTCAAGCAAAATGTTCATATTGCAGGTTGCAAAATGAATATGTGAACTGTTGCACAGTTACATCTCTGTGTCATGTTGATTAAAGAATGCAGGAGCTACAGGATGTAACCATCAAGGAAAATGACCTAGGGAAGAGAATATGTAGAATAATCATTTGTGTGTGTGTACATTTATGAATTTAACTGTTGAATATTCTCACGCCTGTGATCAGTGATAGTTTCAATAACTTACTATCTTTTTTTGGTAAACTGAAACCTAGACATGTGTAAAACCCACAAGTAGAATTTTATTTTTGGTTCTGTTTTTTCATGCCACAGTTTGGAATAGGTGTGGAAATACTTTTGCTCTGTTTGAATTATGGCGAGCTACATTTGCACTACCATTCCTCACATGTTGTCAGTTGCTTTTTCACTTAAATACCTTGGGTGTTTTTGCACATACCTGTTTTACTCAGAGTCACTATGAAGCATGAGTTTTGTAGTCTTTAAAGCTAGTGCTTATTTTTGCTCATGTGTGTTTTGTTCATGAGAACAGAAGTCGGCTTGGGTCAGACCTGTCCTGAGCCCCCATTTGAGTGGAATAGAGTGTCCCCAGAAAAGGAGGATTCCCCCAGAGCTGATGCCACACGTGGGGAACCAAGTACCTCAGAGTTACCAGATGGAAGCCACCAATGTGTACAAAAGCACATTCCATCCATGGAGCTGGTGGAGGTGGACAACCAGGAGCCCCATGATTTGACCCATCCATCTCCAGAGCTCCCACAGCCTCCTGGGACCCCAAGAGTATAGCAGGTATGAGCAGAAGTCCATACCAAGAGAAAGGGCCCACTCAGGCAGCTTCAGGTATCCACATCACTTAGCAATTACCAGAGGAAAGAACAGATCTGAGTCTTAGCAGGACTGGGGCTCCCATTCAGACAATATAAAGGGGGCAGCCAGCAAGTGCTTTAAGAATCCTCAGTTGGTTTGATCTTTCTTAGTTCAATGTTTGTTCATACTAGCTGGTGCTCTCTCTTGGAGAGCTCCACTTCTGAATGGACTCCAGATCTTCAGATCCTTGCCCGCTTTCCCAGTTCCTGATTTCTATGGGCAGCTTCTGCTTTGATCCAACCCAGCTGCCAGTGTTTAATCTAGAATATACTTGCTTAAGTGATAATGCTAACTGGTTTAGAAGGGGGATAGTGGACCGCAAAAAAAGTTAGCGCCATGATGGCACAAATAGTTTAGAGTAAAATGGCTAAAGGGCTGTGAGAAGTCACGTGATCTGATACAAAAAGGTTAACTGTTATCAGAACATTAACTCCTGTAATGTGAAAGTAACTGAACTACATCATTCAACCTGAATATGCAAATGATACAAGGTAAATTAACTCCACGTTCCTGGGATTTTACGGGCAGACATTTGGTGTCTCTTACTAGCATGCAGATTCACCAGTGGAGAAAAAGGTTTGACCTGTTGATTTTTTTTCCCTCTTATGCAGCTGTCAAAGGCAGAGAGTCTTGGTTTATAAATAGCACCCCCTTTTAAAAAGAGTTCATTTTGATAAAGTTTATAAATATTGTAGCTTTCTGACTTCCTGAAGATTCCTAAGTATTCTCTCTCTGTCTCTCCCTCTCTCACACATACAAGCACACTGTGTTTGTCCTTCAGAAGTACACTACTTATCTGAGAAGAAAGTTTAGAGTATAAGAGGTCTTTACTATTAAGAAACTACTAGTCACATAATAAAAACAGCTTTGTTTGGGGGAATGCACAGGCCCTTATAGTTACACTGGAGTACCACTAGGTGTCTGCTCTCAGTTATCTTAACATACTGCTTTACCGTGCCACATCATCACATCTTCCTCTTATCAGCTTAGTTTTATCATACTTTCCATCAAATTAATATCTCATTGTTTTATAAACCTAAGTGTTTTCTCCCTCCTTCCACTTCTTTTACTTACTTGAGCAGGTGTTTTTGCTAAGTCAATTACACTGTCAGATAGACTTGCCATTCCCTGAACATATGGAAATAAAGATTTTGAATTAACAATCACATTTTCATCATTTTTAGTGTCTTGTCAGGCTTTGCATTACTTTCTCTGAAATAATCAATATGGTAAATATGATTGCCCTTGGGGAAAATGAAGCAAGCCTGATAGAGCAAGAGGCAGTGTGACTCAGTAGCTAGAGAAATTTGGCAGCTTTGAATTCAAATCCATGGACATCAGTCCTGGAAAACGTATTCCATTACTTATTGCAAAAGGGGAAAGATATGAAGGTGCCTTACAGGGCTGTTGTGAGAGTCCTTTTAGTGATGCAATGGATGATGGCTGTTCGGAATGCTCAACAATCCTGAACCACGGCACAGAACACAGCACAAGGCTGACCACATATTATTCTAAAAGAAACTTATAGAGATGTACACTCATGTGCACTGCCACATAGCATCCAATGTAGCTCATCCACGTGCAAAAGTTGTTTCCTCAAAAACAGTATGTTCTCTGGGTAATAGTTTAAGAATGGACTTCACTATGCACATCAACAGTGCCATCTTAAGCCAACTGAAGACAATGGGCTTAGATGGGTCTGGCTGTGTTTAGGACAGTACTGTCAGCTGTTTAGCACTGTACTTAAGATGGATCGAAATCATTTAGTGGAAATACAAACTGAAGTTAAGATTGCGGCCATCCTTGGACCTCCACTTAGAATTGCTCTCTTAGCATCAGCACACATCCGTAATACAATGTACCATACAATCCATATTGAATTTGCTTTCATGTATGTATTTGTTATTGTTGTTTTAAATTTCACTTGCCCACAGGGTCATGGTGTATTCCAAAATTATAAGGCACGGGTAACCACCTATCTCAGCATAGAGCTCTCCCTTTAGAAGAGAAGAAGAAGAAAAGAAGCGATTGGATTTATACCCCACCCTTCACTTGGAGTCTCAGAGCAGCTTACAAACTCCTTTCCCTTCCCCTCCCCACAACAGACACCCTGTGAGGGAGGTGGGGCTGAGACAGTTCTCCTTTGCCTGTGCTTTGGTTTGCCTGATGTCTTTAATACAACCTGACTGGGAAACGGGGGTTTGTAAGGGATCTCACTGTGCAGGTAGCTCCTTGGTGTCATCACATTGTATTATGTAGCTTACTTCTATGGGAGTTGGTGCAGGATAGGCATCGTCAGTTCTCAGGTACTTTATCAATTCCTTGATCTCTTGCTCTTGATTGATAAGAAAATTTCCATCTTCTTCTCTCTGTATTTGAATGCCTAGGCAGTGCATGACATTGCCTAGTTGCTTGATTTCTACTTGCTGGTTCAGATGAGTCACTATTTCTTTGCTGTTATCTGGATTTTCATATACTACAATCAGGTCATCAACATAAGTCAGGATATAAGTCAATTTGCCATCTCTGTGCTTGGTGTGCAGGCAAGAATCTGATTCACTTTTCTTGAAGTTTGCTTGAAGTAGCATCTCATTCAGTTTCACATTCCAAGCTCTAGCAGTCTATTTGAACCCATAGATGCCTTTCTGAACTTTGCATACAAGTCCTTCTTTGCCTTGTTCTATGAACCCAGGAGGCTGTTGCATATAAATGTCCTCTTCTAGTTCTCCATGCAAGAATGCAGTCTTCAAGGCTAGGTACTCAATGTGCATTCTCTTTCTTGCTGCAACACTTAGGAGTGTTCTTACTGTTGTATGGTTAACCACTGCGGAAAAGTTTTATCTTATTTCTATGAGTATCCTTTAGCTAATGGTCTGGCTTTGTAGTGCTGGATCTCACCTTCTGCATCATGTTTTAGTTTGAAAACTACCTCTTTGGAGGTAGCTCTGTAAGTGTTTATGTGTTGTTCTTGTGTAGCACTTCAAGTTGCTCTCATGCAGTTGGTTTCCACTTTTGTGCCTCTTGTGGGATATTTCTTCCCATGATGCAGGTTCTGGTACTTCCACCATTCTTAAGAGGTAGGACAGTTGCTAGGCTGGAATTCCTTCGGTTGATTGTGTTGATCACCTTACTTCACCCTCTGTGGTTTCTCTTTCTTGGTCAGGTACTTCTGATGAAGTACTGAAGGTCATTCTATCAAGTAGGTTTGTGAGTGAGATTTCCCCTCTGTGTAGGATTAGGCTGAAGGCTGTCGTCAAAAGAGCCATATCATAAAAGGAAAGAAAGTAGGATTGTGTCAGGATCTGTTGTCTATTCCTTCTTAGGGCTGCTCACATCAGGATACATGTAAGAGAAGCCAATGTTGGATCAGGCCAATGGCCCATCCAGTCCAACACTCTGTCACACAGTGGCCAAAAATACCAGGTGCCATCAGGAGGTCCGACAGTGAGGCCAGACACCAGAAGCCCTCCCACTGTTGCCCCCCCCCAAGCACCAAGAATACAGAGCATCACCTGTCCCAGACCAAGAGTTCCTGTCTATACCTTGTGGCTAATAGCCACTGATGAACCTCTGCTCCATATGTTTATTCAATTCCCTCTTGAAGCCATCCATGTTTGTAGCTACCACCACCTCCTGTGGCAGTGAATTCCATGTATTAATCACTCTTTGGGTGAAGAAATACTTCCTTTTATCCATTCTAACACAACTGCTCTGAGCTGCGGTGGCTCAAGTGGTTAAGACGCTGAACTGCAGGCTGTGGAAGGTCAGGAGTTCAGCAGTTTGAGACCCGGGTGCCGCATGATGGGGTGAGCTCCTGTCTCTAGTTCCAGCTCCTACCAACCTAGCAGTTCGAAAGCAAGAAATTGCAAGTAGATAAATAGGTACCACTTCAGTGGGAAGGTAACAGCGTTCTGTGCACCTTGGTGTTTAGTCATGCTGGCCACATGACCACGGAAACGTCTTCGGACAGCGCTGGCTCTTTGGCTTTGAAACGGAGATGAGCACCGCAACCCTAGAGTCGGATTCGACTGGCTTTCGAGCAAGGGAACCTTTACCTTTACCTAACACAACTGCTCAGCAATTTCATTGAGTGCCCACAAGTTTTTGTATTGTGAGAAAGGGAGAAAAGTACTTCTTTATCTGCTCTATCCCATGCATAATCTTGCAAACCTCTATCATGCCTCAAACCTCAGCTGTCATTTCTCCAAGCTAAAGAGCCCTAAGCGCTTTAACCTTTCTTCATAGGGAAAGTGTTCCAACCCTTTTATCATTCTAGTTGCCCTTTTCTGCACTTTTTCTAATGCTATAATATCCTTTCTGAGGTGTGGTGACCAGAATTGCACACAGTATTCCAAATGAGGTCACACCATCAATTTATATGGGGGTATTATTATACTGGCTGATTTGTTTTCAATTCTCTTCCTAATAATCCCCAGCATAGCATAGACCTTTTTTATTGCAGTCGCAGACTGTCTCGACATTTTCAGTGAGTTATCTAGTATGACTCCAAGATCTCTCTCTTGATCAGTCTCTGCCAGTTCAGACCCCATCAATATGTGTTTATAGTTAGGATTTTTGGCCCCAATGTGCAACACTTTGTACTTGGCCACATCGAACCCCATTTGCCATGCTGACGCCCACTCACCCATCCTTGACAGATCCCTTTGGGGTGCCTCACAATCCTCCCTGGTTTCACCACTCTGAACAATTTTGTGTCATCTGCAAATTTAGCCAGTAAATTGATGCCATTTCCCAAGTAAACTGACTCATTGCAAATATCATTCAGCCCCTGAGTCCAGAATGAAATTAGTTGTCCCTCATACTAGGGCAGCTGTATAGTTCTGGTGTCGATAATCATGCTTGCAGGGATTAACTTTATAGCCTCTGCCTCTGGAGAGCCAGTTTGGTGTAGTGGTTAAGTGTGTGGACTCTAAACTGGGAGAACTGGGTTTGATTCCACACTCCTCCACTTGCAGCTGCTGGATGACCTTGGGCAAGCCATAGTTCTGTCAGAGATGTTCTTGAAAGAGCAGTTCTCTCAGAGTTTTCTCTGCCCCACCTACCTCACAAGGCCACAAATTTATTACAGCAGAAACATAGGAATCATATTTCTCTCTAGGGACATGAAAATGGTCTGGCTCTTTTAATGGTGTTGCCCTGGCAATAGGACTTTCTCTTTTGTTCTGTCAACAAGTGGTAGTTAATGGGTGGTCCTTTACAAAAACAAATTCCTCTGGGAGAGAAACCCTGTTTTTACTAAGAGTTTTCCTTCTGCTCACCTCTTGCAAAATTTCAGCAGCCAGTTTCTGAAATGTCATGACTGTTTGGGTCTCCAAATGACTAAAAACATGTGCATAGCTTGGGAGCAGGCTTAAGAATAGGCTGCTAATTTTACGTCTCTCATCCAGCAGATCATCAGCATCTTCAAGTTCCCCAAATAGGTTGGTCAGCTTGCCAACATGCAAACAGAAACATTCCACATCATGATATTTAGTTGCTGCCAGCCTTTTGTGCAAAGAATAAGTAAATGGCCAACCCTTGCTCTGGTGGGATGATTCTAAGGCTGCATACATCTTCTTAACTATTGGCAACCATCTAATCCATGATAGTCACAAGTCACCAAACTCATGATCAAGTTTCATGTTTTAAGGTCTTGTGTTTTCCATGGTTCTCTTGCTGCATCATCTTTGTGTGTGTGTGGGGGGGAGGGGGTCCTCCACAATGAATTTTTCCAGTCCTTCAACTTCCAGAGCCATGTTCAGGCTTATCCTCCATGAAGAAAAGTTGTCAGGTGTCAGTATTACTAGCCACAGCTTTCCATCCATGTAAAGCAATTGTGCCATTGTTTCCCCTGTCTCCTTATGCTCCAGTACTTAAACACATGCACATCACTCCTTTCTTAGTTAAATTGCAGCAGTCAGCCTTTTTTTCTTGGTTAGTCATTGACGGCAGATTTAACTCCTTAGTTGCTGGAGCTGCATAACCTGGAGCCCATAACCTGAAGGATTATTTGGGTAGCAGAGTGCTCAGGGCCCATAACACAACAGAGTCTATTTGGTTTGTGTGTGCTGACAAGAAACAAAGTTACTCTTTATCTTTCTAATAGCAAAATGAGTCCTTTATTGTAAGGAACTCCATTCTAGACAGGATAGGGTAGAGACAGGATTCCAACCTAGTCTAACTAGCTAGGATGGATAGTGATACAGCAAGCATGTCCTGCCCTCATGGTGCCAAGATGAAGGAAACCAGCACATTATGGTGAGAAGGTGTCAAGCCAGAAGGAAGATTCCCTAAGAGTAGCAATCATCAAAGGGATAGTATCAGAGTAGTAGAAGTCCTGTCTCTTCTATCTCTCTGACTCTCTCTGAGGTCTGAGGCTAAGAGACAGAGCAAAGTCCTTTGCTTCCAACAGAGGGTACCTCTGAGAGTACAAGAATACTGGCAGCAATGGTTAAGGAAAAAAGGCAGCCACAGGCCTCAATCGATATTTACACAAGAATCACCCAGGTGATATTCTTTTAAAACTTCCAGATTACTTCAGAATGAGGAATGTGCCTGGTTCAGAATTGGAATGTAGACAAAAAAAAAGTCTTTCCTCATCTGAATAATGAGCTTTCTTCTTCTTTTTTGCCCTTTTTAAAAAATGAAAATCTAATATGAAAATGATAAGCCCCCTCAAAAATATATTCCTTCCTGATATTTCTCTCCCCTCATCCTATTGTGAATCCCAGGTTTAATTTAACAGTTTAATTCTAGGATTGCTTCTGCATGGTGAGCTGCACACAGTGGTTTATTATTGTTGGGTTGCTTCGGCATGCTGGGCTGCACTCAGAGCTTTGCTATTTTAGGATTGCTCAGGCATGCTGTGCTGTACTTAGCAATGGCTTATTTCAAGATTTTTCATGCATCTCGGCTAACTTGAGATTATTAGTTTATCAAGAGAATGATCATAAGAAAGAAAGAAATGATGTGTGCAAAAGTATAATAAGAACTCGGAAAATAATCAGTCCATCGGGCAACAAGTTATTCACAAGTAGTAAGTGGTTCTGATGGTTCCATTCCTGCCTGGCAGGCTGATTTCAGAAGACAGTGCAGGGAGACTTCTAATTAGTCCCACGGCCTTCATTAGGATTGCCAGCTTCCATGCGGGGCCTGGAGATCCCCGGGAATGAGAACTGATCAGTGCCCCTGGAGAAAAGGGCTCTTTTGGAGGGTGGACTCTAGGGCATTATATTCCTCCAAGGTCCCTCTCCCCAACTGCCCCCTGGTTCCACCCCCAGATCTACAGCAATTTCCCAACCCAGAATTGGCTGCTCTAGCCTTTATGCTACAGGGTCTTGCAAAGCTTCAGTCTTGTTTCCCGCACAACATGTTTATCAAACTGCTGGGTGAGATCATTCAGAGGGTGGCATTGGACTGAGATGCCAACAATATGCAAATTATGCTTAGTTTTATATCACCTTGAGTGCTGTGCCAGTTAGATCTGTTGAGGTCCTGGACAAATGCTTAGAGAAGATAGTAGAATGGGCGAGAGCCAGTAAAGTGAAACTAAATTCAGACAAGACTAGACTGAGATGCTGTTGGTCAATGGTAAAATCACTCAGGGAATGAGGAGTCAACCTGTTATGGAGTGGGTTGCACTCCTCCTTGAAAGAGCAGATACATAGCTTGATCCTAGCCTATGACTGAAGCTGAGGTTTTCTCTGTGGCACGTAGTGTCTTTTGTCAGCTTCAGCTGATATTATTTATTTGTTTGTTTGTTTAATTTGTATCCCACCCTCCCTGCCAAGGCAGGCTCAGGGTGGTTTACAGAATATATATAAATATATTAAAACAGCAAGATACGTTAAAACAAATGATATAAGTTAAACCCACAACATATACAGACATAGGTGCTTGTGAACATAAATACTAATAAGTGATGGCAGCATTCTTTCAGCATCTAGATGGTCAACTGCCACCATAGTCTGAGGTCTTGCCAGGCTATTGGATATTAAGTTGGTGCTGTTGTTGGGGTCAGGGCCACAATGTTAGGAGGCGGCACCCTAATTGAAAGCCTGGTGGAAGAGCTCCGTTTTACAGGCCCTGCACAACTATATACCAACCACAGCCATTCTTTGAAAGATGTGGTTTGGCAATGGTGACCCATGATTTGATCAAAACCAGGTTAGATTATGGCAATGCACTTTACATGGGTCTGCATTTGAAGGCTGTCCAGAAACTTCAGTTAGTTCAAAGTGTGATGACTAGGTAGCTGTTTTGGGAGGGATGGCTTCAGTTCTGTGTAGAA
The DNA here is from genome assembly GCA_029375565.1 of Gekko gecko. Classification (NCBI taxonomy): domain Eukaryota; kingdom Metazoa; phylum Chordata; class Lepidosauria; order Squamata; family Gekkonidae; genus Gekko; species Gekko gecko. Next base: position 119,724,797 of record JAPDNY010000003.1, on the reverse strand, counting down.
TGATCTGGAATGGCTGCCTATCCATTACTGGGCACTATTCAAAGTTCTAGTATTTAATTTTAAGGCCCTAAACATCTTGGAAAAGGGGTAACTGAAGGACTGCTTCCTCCCATAACACCCAGACTGCCAGTTAAGATCCTTATCTCGAGCATAACTCCTAGGCCCCTGCCCAGAGAGGTAAGAGGTCCTGTCTGGCGATGATGTCCCACCTTTGGGAAAAGCCAAGGCACATTCACTTTACAAACGTAACCAGGGACTAGCACCTGGATAAATGCAAGATTTAGATCACATGTTCAGCTGTGCATGCATTGAATGTAATGTGAGAATTACTAAACTATCATATAGAGAAAAATAAGTGTACACAGATTGTAAATGTCTTCACTGTAACTTGTGAACAGAGCAAAGTTTGAGTCCAGGGGCACCTTTTAGGACCAACAAAGTTTTATTCAAGGTGTGAGCTGTCGTGTGCTTGCACACTTCGTCAGACAATGAAATGGAATGACTTTTATATACTTTTATATATACAAGTTCAATTAGCATGCCAAACGAGGGAAGTGATTTTTAACAGATAAAAAGAATGACAAGCTTGGTTTCTCGTTATCATCTGTTTCAGTTCAGCTGGGGGGGGAAGACAACATTGGTAATAAATATGTCAGAACTGGAGACTGATGTACCCTAAATTGTGAAAATTCAGTCATTTGATCCTACGTGAGCCCAGGCTCACTATATCAGTTACTCGAACTGGAGCTGAGGACTTGATGTACAAGGCTGTCTCTGCCGGGAAGCTAGGAGCTAAGGCCCGGATGGGTCCATAACATTTATTTAGGTCAATTTTAGTTTGGTTTATTCTTCAGTGCTTTTCACTTTTTATTTTATTTTGTGTCTGTTTGTTTTTATACCAGTTAATATTGACTCAGTTTTGTTTGGTTTCATTGGGAAACCCTTTTCCAGCCGTAAGGGGTTTTTTTACCATCTCCTGTTACTGAAGGGATTCTTCCTGCCAAATTTCAGGTAACTAAATCCTTTCTTAGAGAGTGGGCACACGGGAGTCATGAACTGCCACATGAGTAAGTCTTTCTTCCTTTTCTGGGATCCTCAAATGACAGCGTAAGGTTCTATTTCCAAACAGTTTGGTGCAGTGGTTAAGTGCGTGGACTCTAATCTGGGAGAACCGGGTTTGATTCCCCACTCCCCCACTTGCACCTGGCTGGATGACCTTGGGCAAGCCATAGTTCTGATAGGAGTTGTTCTTGAAAAACAGCAGTTTCTGTCAAGAGCTCTCTCAGCCCCACCTACCTCACAGGGTGTTTGTTGTGGGGATGGGAAGGGAGAGGAGTTTGTAAGCCGCTCTGAGACACCTTTGGGTAGTGAAGGGTGGAGTATAAATCCAATCTCTTCTCTTCTTCTTCTTCATAGATGGATAGAGAAGCTGACCCTGCCCCCTCCCATGCTTTCCATGTGGTGATCTGTTGCTGTCAGTATTTTCCCCCAGCATGGCTTGCTGGTATCAGAGCCTGTGGAGGGAAATTATTCAAGCACTGTGTGAGAGGAAGCAGGTGCTAGCCTCCTCAACAAAGTGTTTTAGATGCTCCCAACCCCTCTCCCCCATTAGACATGAATGAGCAGACACTTGCACATAGGGATGCCCAGCCTCCAGGCAGGACTTCAGGACGCGCCAGAATTACAGCTTGTCTCCAGACTACAGAGATCTGTTCCTTTGGAGAAAACAGACACTTTGGACTGTGGACTCTGTGGCATTGTACCCCACTGACACGCCTGTCTTCCCCAGGCTTCATCCCCAAATCTGCCAGAGTTTCGCAACCTGGAGCTTGCAATCCTATCCTCCCATCCCCTGGCTGGTGGCCAAGGGAAACCTGCCAACCCTACTCACACATAATCTCTCCGTTGGGGCCTAGAATTAAAAAGGCCATGTTTCCCCCCTCCCAATTATCCTCCCCTTTGGTGCTTTAAAATCAATGTCGACAATGAAAAATCTCAGATCTTCAATCACAAGATCTCTCCTAAACAGAGACCCTTCCTACTAACTGTCCTATGCTTGGGCTAGCCATGTCAGACTCAGGGCATAACTGCTCAGTCACTTTCTCCCCTTGTTGCCTTTCCTGGGTGACAAAAACCAGCAGCAAAGCTCCGCAGAATAATGTGATCCAAGTGTTTCTCGTTGTTACTGAAACTGGAAGTTGTTACAGTCCAATTAGTTATATTAACTATATATTAAAGAGTGGACATAATCCTGATTGGATTTAGGTTACTAATATTATATAACTGCATATGCTTAGCCCGATGTGCCATAAGCAGGAAGTACTTTTGATCAGGCCAAGTCAGGTCTGGCTAATCCAGAAGCTTCATATTGCCTGATACTTCATATTGCCCCCTGAAAAAGGGAGGCTCTGAGGTCTGAGCACAAAAATACCATGAGGCTCCCAATTCAAGTCTTGAGAAAGTGACAATAGTACCTACCAGTATGAAGGCATAGCTTATACACACAGCATTCATGTCAATTCACATGGCTGAAGGGTAATGTCGTAACTGTATTTAGCCAATTTGTTCACAGCTCAGTAGCTGGTGAAATGAACTGGTATCTGTGTACAGCTACATGCAATGTAATTTGTCTGAAATAGCTCATCTTGGTTCAAGTGCCGGACTAGGATCAGAGTTACCTGTGTATAAAGAACCAGGACACAGCGTGATTGTCAGATCATAGTTTACTAGCACACACAACAGAACAGAGAATACCGGCCAGATGGCCAACTATATACAGTCCCCGTGGACCACGCACAGGTCCCATTGATGGGTTTAAACTTCCTGTCAAGGTTCCTATTGGTGATCTCTTGAGGTTTCAGGATCCTAGTCCCTATTGTCTCTGAGAGTCAAGCTCTGGTAAAGGTTGCTGGCGCCTAATGCCATTGAACACTCATGGAAGCTCACTGAGGGCCAAACTAGACAAAATGGTGTCCCTGATTTGACTCAAGGATTCTCTAGACTGATTTCCCACTGGGGAACGCCTTTTAACAGTGCTGCAAGGAAAGAAAAATAATGTTGTAAGCTGCTTTTGGTTCCCTTTGAGGAGAAAAGAAAGGTATAAATATCTAAACATCTAAATAAATAAATAACACCTATCAGAGACAAGATAAACTGTATTCATGCTGCCAGCTTATTAAAGTCTTACAAGATTTTCATAAATTAAATTAGGTCAAGAACAGAGAGTGGAGGACTTCTGATAGCCAGATGCATGAGGAAAATTTAAGAATCAATCTTTTAAAAAATTTCCATCATTTAGGTGTTTCCTTGTGTTCAGAAAACAGGAGATGAAGAAGAAAAATAGCTGCACTTTACCTGGAACTTTGAAAAAGAATGTTGTGGGATTCAAAGCTCACTTAGAATCATCACTCTCAACCAAGACCTCCCTGCATTTACAGAAGGTTTTTAATACGCATACACACAAGAATATATGAGGATGGTGACAATGAAAATAGCTAGGCTTTCCAGCTCTGGGTTGTGAAATACCTGGATATTTTGGGGTGAAGCCTGGGGAGGGCAGGGTTTGGGGAGGGGAGGGATCTCAGCAGGATATAATGCCATAGAGTCCACCCTCCAAAGCAGCCATTTTCTCCAGGGGAACTGACCTTGGTCAACTGGAGAACAATTGCAATAGCAAGAGATCTCCATGTGCCACTTGGAGGTTGACAACTAGAGTTGCTAGATCTCCTGGTCCCATGGGTTTTTCCCAATTTCCCCCACCGCTGCCCTACAAGTACCCCACAGCTTTTTTTAAGGCAGCACCTCACCAGAGGCAGAGCTGACCCAGCTGAGCTCTGAGAAGAAGCAGGATATAGAGGGGTATTTTTTATTTGCTTTCAGTTGAGATGATTTAGCTGAGAGGGTACTGTGTGGGAGGATTGTGTTTGGGAGTGTGCGGGTGAGTTTTGAGTTGATGCAGAGTCCTGGCTGCTTGAGATAGGGTGAGAAAGGGGCATTATTTGACTGTAACTGAGTACCTGGGTGAATTTGAATAGCTGCTGGCCATGCCTTCTGCTGTGGGAGGTTTCTATTTAAGGCAGCAGCTTGCCAGAGGCTCTTGGCCTGTTGCTCTTGGCCTAGGGACTCTGTAAGAAGCCCAGGAAGAGCAAGAAAGCCAGGTCCCTAGTCTCCTTGGGTTCCCAATAAGGTAAGTAAACTTCTACAAGGAGAACCACATAAATACAAAAGGTTTTAAAAGGGGAATTTTATATAATTATTATTTTAAAGGCAATTATGAAGCCAGAATGCCAGCAGGGGGTTGGGGGCTATCCAATGTTTTGCACAGAGTGTCACCAATGTTCCCTCTAAGCTGAGGTGTCTTGTGAGCAAAAATTTTACTTAGTGAGCTACCGGCATTAAAGTTGTGAGCAAGAGATTTGGCTACTGCATAAGTTAGTTTGCTCTGGAGCCATCCTTCCTGAGCTATGACAAAAAAGTGTGAGCCTGAGGCTAAAAAACTGTGAGCTAGCTCACACTAACTCAGCTTAGAGGGAACACTGTCACATGTATGACTATCTGCCCTCTGGACAGAAGTCTTGGGTGGGTGCCTGGTGCAAGGAGCTCCTGGTTCTCAGGGAATGAGTTTGCTCCCTTGAGGCCAAGGTGGCTGATCTGGAGAAGCAGAGACAGTCAGGTGCATGGAGAAGATTCTTGGGGACTTGTTAGATATGTCCCACTCTGAATATGGCAGCCCCACCACTGTCAGGGAGTATGAGAGTTGAGAGGAAACAGGGCATCATGCTGTGGATAAGGGGAATGTGCCCTCAGAAGGGACCTCTTCTTCATCTGGTGAATGGGTATCCTTTCACGCCAAGGAACCATCCCTGGGCAGGGAGGGAGGGGGGCTCTTGGTAGTTGGTGATTCGATACTTAAGCAGGTAGACAGCTGTGTGGTGAACCCACATATGGTGACTTGCCTGCCTGGTGTGAAGGGAGTGGACTTTATGCATGTTCTAGATAGGCTGGTGTATAGTACTGGGAGGAGCCAGTGGTCATGGTACATGTTGGCACCAACAATGTGGGGAAATGCAGTTGTGAGGTCCTGGAGGAAAAAATTAGGCTGTTAGGCAGGAAAATCAAGGCCAGGACCTTTAAGGTAGCCTTCTCAGAAGTGCTACTTGTTCCACATGAAGGGCTGGCGAGACAGGCACAGATCAGGAGTCTCAATGCGTGGATGAGATGATGGTGTAGGGAAGAAGGGTTCATGTTTGTTAGGCACTGAGATGCTTTTTGGGAGTTGTACAAAAGAGACGGTCTCCACTTGTCCCGAGAAGGAACCAGGCTGCTGGCCCTTAAAATCAAAAAGGTGGCAGAGCAGTTTTTAAACTGAATATTGGGGGAAAGGTGACAGGACTTGAAAAGTCTCTGGTTTGGGATGGCTCATCTCAAAGAGGTGAAGGGGTAGCTGTTACTTTTCTACAAATAAATGGATTAGAATAGTCCACTGAGACTGTGGCTAACAATATGGACTGCCTGGAAAGGTCTTGAGGTAGAAAGACCAAGGTTGTGGGCTTAACATGCATGGGAAACTATAGATGTTTATATGCAAATGCAAAAAATGTCCAAGGTAAAATCTGGGAGTTGGCATGCTTGGTGTTGGGGGGAGAAATAGACATTGTTGGTATTTCAGAAACTTGGTGGGATGAGGAAAATCAGTGGGATACAGTGATTCCTGGTTATAAATTATATCCGAAGGATGGGGGGGAAGGGTTGGAGGTGGGGTGGCTCTGTACGTCAGAGAGGGTCTACAGTCCAGTAAGACGGAGAGGGTAAGAGAATTGGATTTGTTTCTGGAAGGTCTATGGGTTGAAATAGTGGGCCCAAAAGGAAGTTTAACACTGGGAGTTTGTTATCACCCACCAGATCAAAAGATGGAGGAGGATTATAAAATGATGAATGAATTAAAGATTGCAGCTAGATGAAATAACTGTGTTCTAACAGGTGATTTTAACTACCCCCACATTCATTAGGTCAATATGTGTTCAAGTCGGGAAAAGAGAGTGAATTTCTAGACACTCTCAATGACTGTGCTATAGATGGTCACAGAACCTGCCAGGGGAGAGGTGATCCTGGATTTGGTTCTAAGTAATGCCCAAGACCTGATGAGAGATGTAAAAGTGATTGCACCGCTTGGGAACAGTGACCATAATGTTATTGAGTTCAACATTTGTATGAATAGGGAGCTACCCAAAAAGACTAACACAACCATTTTTCACTTTAAAAGGGGTAATTTCTCTGATATGAGAGCACATGTGAGGAAGAAACTGAAAGGAAGAGTAGAAATGGTCAAAACCACTGGGGAAGCTTGGAGACTATTTAAAACTACAATCCTAGAAGCTCAGAAAAAATATATACCGCAGGTTAGGAAAGGCACAAATAGGTATAGAAAAAAGCCTGCATGGTTAAGAAACAAAAAGTAATGGAAGCTGTAAAGGTAAGAAGGATTCCTTTAAGTGGTGGAAAGCTAGTCTCAGTGAGATTGATAAAAGGGAACACAGGCTGTGGCAAATAAAATGCAAGTCTTTGATCAGGCAGGCAAAAAGGGAATATGAGGAGCATACAGCAAAAAACATAAAGACTAACAATAAAACTTTCTTCAAGTACAGTAGAAGCAGGAAACCAGCCAGGGAGGCAGTTGGGCCCTTGGATGACCAAGGGGTAAAAGGAGTACTGAAGGATGATAGGGAAATGGCTGAGAAGCTGGATGCATTTTTTGCCTCTGTCTTCACTGTGGAAGTTGAGAAGTGCTTGCCCACTCCAGAACTGCTGATTTCAGGAAGGGTGTTGAAAGACCTGAGTCAGATTGAGGTGACGAGAGAGGAGACAGACAACTTAAAAACTAATAAATCACCAGGCCTGGATGGCATACATCTGAGAGTTCTGAAAGAACTCAAATGTGAACTTGTGGATCTCCTGACAAAAATATGTAATCTTTCATTAAAATCTTGAAGTGAAGCTACCCTTGAAGAGTGTCTAGAGACTACAATTGGCATAGAATGCTGCAGCAAGAATGTTGACTTGAGTGGTTAATAGGTGTGCTATCATTCTAGTCATCTTCTATCTTAGACATGCCATTTTCTTGGTTCTAGCAGATATCCTCCTGCCAGCTGGGTGCTCCCATCAATTCTTGCCTCTTGGCCAGTGGGAGAAATAGTAGGGGAAGGAAATAATGTCATGTCTGGCCAAAAACCTGCTGACACTCTGAAGACTCTATGGTGATCATCATGTCTGGCCCTTGCCTCACACCCAAAGCTTTTGAGGATGTGAGGTGCCATCCCTACTCCATCTACATTGGCTCCCAGTTTTTTCACCAAGCACAATTCAAGGCACTGGTACTGACTATTAAATCTCTATATGGCTTAGGACCAGCATACCTTAAGGACCATCTACTCCCAGGTAGTAGAAGAAGAAGAAGAAGAGATTGGATTTATACCCCGCCCTTCACTGCCCAAAGGCGTCTCAGAGCGGCTTACAAACTCCTTTCCCTTCCCCCTCCCCACAACAGACACCCTGTGAGGTAGGTGGGGCTGAGAGAACTCTAACACAAACTGTCCTTGAGACATCAGTTGTGCCAGAGCTTGTGACTGACCCAAGGTCACATCAGCAGGTGCAAGTGGAGGAGTGGGGAATCAAACCCGGTTCTCCCAGATAAGAGTCCGCACACTTAACCACTACACCCAAAGGTGGGAGATTAGATTTATACCCCACCCTTCACTCAGAGTCTCAGAATGGTTTACAAACTGCTTTCCTCCCCCCTCCCCACAACAGACACCCTGTGAGGTAGGTGGGGCTGAGAGAGCTCTGACAGAAGCTGCTCTTTTCAAGAACACCTCTGACAGAACTATAGCTTGCCCAAGGGCATCCAGCAGTTGCAAGTGGAGGAGTGGGGAATCAAACCTGGTTCTCCCAGATTAGAGTCCACAACTTAACCACTACACCAAATTGGCTACCCAATCACTAAAGTTATCTTCATGGATCTTTTTTGGGGGGGATGCCCCAGTCATGAAGTGAGATAGGTAACAACTTGAGAAAGGGCCTTCTCAGTTGTGGCACCAAAATGGTAGAATTCCCTCCCCAGAAAGGTGCTTCTGAGTCCTTCAATAGTTATCTTCCATCAGCAGTTGAAGACCATTTTTGCTATGTTTGGTGTTTCCTTATAGACACATTTTTCTTTTTAAGTTGTTAATTTAACCAGAGTGCACTACTGCAAAATGAGGACCAACTGAAAAATCACAGCTGCTACATAGGGGCCATCAGTGAAACAGCAAATCCACTAAAGGGACATGTTATTCAAAATTCAGGAATTGCTGTTATGATGGGTGAGACCATTATATGGAGCACTTCACCCTCTTTCTGTCTTTGGATCTCAAATAGGGGTGTGCATCAGTGTTCCCTCTAAGCTGAGTTAGTGTGAGCTAGCTCACCATTTTTTAGCCTCCGGCTCACACATTTTTTGTCTTAGCTCAGGAAGGATGGCTCCAGAGCAAACTAATTTATGCAGTAGCCAAATCACTCACTCACAACTGTAATGCCAGTAGCTCACAAAGTAGAATTTTTGCTCACAAGACTCCACAGCTTAGAGGGAGCATTGCTGTGCATGGGGGGGAAAATTGGGATTTTTTGGGTTCAGTAAACCAAACCTGAAAAACATCAGTAAATGCTCATATTTCTGAATCCCAGTATTCTTATGATACTGGGATTTGGGAAATACTCAGCAGGGCTGAAAATATTTGGCTTGTCAGAACAGTGTGTCAGTTTCACTCTCCCTCTGCTTGGGGGGGGGGGAGTGAAACTGATACACTCTCCCTCCCCTGAGCTTCTAAAGCTAGCCCACTGCCACAGGCTGACTAGGGGAGAGAAGGCAGATCAGGGGAAAATCTTTAAATGCCCCCTTCACTTCCCCTCCCCAGCTGGCCTGCCAAGGTGGGCCAGCTGAGGAAGTGAAGAGAGAAGGGGCCATAGGATATAATGGAGACAGCATGCTGCCCCTGCGGTGCAACTTGAGAAAGAAGGGAAGCGATTTCCCACTAGTCGCTGCTCCGTCCTCGCTCTTCCTCCCCCCCAATTCTACGTGTCAGTTTCCCACTACTCACTCTTTTTTTGAGTATTGTGAAGATGTGGGGGATATTGGTTGAAGCTGTGGGCCAAAATGTGGCCGCGCAGCAAGTAGTGGGAAATTGACACGTAGAATTGGGGGGGGGGAAGAGCAAGGATGGAGCAGCAGCTAGTGAGAAATCAGTCAGGGTTTAAAGTTTAAATCTCTTATCTGGAGTCATACCGCGTCTCTCCATTTTACCCCATGGCCCCATAGGGTACAATGGAGAGAAGGGGTTTAAACTTTTTTAAAACCCTTCTCTCTCTTCACTTCCCCAGCTGGCCCACCTTGGCAGACCAGCTGGGGAAGCGAGGGGGGCATTTAAAGATTCCTCCCCATCTCTCTCTTCACTTTCCCAGCTGGCCTGCCGGGGCACTATTTGTGTTTTTCTTCAGTTTGGCTGAATCGAATGCACATCCCTAGTCTCAAATCAACCTATGTACTGGGAATCTGAAAAGGAAGTGGCTGCTGGATACCTATTTATGACATTCTGAAAAAGTATTACATTCATGGTAATGACTGAGTTCATTCCAGTGCACCAGCATAAAATCCAGTGGCTCAGGGCCAGCAAGGAGAAAATGAATTATTAGTATTTGTTATTAATAAGTGATAATGCATATCATTGTTATCAGTGATTATATCTTGGTTAATAAGAAGAATATTTGGATTTCCCAAACAATATTTTCTTTCAGTTCCTGGATAGGATTTGAAAAAAATACATATTTAATGAATTGTGTTAATAACATGAAATAAATAGTTTTATTAGACACAGTGAATTAATGATTACCTTGTGATTCTCTGCAAAGGAATTTTAATTGTCTTATTAGAAGCCTGTCATAGTCTGACAGGATTGTATTAATTCCATTTTATAGTGAAGTTGCCCAGCATAATGGCCACTTTCAGCCAAGGAAAATAATATATTTCCGCTAAGGGCTGGCTCTGATGTGTGCCATTTTGCATGGACTGATTCTCATGGATGCATACATGTGAATATATTTTGACAGAATACCAATTTGATCCTATGAACTGCAGCTGTCTAGGAATCTATCTTAGCTCATTTGATCATCTGTGATGAAGATACAAGGGTGACTCTTCACAACAAGATGTCAAAAATGTTAAAGTAGAGCTGTCTTCAAAAGTAGCCACTATATGAAGATAAAGATTTGAATGATACAGTTCATGATTACATATTCATCTCCAGATACACCACCACCACCATCTCTACTACTGCTATCCAATGTTAAGTTTTAAATGTGGATACTCAGAACTTAACCAATGTGTTTAAATAAGCACAGACATGCTCAACTTGCAACACTATGGCTGTGGTCACACTGGAGGCTTGGCGTGATCTGGCTGCACCTCTATTTGTGGCGGTTTAAATAGTTGAAGGAAGTTTTGATCAGACACCCCACCCTGAACCGGCTCACCCCATGCTCAATCATTCAGATTGTTGCGGCATTCTTTCTTTCTTTTGTCTTTTACTCATGTGCATAAGCATATATCCAAAGCTCCAGCTCCTTTTGACAGCTCCACAATCTCTCTGCCAGGTACTCTAGCCCCTCTCATCCTCCTTCCCTTCACCTCTCTTCTGTGGAATACATGGGGGGGGGGGTAAAAGTACAGACTTACATGAGAACAGTCCCACTGATGTCAATGTGTCAATCATGGGATGATCTCAGACTCTGATGAAGAAACAGGAGAGAGGGTTTGGGGGGGGGGATTTGTTGCTCAAAAACAACTCCCCTGGGGACTCCCGATCCAGAATGACTACTTGGTCACAGCACATAGCTACCTGATACAACCCCCCCCCCAAAAAAAAAAAATCAAACCAAAGGAGGCAGAAATGGAAGGTTCAGACTTTCCAAATGGCTTGACTTAAGCGACAGAGGGGTTCAGACATCAGGAAATGCAGGGCAAAAGCGCTGGCATCCCTAAATAGTGGACTTTCCCTGGTCTCTGATTACCCTGCTTCCAAAGCAGGGCAACACGGGGTGCTGACAATTGGGGCACAGAAGGCAGATGATGTTGTCTGACTGTACTCTTTAAATCTGCAAAGGTAATGCTACTGTATGGTGGCAAACTGCTCATGTGACCACAGCCTATGTGGCTGAGCTAGTTGACAAGCTTGGCAGAAGCCATGCAGGTTGGAAAAGAAAAGATGCAGTATGCTTTTGAGGAGCAAATTATGCGGAGAAGAGAATAAAGGAATGGAATCCAGGATAATGTTACATTAGGAAAAACAAGCATTGGCATCTGCCCAACTGGCCCCCATTAGGTTGCAAGCAATACTCCCTCTAAGCTGTGGAGTCTTGTGAGCCGAAATTCTACTTTGTGAGCTGCTGGCATTAAAGTTGTGAGTGAGTGATTTGGCTACTGCATACATTAATTTGCTCTGGAGCCATCCTTCCAGAGTGAAGACAAAAATCTGTGAGCTGGGGGCTAAAACGTTGTGAGCTAGTGCACACTAACTCAGCTTAGAGGGAACACTGGTGACAACAAGCACCCGGTAATAAACCTCAGGAATTAGATGTGGTCGAAAAATAAATGCTACCTCCTGCTGTTCTAGGAGCTGGGCTAATAAACATCTGTTTTCATGTGAAACATCCTTGCAAATATCTCCTGATTCCTTACTCTTTCTTTCCCAAAGGGTTAAAGTTAGACTTTTCATAAAAGGGGAGGGGGTATATTTTTTTTAAATGCCAGAGTTGAGGGAAATGTGATTTAATTTAATGATATTAGAGATAGACAAATAGATTAAACACGCTTCCCCAAAAAGTCTTGTGTGGAATTTAAGATAAATACACTAATTAAGATATAGTTAACATAGCAATCTAAAAATTCTTAGAAACTTAATGAGTTTTGAGCCACTAAAGCTGCACTGAGCACTGGTGGTATAATCAGCAGAACTGACATATAGCTCAAAATCATTTCAATTATCTCTTTCTCTTATGTTTGCTAGAAAAAACAGTAAACAACAGTCGACGGGGTGTGGGAAGCTGAGTCTGCCAACATCAGTGGGCAACAGACAAAGACTAGGTCATACAGTAGAGCGAAAAGAGAGCTGGAAGGTTGACCTTTGGAATTGAAATATAGGCATTTTAAGCTCCAGTGGAATGTATCTGAACTGCCTTTTTCTTTGAGGAAAATGCATAGAAGGTCATGCGGAGGTCATAGTTGGCTTTGGGTTCACCAGAGCAAAGCAGATCACAGCCCCTTTTTTATTCCATCTGCACTTTAAGAAAAAGGACCTTGAGAATCTCTGGCATCCTTCTAGACCATCAGATCTTCAGCTGTTATACATCAGTTATCATTCCACAGACTACAGTCTTGTTTCTCTTTTATGTCATTAAGGATCTGGCCTCTTGACTGATGTATTGTTATAAAGACAGAAAATAATATTTTAAGACCCTTTTTTTTTGCACTATCATTACTTATTTGTTTGCCATTGTTGTAGTGCTCAGAGAGAAAATTAATAATGAAAAATGAGAGAGAGAAAGGTGAGTGAGACATAACAACACATCGTTTGGGAAATTATAGCAGGATGTCCTATACAGAGACTGAGCTTATTAAACATCCCTTTATTTCATTTTTCATAAATCCTTTAGATTCTATATGGTTTGTCTTGTTATTATGAGGGTTGAAAAAGATTTGTCTGTTTTTTCGGTGAGTATTCCCTCCAAAGGAAAAAAATAAACAGAGCAAACTGTCCTATTTCTGGTTCCACTATGCTTTTCCTCTTACAAATTCTCTCCTTTGAGAGTTTTGATTACATTTTGTATTTTCTGTGCGCTTCCCCCCTTGTTTTAAATGCTAACTGTCCTTATAGAAACAGACATTTGATTTCTAAAAAGTAAAATGAAAGTATCCATCTTGGAGACTTGGAAACTTGACAGGGTGGCCAAACTTGCTTAACATAAGAGCCACATATAATAAACATCAGATGTTTTAGAGCCACAAGATGTGAACAAATATTCCACACGTTTTTATTAGAATATATGAAAATTTGCTTTTTATTACCATTAAACGACACTGCCAAAAATAAAAACAAAAAGCGTAAAAACAGATATTGATAATGATATTTATTTGTCCAATGATATTTATTTATTTGGTAATTATATCTATTTGTCAGAGAGAGAGATGAAAAAAAGAATGAAAGAGGTTGAAAGAGAGGAACAAAGAAAGCAAATAGATGGAGGGAAGGAAGAAAGGGAGAAAGAGAAAATGAGAAAGAAAGATGGAAAGAAAGCAAATAGATGGGGAGGGAGGAAGGGGAAAGAGAGAGAGAAAACAAAGAAAGCAAATAGATGGGGAGGGAGGGAGGAAGGGGAAAGAGAGAGAAAACAAAGAAAGCAAATAGATGGGGAGGGAGGGGGAGGAAGGACAGAAGGAAGGGAGAAAGAGAAAGGTGGAAAGAATGAAAGACGTGGAAAGAAAAAAAGGAAGGAGAAAGAGAGAGAAACAGAAACAAAGAAAGCAAATAGACCCCATCACTGCTGGCCGGTATCCAATATGCCCTACTTGGGCAAACTGATTGAGAGGGCAGTGGCGATTCAGTTATAGGGTTTTTTGGATGACACCTCCATATTAGATTCCTTCCAGTCCAGTTTCTGACCAGGCCACGGGACAGAGATCGTCCTGGTCACCCTCACAGATGATCTCCAGAGGCATCTGGATCGAGGCGGTATGGCAGTGTTGTTGTTAGACCTGTCAGTGGTGTTCGACACGGTCGACCATCAACTACTGATCCACCGCCTCGCTGAAGCCAGGATTCAGGGGTTTGCCTTGCAATCGCTCTCCCCATTTCTTCAGGGTCAGGGACAAAGGGTGGGAACAACTATCCAGAAGGCACCCACTAATTTGCAGAGTGCCCCAAGGAGTGGTGCTTTCCCCAATGCTATTCAACACCTATATGCACCCCCTTGCCTAGATTGCCCTTTGATGGGGCGCCATTGGTGCCAGCACCGGAGGTTAGGCGTTTGGGAGTGCTCCTGGATGCCTCCTTAATGATGGAGGCCCAGGTAGCACCCACTGCAAAGCCTGCCTTTTAGCACCTACAGCTGATTAAGCAGTTGGTTCCCTTCCTTGAATGCAATGACCTGGAACAGTGATCCACGCAATGGTCACCTCGAGGGTGGATTACTGTAATGCTCTCTACATGGGGCTGCCCTTGTCTCAAATCCAGAAGCTGCAGCAGGTGCAAAATGCAGTGGCAAGGCTGTTGTTGTGTCTTTCTGTGCGGGAACACATCCAGCCTGCCCTAAAAGCACTGCACTGCCTGCCTATAGCATACTGGATTCGGTTCAAGGTGCTGGTTTCTACCTTTAAAGCCCTATATGGTCAGGGATCTACCTACCTAAGGGACCGCCTTTCCCACATGTTCTCCAGAGAGCACTAAGATTGGGGTCCCAAAACCATCTGGCTCTCCCAGGCTAGCAATAACAAGGGCCAGGGCCTTTTCTGTGGCAGCCCCTTACTGGTGGAATGAGCTCCCGGATGACATCAGGGCCCTGTGGGACCTTTTACAGTTCTGCAGGGCCTGCAAAACATAGCTCTTCCACCAGGCTTTCAATTAGGGTGCCGCCTCCTAACATTGAGGCTCTGGTCCCAACATCAGCAGCAACTTAATATTCAATAACCTGGCAAGAACTCAGACTATGGTGGCAGTTGACCGTCTAGATGCTGAGAGAACGCTGCCATCATTTATTAGCATTTATGTTTGCTAGCACCTATGTCTGTATATGTTTTGGTTTTAACTTATATCATTTGTTTTAATGTATCTCACCATTTTAATATATTTATATATATTTTGTAAGCCGCCCTGAGCCTGTCTTGGCAGGGAGGGTAGGATATAAATTAAGCAAATAAATAAAATAAGAACATAAGAGAAGCCAATGTTGGATCAGACCAATGGCCCATCCAGTCCAACACTCTGTCACACAGCGGCCAAAAATACCAGGTGCCATCAGGAGGTCTGGCAGTAGGGCCAGGACACCAGAAGCCCTCCCACTGCTGCCCCCCCCCCCCAGCATGAAGAATAGAGTGCATCACCTGCCCCAGACTGAGATTTCCTATCTATATCTTGTGACTAATAGCCACTGATGGACTTCTGCTCCATATGTATATCTAATTCCCTCTTGAAACTGTCCATGCTTGTAGTTGCCACCACCTCCTGTGGCAGTGAATTCCATATGTTAATCACTCTTTGGGTGAAGTAGTACTTCTTTTTATCTGTTCTAACCCGACTGCTCAGCAATTTCATGGAGTGCCCACGAGTTCTTGTATTGTGAGAAAGGGAGAAAAGTACTTCTTTCTCAACCTGTTCAATCCCATTCATAATCTTATAAACCTCGATCATGTCACACCTCAGCCGTTTCTCCAAGCTAAAGACCCCCAAGCGTTTTAACCTTTCTTCATAGGGAAGTTGTTCCAACCATTTTATCATTCTAGTTGCCCTTCTCTGCACTTTTTCCAATGCTATAATATCCTTTTTGAGATGTGGCAACCATAACTGTACACAGTATTCCAAATGAGGTTGCACCAATGATTTATACAGGGGCATTATGATACTGGTTGATTTGTTTTCAATTCCCTTCCTAATAATCCCCAGCATAGCGTTGGCCTTCTTTATTGCAGTTACACACTGTCTAGACATTTTCATTGAGTTATCTACTACAACTCCAAGATCTCTCTCTTGGTCCGTCTCTGCCAGTTCAGACTCCATCAACATGTATTTATATTTAGGATTTTTGGCTCCAATGTGCATCACTTTGCACTTGGCCACATTGAACCCCATTTGCCACTTTGACGCCCACTCACCCATCCTCGACAGATCCCTTTGGAGTGCCTCACAATCCTCCCTGGTTTTCACCACCCTGAACAACTTCGTGTCATCTGCAAATTTAGCCACTTCACTGCTTACTCCCAATTCCAAATCATTAATAAACAAGTTAAAAAGCATCGGACCGAGTACTGATCCCTGTGGTACCCCACTGCTTACCACCCTCCACTGAGAAAGTTTCCCATTTATACTCACTCTCTGTTTCTTATTTATAAGCCAGTTTTTGATCCACAAGAGGACTTGTCCTTTTATCCCATGACTATTGAGCTTACTTAGGAGCTTTTGATGAGGAACTGTATCAAAAGCTTTCTAGAAGTCAAGGTAAATAATATCTATTGGGTCCCCCTTGTCCACATGTTTGTTCACTCCCTCAAAAAACACTAACAGGTTAGTGAGACAAGATCTTCCCTTACAGAACCCATGCTGAGTCTGCCTCAATAGTTTTTGTTCATCAATGTGCCTACTAATTCTAAAATAAATAAATATTAGCTTAGATTGGAGAAGGGAGTTAGAGAGACAAATGCCTTCTCTGAGCCAAGCAACCCGGCCAGTGGGGCGGGGCTTGGAGAACACATTTAATTTTATATGGGGAGGAGAGAAAGAGAGAGAGAGAGAAGGTGTAAAGAAAGCCCCCCTGCCAGCTGGCTTGGCTTGGAGAAGGGATTTAAAGAGACAAATGCCTTCTCCAAGCTGGCAGGCAGGGGAAGGGGTTTTTTGAGAACATATTTAAAGTTAAAGTTACTTCCTTTCTCTGCTACCACCCTCCTCAGGCCTACCCAGGGAGGGGAACACTGGCTGAGGAAGGGAAGACCGATTGGGGAGGCATGCCTCCCCTTCACTTCCCCAGCTGCCCTGCTGGGAGCCACACAATATGTGTGCAAGAGCTGCATGCGGCTCCCAAGCTGCAGTTTGGCCAACCTTGTGATTGTGGTTTCATGAGACACATTACACAACTGCTGCACCATCTACACCGAAGCCCTGCCCACACATTATAGTGAATACATGTGTGGTCTGTGTACCAATTGGTGGGCACCTCTCCTTGCAGCCCTTTTTACTTTTATTGATTCCTCAGGCCTTTTCCCCCTAGAATGGAATACGGCAATAGTCGTCCCCATATTCAAGAAGGGAACAAGAGACGAGCCCTCAAACTACTGACCTATTCGCCTCTTAAATATATGTAGAAAATTATATGCTAAACATCTTCTGGTAAAGTTTGAAGACTGGCTGATTTGAGAAAATGTGATTGTGGAAGAGCAAGCTGGTTTTAGAAAGTATAGATCCACCCTGGACCACTGTCTTATTATTCAACATCTTATAGAACAATACACTGCTAAAGGCCCTAATTCACTTTTTGCTGCCTTCATTGATCTGAAAGCAGCTTTTGACTCAATACAGAGGTGGCAAAATGGCTCATCCCCAACATACTCCAGATTTGTACTTACCTGGTTCCCATGGTTACAATACATGACGAATTACAGCCTGCTCCCTTCTAATGTCCATTACTCTTCTTGGATCTCTTTTAACATTGCAATTACTGAGAATCTTCTGCCTTAATCTCCCCTCTCAGACTATCTCCTTAACTAACACTTTGGGTCATTAGAAGAAGAAGAAGAAGAGAGAAGAGATTGGATTTATACCCCACCCTTCACTACCCAAAGGTGTCTCAGAGTGGCTTACAAACTCCTTTCCCTTCCCCTCCCCACAACAGACACCCTGTGAGGTAGGTGGGGCTGAGAGAGCTCTTGACAGAAACTGTTCTTTTTCAAGAACAGCTCTTATCAGAACTATGGCTTGCCCAAGGTCATCCAGCCAGGTGCAAGTAGAGGAGTGGGGAATCAAACCTGGTTCTCCCAGATTAGAGTCCGCACACTTAACCACTACACCAAACTGGTTCTCCAGTTAGAATTGTTAGGTATGCGTATGACTTCTTTGTACTGCAACAGACCAGAACACATTTCACCCAAAGTTAGGTTGGTTGTATCTTTTGTATTTTACATGATGTAACTTATCTTGAAAGCCGTTAGTTTGTGTTACTTACCTAATTATTTTTTTTAAAAAAATACACTGCTAAAGGCCCCAATTCACTTTTTGCTGCCTTCATTGATCTGAAAGCAGCTTTTGACTCAGTATCGAAGCCAAAATTGTGGGCCAGTTTAGAAGCTTCCTCAGTTGACAGAAGGCTCCTCTCTTTGTTGTGAGCTCTTCATGATAACACCCATTTGCAGGTTAGGCTTAATAGGAAAGGAAATTTATCAGACCCTATCAACACCTATAGGGGAGTTAGGCAGGGTTGCTTATTAGCCCCTTGCCTGTTTAATCTATATATTAATGATATAGTAACTTATTTGGACTCCCCCAGGTTACATCCACCAAAACGTCAACAACGTGTTTCTATCTTATTGTATGTGGATGACGCTGTCATCTTAGCAAGAACACCAGTTGCCCTTAGGAGAGCTCTTAGTAAGTTTGCAGACTTCTGTAATAACAGGGAATTAATAATAAATTTTCAAAAGACCAAGGTTATGGCCTTTGGGCCTAGACAAAAGAAAAGAATTTGGTCTGTAAATGGGTACTCATTAGAACAGGTTTCCTGCTTTAAATACTTAGGTATGGTCCTTCAATCAAATGGGGCTAGGAAAGACTGTATACAGTACATCGCCTCCCAAGGGGAAAGAACAGGCAATGCTATTTTGAAGTTCTATCGCATCAAAGGGGCCTATTATGTGCCAGCAGCCCAAAAACTTTTTCAAGCAAAGGCAGTTGGGCAGATGCTTTATGGCACTTTTATTGAGCCCCCTTCCTCTAGTTTTGCACCCTTAGAATGGGTTCAGTCCAAAAATTTTAGAGCAGTTCTTCAGGTCCTGAGGTGTGTATCAAATACACTGATCCATTTAGAGACAGATGTTATATTGATGGAAGCCAAAATTACTTTAGCTTCACTCCAATACTGGCTTAAATTAAATTTCCACCCTCCGGGATTAACCCACCTGCTACTCTCAGACAACTTTCAATCCAAATGGCTGAGAGCAGTACATAACAAACTACATGCTCTTGGAATCTCCCCCCCCCCCAAGCAATTTTGAGTATACATTGGGACACAGCGAAATTAGCCCTAAAGCAGAGAATGATGGACGTGGAGAGACAGGCAGATTTTGGTAGATGTCCTAAGTTTAGAGCCCTGGATTCTGTCAAATATCACGTGCAACCCATGTCCTATTTATCACAGCTTGATATTCACAAGTTTAGGAAAGCCGTCACATTAGCCAGATGTGAGGCTTTTCCGCTCCGTGCTGCTTGAGTGCAGTTTCAAAAGGATCCCCACTGAATATAGATTTTGCCAATGTGGCTCAGGAGAGATAGAAACTATCAAGCACATGATGCTGAGATGTAACTGGTATAACAAAATCTGTGACAAATATATTACTCCACTCATAATAGATATGGTGGGGCAAACAACTGCTGAGCAGTGTAACCGATTGGTAATTGATGGGAACCAGACAATTACTCAATCTGTGGCGAAATTCTGGGTGGCATGTTATTATATTCAAAACACATAATCAAATACATAACAATAGCTCCCTAGTAGTCTCCGATTCATGTTCTTCTTTCTTATTTTATTACATACGACTGTATTTTTACCTACCTTTATTTTTATATCGGTTTTTATATATATACTGTTTAAACTCAGTTATATGAATGTTTCATTTAAGTGTGTGCATCTTATGGCTTGTTGTCGTAATAGTAAATGAACTGAACTATGTACCATGTACACTTGATTTTTCTTTATACGTGTCGAATAATTTTCATGTTATATTCAACACATATATAACTGAATGTGTGATTGAAATCACATATTTATCCAGATACTGGTCTCTAGTTTGTAAAGTGAACATGTTAGCTCTTTCTTACAAACAGATGCACTCTCATACATGCAGGATGTATGTGTGTTCACTGTGTTCACACATTACAGTGAACACATGTACAAAGTATACAGCATACACCTGATTTTTCTTTATATGTGCATTGATTAATTCTCACATTACAGTCAACATATGTACAGCTGAATTTGGGATTTCAACCTCACATTTATCCAGGTAGTGGTCCCTACTTTCGTTTGTAAAGTGAATGCACATTGGCTTTCTTACACACAGATGTAGACATGTATATGTATATGCATGATGTATGTTTGTTCACTACAACACGGGAACTGAGCTACTGTAACGTGTAAACAGGGCTTGATTTTATTAGCTTGAGCATCAGATCTTAGAGCCATGTAGGGCACTTCAAGATTACCCACCGGAAACTCAAGTGAGCAATCAACTGTAGTTTCTGAAAATGAATGTTGTACATATTTTCCACAGAGAAGTGTATGAACTGTCCCTTCATCTACAGCATGTATCTTTCCACAAGAGAGATGCTTGATTCTCCCTTCAAATGCAACATTGAACAGTGAACTCTTTCAGTACTTCTCCCAATGTGCAAAAGAGCCCTGCCATTGTGACAAACAGTAAGTAAGCACATCTATTCATAAAGGATCCTTTTGCCTTTTAGACTAATATATTCCATTTCTTCACATTTCACCAGAGCTTAATTTTTGCATTTTGTATACTAACTTCCAAGGAGGAAAAGTTATTTTTTGTGTTTAGCATGTTTATCCTTTAATGAACATTTTAGACACAGATTCCAAATTATGTATTCATTGGAAAGATTAACTTTGATTAATGAATTCATGCTAAGGAACTGTGCTTAATTGGATTTCTTAAAGAAGCTAAATATGAATGCTTTTTGCTCAACTCTACATGTGAAAATATTTATGTCTGTCTGCATGTCTGTCTGCCTGTTACTCTACAGTGGCATGGTTAACCTGCCTTTAACAAGGGTGACCTTTGTTTCTTTGCATTCAAAGTTCTCAGTATTCTAGTTCCAATAATGGTTAAAGTTATCTGCCTAATCAGACTAATTAGCACTGGTGAACAGAGACATAATCATAATAGAATGCAAATGCCAATTTTACAAAACGAAAGCACCATATGTGCAGTAATTAGTGAACCACAGGCACTTTTTATAAATCATATTTATTAGTTTGTAAACATATCAAGCCCAAATGAAATGAAAGATACCATTAACAACACCAAAAGGCAACAATCTACCCATACCTGCCCTGTGTATCACATGCGGCAGGGCTACATTTAAAGTTCAGTGAGCAAATATAAATTTCTGCATAGATTTCTGGGAGGCATTTGAAGATGAGTAGAATTTTGGATTGTCCCCCCCTCCCAAGTGATCTATGGAAACTGCCTTCTGATCATATGGGCTGTTGTTGTCTAGAGACCAGATGGTTCCAAATTAGGATGTGTGGTCTTTGTCAGTGATGAAAAATGAAACACTGATAACATCCTCTAATTCTTTGTGATTGAAAGTAAACCGCAGCATAAAATAACATGGGTTGTGTTGTTTATTCTAATAACACTGGACTTGTTTTATCAGCATCACACTACAGAGAGCTGCTTAAGGCTCCTAGCTACACAATCAATCCCTCTGTATCTTTTTAGAATGCATGTCTGAATATCCCATTGCCTCATGTACACTCTGCGTATGGGAAGTTAGCATGCCAAGGAAAATTATAGACTGGAACTCTTTCTTGACCAGCTAATTTTCTATGTGCAGGGAGATTTTGAAACTTGGGAGTGCTTTGAATGAGATCTCCTGCTCTTATTATGATCTGGGGCAATCCCCAATTAGACTGGGCACAAATAATTGTACCATCTATATTGAACTTGTTTCCACTGCTGTTCAGAATGTATTTAGCATGAACTCCATATGGGTGTTGTAAATATTCCATCTTGATAGTTTGCACTTTTCATTCCGTTGATCCAAATGTGAGAGGTGGGAGAGGTCAGAGACTGGCAATGGCTAGTGAGGAAGGGGAAAGAGAGAGCCACAGGCCAGTAGAAAAGGAAGGCCAGCTGAAGAAAGTGGGCCTTGAAAACAGCTTGGAATTTGGATGAGAGACATCTCAGTTGGTGGATGGAGGACTACAGTCATAAGAACATAAGAGAAGCCAATGTCGAATCAGGCCAATGGCCCATCTAGTCCAACACTCTGTCACACAGCGGCCAAAATATACCAGGTGCCATCAGGAGGTCCAGCAGTGGGGCCAGTCACGGAGGGAAGAGTGGAAGGAATCAAAGAGAGTCCATAGTAGATGGAATGGAAGGAGATATGACTCCCTTTATATACAAGTTCGTGGCGTGTAGAATGAGACTAAGCCTGCCAGCCCCCAGGTCTGGGTGGGGGATCCCCCAAGTTCAGGGGCTTCTCCCCACCGTGTAGCAGCTGGCCGGCAGGAGAAACCCTACCCCTAAACAGGGACATCACCGAAGTTTGAGGGTGAAAAAACCATTAGAGTTTTGCCCAAATACCAGAGCATTCCCGTGCAATGTCCCCAACACAATGACATCATGTCTGGATTGTGTCGGGGACGTCACACAACTTCCCCACCCACCCCCAGAATGCCCCCCAAATCCCCCCGCTGCAGCCATGAGGGGACCTGGCAACCCTAAATGAGTCTATGCTGTTGGGAAGAGCATCTTGCCTCCCACCAAGAGGCAAATGGTAGGTGGGACGTTCAGTAGTGAGTTCTCAAGTGTCAAGTAATCAAGTCATGAGAAATCAAATGCTATCCCCGGATATGTGAACAGGAGATGGGTATGTGGACTGAAAGATGAGGGGCCAGAGAAACTGAAATGGGTGTGCTGAAATGACTGAATAGTGACTAACTAAGATAGAATGGAAAACCAGCAAGGAGAACGAAAGCCATTGGACTCATTACTCCCATGGCTGGCTTGTGTGCACTTTCTAGACTTGGGGGGCAGGGGCTGTTTTTTTCCAAATTAAGGCCATGCGATGTATAACCTTAGCCCCTAAGGATTTGGTGTCCCTTGAGGCAATACGTCCTCAGACAGAAAACATATACCACTCTGAGCTTTTGTTGAGGCAAAATAGTATATGCCATAAACTAAAGAAATAATATAGCCAAGTGCCCCAAACATTCCAGATTTCTCTGTAATTATGATCCAGGAAAACAGGAAATTGAGTGCCTCTGTACAGATTAGTATGAAATCTTGTGCAGAGTTGTTATTTAATAATGAGTAACAAATACTTCATTGGGACCCATGTATCTTTGCAACCATCTCTCCAGGTATACCATCTCTCCAGGTATACTTCACCAAGAGCCTGGCGTTCAGCAGATAAGAACTTATTGGTGGTCCCTGGCCCAAGAGACATCTGGTTGTCCTTGACCAGAGTCAGGGCTTTTTCCATTCTGCCCTGGCTCCAACATGGTGAAACTCTCTGCCAAACAACAATTGTGCCCTGTGGGACTTAATGCAATTCCCCAGGTCCTTTGAGGCAGAGATGTTCCGCCAGGCATTTGGCTGAGGACAGCGACGGTTTCCATCTGGCTGGCACTCCTGTCCTTTGCCTGTCCTTTGCCCAGCTGGTCCTCTTATCTTTTGCCTCCACCATGAGGCAGTGTCACAACCAAAGTTTAGCACCTTCAAATTAGTTTAACATATTTATTTTTAACTAGCAATAAATCCCATTGTAGAAGCAATATAATGAGTTCTAGAAAGATATGATGCGTAAAGAATGCATAGAAAGGTACAGAAGTGGAAGTATAGTCTCACACACGCAGCCAGGCAGGCCTTGGCTCTCCCACCCCCCGTTCAAGGCCCCTGCGGCCCAGCCAGGCTGCTCATGGCTTGGCTGCCTACTTACCTTGGGGAGTCTTCGGGGCTCTGGGAGGGGCCGAGACAGGCAGCAGTGGATAGATGAGCCAATGGAAGAAATATATAAAGAAATTATTAAGAAGAAACAAGGTTTAGTAGGGAAAATATATAAAAAGATTATATTAAAGATAAAATAACAGAATATTTACAAAAAATGTGGAGTAGAGAAGGTCAGATAACAGAGAGGATGGTAGGGAAAATTATGAAAGGAATAGACGACATTAAGGTAATTAAATTTAAAGAACTTGAATATAAATTTCTCACAAAATGGTACAAGACACCAGCCCAATTGGCTAACATGTTTCCGAGATTAAGTTCCCTTTGCTGGCATTATAGACAATTTAAAGGATGGTTTGCACATATGTGGTGGGAATGTAGAGAAGCAAGGGCATTTTGGGCAGAAATTATTAAAGCTATAAGAAAAGTATGTAAAATAACTTTGAGCATAGATTTCAACTTAATGTTGATAAGCACAATGGGAAGCCCGATACTGGATAAAAAGGATCAAACCATAGTAAAGGCGATGATATTGGTGGGTAAAGCAGTTATAGGTCGGGGCTGGAAAGACAAAGTAGATGGACAGTTGAAATCTGGCACCACTATTTGTTTGATTTTATACAGTCAGACATCACTGCAACTTTATGCAAGGAGACATCATGGGAAGGAAAATCAGCAGAAATATGGAACAGATGGAAGATCTATTTAGACTGGATATCCAAGGAAGGAAGAAAAGACATTCAGTGGAAGATTCGGACTTTGGGCCCATGGCTGGGGTTAAAAGACTAAGGACAATAGGAAGATAGGGAGGGGAGGAAGGGGAAGGGAAGGGAAATTGTAAGAAGTTGAATAACATGTGTTGTAAGAAGTTGAATAACATGTGTTGTAAGAAGTTGAATAACATGTGTTGTAAAAGGAAAAAAAGGGAAAAACTAATAAAAATATACTTTTTTTTTTTTTAAAGGGATTATTAGGAAAGGGACTGAGAATAAAACAGCCAATATTGTAATGCTCCTGTATAGATCGATGGTACAGGCTCATTTGGAAGACTGTGTACAGCTCTGGTCACTGTATCTCAAAAAAGACATTGCAGAGCTAGAAAAGGTACAGAGGTGAGCAACCACGATGATTAGAGGGTTAGAGAACCTTCCCTATGAGAAAGGCTGAAGAGTGTGAGACTTTTCAGTTTAGAAGAGAGATGACTGGGGGGGGCAAGGTAGAGGTTTATAAAATTATGCATGGGATGGAGAGCATTGACAAAGAGAAAATTTCCTCCCTCTCCCAAAATACTAGAACTTAAGAACATAAGAACATAAGAGAAGCCAATGTTGAATCAGGCCAATGGCCCATCTAGTCCAACACTCTGTCACACAGCGGCCAAAATATACCAGGTGCCATCAGGAGGTCCAGCAATGGGGCCAGGGCAC
This sequence comes from Gekko gecko, assembly GCA_029375565.1. Taxonomy (NCBI): domain Eukaryota; kingdom Metazoa; phylum Chordata; class Lepidosauria; order Squamata; family Gekkonidae; genus Gekko; species Gekko gecko. The sequence continues at coordinate 119,699,612 of JAPDNY010000003.1, read as the reverse complement.
CAGAAGCCCTCCCACTGCTGCCCCCTCCAGCAACAAGAATAGAGTGCATCACCTGCCCCAGACTGAGAGTTCCCATCTATACCCTGTGGCTAATAGCCACTGGTGGACTTCTGCTCCATATGTTTATCTAATTTCCTCTTGAAACTGATCATGCTTGCAGCTGCCACGACCTCCTGTGGCAGTGAATTCCATATGTTAATCACTCTTTGGGTGAAGAAGTATTTCCTTTTATCTGTTCTAATCCGACTGCTCAGCAATTTCATAGAGTGCCCACGAGTTCTTGTATTGTGAGAAAGGGAGAAAAGTACTTCTTTCTCAACCTGCTCAATCCCATTCATAATCTTATAAACCTCGATCATGTCACCTCTCAGCCGTCGTTTCTCCAAGCTAAAGAGCCCCAAGCATTTTAACCTTTCTTCATAGGGAAGGTGTTCCAACCCTTTTATCATTCTAGTTGCCCTTCTCTGCACTTTTTCCAATGCTATAATATCCTTTTTGAGATGTGGTGACCAGAACTGTACACAGTATTCCAAATGAGGTTGCACCAATGATTTATACAGGGGCATGATGATACTGGCTGACTTGAGAACATCCAAACAAGCTGATGGGCAGTAGGTTCAGGATGGACAAAAGGAAAGACTACTTTACAAAGAAAGTGATTAAAATGTGGGATTCACTTCCAGGGGATGTAGTGATGGCCACAGGAACAGACAGCTTTAAAGGGGGATTAGATAGATTCATGGAGGATAAGTCTTTCAATGGTTACTAGTCATGGTGACTGAGGGGAACCTTAACATTCAGAGGCTTTGATCTTCTGGGTCCTAGAGCTGGGAGGCGACATCAGGGGGAGGCCTCAGCCTCTGTATCCTGTTGTTGGCTGTCCAGAGGAACTGGCTGGCCACTGTGTGCGTGAGACAGGATGCTGGACTAAATGGATTATTTGTCTGATCCAGCAGGGCTCTTCTTGTGTTCTTAAGTAAGCCCCTCTGAATGTAATGAGTTGGCTCCAGCCAGCTTTTCTGTTAGTGGAAAAGAAAGAAGGCGTCCTCTGTGACCACCCAAGATCTTACTCTTGGTTCGAGTGGTCTTCTAGATGGATTCAGCATCTGCTAATAATTAGTGGTTGATCCATTATCCTTGGACCTTTCCAACATCTGAAGGAGCTTTTGGTCTAATGAGGTCAGGCACCTGCTGTCCAAATAGCCATCCATCTTGCTCCTTCCTGGCAGCTGGGAAAATCGGTATCTCCTTGCAGAAACCTCATCTCCACTCAGCTGGCCATTTAAGCAATTCATTACTCCACTTTCTGGGACAGAGTGTCATTCCCAGAGATCTGGGACTCCTTGGTGTAATTCAGATCATCTTACACTTCCCTATCACAGCAGACCCATAGGCTGCTGAAGGAAGGGGAGGAGAGACTGGACACGCCTTCTCCACTTCTTCTGGAATGCAGCACACCTTTCAAGGAGAGGGAGGAGGAGAGGCTGGAGGTATAGCCTGAGGAGCTGCCATCTCAACCACTTCTCCTTTGTGCATCTCCTGCACACACACACACCCCCAACACAGTGTGTTTGCCCTGAACCCTTAATGGGAAGTGGCTCTGGCAGCGCTCACAGCTGCTAGTCAATTTGGGTGCCCCTACACCTCCACAGTCTGGAAGCACTTCTATAGGATGGAGGATCCCCAGTTTGCACAGTGCCAGCTGTGTAGGACTGGGGTCAGACAAGGGAAATACCTGCATCATCTTGCAACGAGTGGGCTCAGGAAGCATTTGAAGAAGCACCATCAGGCAGTGCTTCTGCAGGGGGGTGGGGAGAGGCTAGTGAGGCAGCCATGTGGTTGCCAGTCAGCCAAGAGAGGAGTAACCCCCCTTTGATGCTCTTTCCTCCAGGTCAGCTGGCACTAGTGTGCCAAGGGGTAGGCAGGCAGAGCAGAGGGTCACTGACCTCACTGATGAGGTGATCTGTCTAGATAGGCAGCCCTTTGCTGGCGTTGAAGATGCTGGGTTCTGCAAGCTGCTCTAAGATGCTTATCCCTGTACATAACCCCTCCTTGCACCATGCTGTGCAGGACTGTGGTGCCCTCCTTGTGAAGGGCCGCCAAGGCCCACGTGAAGGCATAATTATCCTGCACTAATGGAGAGCCCTGCTCTTTAGATACAACATCTGGACCTGCCCTCAGCTGCAACATGCATACCTCTTGCTGACTGCACCCTGGTGGTAAACTGAGGATGTTCTCCCAGAAACACCTAAAATGAAGCTCACAGATGCTGTATTGCTATTGTGCTTCTTCTTTATAGGAACAGGAGCATCAGTGAGGAAAGCCAGCTGCAGCTTTGTCTCTACACTCCTCCAAGCCAGTGACAGTATTGGCTGCGGACTGCAGAGAGAGAAGAACTTGGGTGCCCCTTGCTGAGACCTTTCTTGGGGAAATGATATTAGTGTGTGTGTGATCAGGTTTGGCTGTCCGCCTTGGCACTGTCTTGCCAGTACCTTTGCTTGGATTCTCTGGTTTGGCATTAGTTCTGTTGGGCTTCCCATGTTGGCCCTGGGTTCTGCTTGGCTTCTGTGGTTTGACATTAGTTCTGTTGCAACAGTGTCCCTTGCTCCAGATGTTTTGGTTTAGGTTCTCTGGTTTAATATTGGATGTGTGGACTTGCCACTTTGGCCCATAGTTCTGCAAGGATTCTCTGCAAGGATTCTTTGACATTGGTTTTGTTGGGTATGTTAGTTCTTCTTGCATTGGGAGTCTTTTGGTCAGTGAGATTATGCTTGTATGTTTGGCTAGTGACTTCTTTGCCCTGGAGAAAGCATTGACTGTTTTTTCCCCACAGAAAACAGTGGAGACAAGTAGGATGGCTGGAGGCACTTTGTTCAGGAGCCCATAGAATAAGACCCTTTGATCCAAATTGCTTGGAACTTGTGGGGGGGGGTCCTTAGTGGACAGGCAGCAGTTTGAGTATCATTTAATTGCAAAACAGCTACTCCAGCACCCCAGAAAGAGTCCCCTCATAGGGAATAATGGTACCTAAATAATTCTGGAATCTCTCACAAATAACCAAACCTGAATCCTGAAACCCTGCTTCAGGCCTGCAGAAGCATCCTCCATAATCTTTTTAATCAAGAATAACTGTTCCCCTGTATTTATGACCATATACATGACAGACTGCAAGTGTGATGTGCTGTCTCCTGCATGCCCTACCTGCTATGGATTATCCATCTGTGACCTTTTGACCTGCTAGCAATAACAACAGTATTAGGGATGGGCACAAACCAAACCAGTATTAGGGATGGGCACAAACCAGCAAAATTTGTCATGAATTTTGCCCCGCTTGTGGTTCACAAACCAAAGTTCGTGAAAGATCTACTATCATGAACTTCCACAACCTTTTAAAGCAGTTTGTGATGATTAATGGGTAAAGCAGAAAACAGGGTTAAAAGGACTCTGAGTCCTTTTAAACCCCTGCTTTCTGTTGCTCGCAAAACCACAAAAACAGCTGAACAGTGGGGAGCAGCCTACTGCCTGCCACTCAGTTATTTCAGGCTGTCTTGTGACTCCCTTTAAAGTTTAAAAGGACTGCACAAGACAGCCCAAAAGAGCTGAGTGGTGGTGCCTCCCTGCCACTCAGCTGTTTTTCAGGCTTTCTGTAAACTCCATTTAAAGGGACTGTGGTCCCTTTCAATGGGGCTTGCAGGGCCACAAATCACAAATGAGTTCACTTTGTGAAGAAACCTCCCAGTTTGGAATTCAGTTCACGTTTCACTCAAGAACCACAAACCAACATGAACCACATTTTTCAGCTTCATGCGTATCCCTAAACAGGATACCTGTAAACATATAAATATCCTTCTCCAAATAAGCGGGCTTTTTGTTCTAATCACAGTGAGGCCCAGGATCTTTGGTAGAGTGATTGGTGGGACATGATATATTAAAGATATAAAAGACTGAAAACCAGTCCTGAGAACCATTGATACGAAATAACCAGTCAAATCTTTTGATTTCACCAGGTGGTCAGCTGTGTTGGTCTGAAACAGAACAAATTTAGAGTCCAGTGGCACCTTTAAGACCAACAAAGTTTTTTTCAAGGTATGAGCTTTTGTGTGCATGCACACTTTTAAAAATACATTTGAACAGTCTTTGTTGGTCTTAAAAGTGCCACTGGACTCTAAATTTGTTCTTTTGATTTCACATCCACTTACAGTTTAATAGCTGAAGACAAGTAAAGATGGTCTACACTCTACAGATATGTGCCATGGTTATTAGGACCTGTGATGAGCTGGAGTCTAAGGTGATATGTTGTGTTTCCATTACCTAATTTTATGTTGTACGACAAGCTTTTCCTTCACACTTATCCCTCTTGGTTATTGTAAAGCTTGCTCACATAATTTAGTATGTAGCTCTGCTGTACATATGCAAAAGCCTGACTCAGGCAAGTTTTGCTGCAGCTTGGAGAGGTGACTTAACTGCACAGAAAGCAGATTTCCACACAAAACCCATAAAATATTATGAAGAGTAATTAAATACATCAATTAAAGATGGGGAACACAAATTATTTTATATTAGCCTGAAAACTCATTAGGTTGTTTTGAGGAGGGTATTTTTAAAAAGTCACAGATGTGATCTTTCTTGTTCAGTACAGCCTTTTAAACATAAAATATTGTGATTAAATTATATGATTGATAGGCATTTTGGATACAGAACCCCTAAAACCTAGTCACATGGCTATTGTGATGTGAAGAACAGGGCAAGGGTTGAACTTAAGGGGATATTCTTGAACATTCTTGGCTAACATAGGCTCATTTTGAGGAGACGATAGATGGGATTCTAGGACAGCAAAATATAAAATATTGTATAACATTACAGTAGGATGTGATCTTTTTCTTGAATTCAATTTTTAAGATATAGCCACTGATCCCTCTTATTTTCTTTCCCCCCTCTGTTAAAAGAGCTATTTATCTTTCATTTCTTTCCAAAGAGAAATCAACATACACTTTGGCAACTTCAGTCCTTGCAGTTGTTTTATCATCATAGGGGCGTGAGGATATGGTGGTTTGGGAAGACATGGCCTGCTTCTGAGCAGCTACAGAGTTAAATTCTGAAATTGTGCAGAACATCCTTTCTCTCTTCAACTTTCCTTTCGATCAAAACAGAATTGGTCAGAAACTGACTCCAAGGGAGGGGGAAGAGATGGATTGTTGCATGTCAGGGAGAGACTGGGTAAAGAGGAATTGAAAGAATTCCGTTTTTCGGAGCTACAACTGGAGCTGGAAAAGGCAACAAGACCTCTGATTTCATTTCCCACGGAATAAACCTCCATCCCAGAGCTTCCCTTTGATAGACTGCAATGTGTCACAAGCATGACATCAGTGAAAACCATGCTGAGGGTTACTGTGCAGCAGACAGGGGCAGGGTCCCGTGATGAGCATGAGCACATAGTTGCTATGATTACTAATATCGGACACATTCGTTTGACTACTGCCATTTGAAAATTAACAAACTATTCTGGAAGCCAGCAAAGCTTGCAAAGCATGTGCATGTGGTTTGAATTCTTTTGTCTAAGGCAGTGTGTCCAACCCCATGAATAGTTTCCACAATTTCCTTCTGCCCAGGCCAGCCTAGCAAGTATACCCAGTTCTTTTCTGCCCTCCCATGTGAATTCTCATTTGAGAGGGTAGGGGAAGTGATTGCTCTCACATTTTACCCAAGAGACCTCCAACCACATCTGAAGACTTTTCTGTGTACTTTTTCTGGATCTTCCACCAGCTTTTGATAACTGTTGACAACTCATATATATCCTTTCTTCTGCATTCTTTTGTTCATTGTTCCAATCAGATCTTTCTCACAGCACCTTTAAGGCTTCTTTCAATTTTTCTAATTCTACATCAGTTTTTTACATTGCTTCCTTTTCTTCCTCTCTTCCTCTTTTATCCACTCTCTGCATTTCAATCCAATTATCTAATCATTTGATCACTGGTACTCTCCTTACCAGTAAATTACCATTTGGGTTTCCTGATTACTTCAGTTCTTCTCTTGATTCAGTATCTCCTGGTTTCTCTGTTATCTCACATTGGATAAATACCCAGTTTCTCATGCTTATAGTGCTCAAACCAAGTTTCCTTTCACCCTTCCTTTTCAGCAGCTTCCAGCATCACTTTCGCTTAGGCTGCAATCAGACGCACAATTAGACCCGCCATAGGCACGAATGCTGGGTGGATTTAAAGGGCACGACCAGACAACAACATCTGGTAAGTGCCCCGCAGCCATCGGCAACCCGTTTTACTCCACCACAGAAGTGGAGTTAAAAGACACTGGGGAAAATCCAGTAGTTAACGAGTTGCAATGGGCCACGGATGGACTTTCCCATGTCTGATTGCTCCAGCATGCTCTCATGGCGTCAGGATGGTCTGATCAGGCCATCCTGACTCTGTGCCATTATCCCCCCCCCCAGTATGCACATCATTGCAAACTGCATAGGGAGCCCTCAGTGCAGAGATGCAATTCCTCGATCCCTAGTTTAAGAGAGTCGGAAACAAATGGCAACCCCCCCCCCAACTCACCCATGGTTGTGTCTGATCACTCAGTGGTGGGCTGTGCCTGCAGCTTCCAAGGACTGTGTGATCGTGCAACTGTGGGTCAAATTCCTCTGGAGGAAATAGCCTTGCTTCCCCTTCACTTCATCTGATGTGTGTGATCGCAACCTTATTCTTGGTAATTTTGCTCTTCATTGCTCCCTTCTGAGTTGAGAATCTTGACATTCTTTACAAAAAATTATCTCGTCACTTTCCATTGATTGGTTTCTGGATCTACAGACACCACAATAGTTTTACTTTATTCTCTTATTATTTCCTGCATTTTCTTTGTTGGTTTCTACTCTTCCATTCTGTTTTAGATGTTGCTGCTTAATTGACGTTTCTGCTTGTCACTTAGTAAATATTGCTACTTTGTCCTATTCTTTTCATGGGCTTCCTTTCTTCTTCACTTAACCTTGTACTTTCAGATGGTTAGTTTCTATGTACTTTTGTAACCTTCTTCTTTTAGTTAAACTGAAGATTGCCTTTTTCTCCCCCCAATGTGTTTTATTAACCGGTATATAAAATACAATATCAAAATTGCTCAGCAACAACTATTTGCCATTTATAGTAATTTTTTTTCCAGTTCAAACATAGCTGATGGTTAAATGAAATACTTCGTAACGTGAACCAAATCCATAAAGTTCAAGGCATCAATATGCATAATAATATTTTCACATCTACTAAATCAGTGATGACTGGTAATAAATTAAAAATATTACAGCAAAAAAGTTCTTCAAGTTGTTAAACTCTCTCTAAGATTATCTGCCTTATTTCCTTCCCATGCAAACTGATGTGGTTAATAGGCAAAGTTGCCAGGGTTGCTTTCTAATTTGCTGAGAAAACCCAGGGATACTAGTTGAGAAAAGTGGGATTGTTGTGCTGTTGCTATGGCTTATTCGCTGATGCAATAAAGACTGGCTAGTAGAGAGAGGTCATAGGGCACAACTATGGGAATGGGAGGGTCTTTACATTTGACAAGCCAGAGGGCCAGCTGACAGGCTCCAGTCTTTGAAGTGTTTTGCTGATCGCCTCAGCTGTTGCAACCCAAAAGCTTTCCTGGGTCCAAATCAGGGGAAATGGCATCATCCAAACCTCCTTGCTTGTCAGAAATGGTCAAAAGTTTGTGAAATTGTTTGTCCCCTATAGCTTTTCTTCTGTCAGTCATTTTGAGTTCCCAATGATATCAACAGAGACAGTGTTTCACTGCAGCAGGAGAGAAACAATGGTTCTTCAGAATGATACCTAGACAGAGCAAGCCATATACAGCTCCATACTTGCTTCTGGCAGGGCTTACCCAAAGCACTTAGCAATCTGTCCTGATCCCCACCATCCAAAAAGGTGGTAGAGGGGCACCATTTGTGTTGATGGCAAAAAGAGATTTAGAGCAAACATAACATAGTCTAATCACGCCAGTGCTTTTAAGGCTGCCTCTTGTGATCTTTGAAAAGCCGGCGCTGCCATCTCCACATTACCATCTGCAGTTGCCAATGCACGCTCCTGGGAGACGGGATGTGCAAAGGAACACTCTTGGTCATCCTTGCCAAGAGGAGGATAATCTGACTCAGACCACACACACGCACACGCATAAAGACTCTGCCATTGGGAAGAGTAATAAATACAAATAATTGCATTTTGCAGTTTCCACAGTGATCATTTCCCTGAAAGCAAGTACCCGCAGAAAGGAGGGGTCCACTTTAGGATCTTTTTTATACATTGAAACAATCCACAAACATAAAGCATTCCTGAATGCAACAGAGATGCTAATTCCAAACACTAGAACCGGCTTCTCAACAGCAAAGAATAATAGGGGTCCAGTCTGGATGATCCATGACCCCACAAGCGGTGGGAAACAGTAGGGTCATAATCAGAGTAGAGACCTTGGGGCAATCACCTCATCTAAAACAATAATTTGCCCCATCAAGGAATGTAAAAATAGACTTTTTTTATTTGCGACATGACCATTTGAAGAATGAGATACTTTATTGAGAATAGGACAGTTTCTGGGTTTGGTTTTTGTCTGTTTTTTTACCCAGTAGCAGTTGGTGCTAGGATTGCCAGCCTCCAAGTGGGACCTGGAGATCTTCCATAATTACAACAGATCTCCAGACTACAGAGAACTGTTTCCAAGGAGAAAATGGCCTCTTTGGAGGGTGGGCTCTTGAGGGCTCTTGAGCTCCAACCTCCTCAGGCTCTATCCCCAAATCTCTAGGGATTCCCCAACCCTAGTTAGTGCCCCTCCCCCAGTGGCAGTGCTCCAGCTAACACTCATATGATCTGTCCAGCCTTCTGAACACAGGATTTGCCGTGGTTCTTTCACAAGCTCTTCTTGTTGTGCCTCCACCTGCAAATGCAGGCAGTGAACAGAGTGAGGGCTTTTTGAGTGCACCGCTTGGGAAGAGTGACCATAATGTTATTGAGCTTAACATTTGTATAAATAGGGAGTTGCCCAAAAAGACCGACACAACCACTTTTAAGTTTAAAAGGGGTAACTTCTCTGATATGAGGGGACATGTGAGGAAGAAACTGAAAGGAAAAGTAGAAAGGGTCAAAACCACTGGGGAAGCTGGGAAACTATTTAAAACTACAGTCCTAGAAGCTCAGAAAAAATATATACCACAGGTTAGGAAAGGCACAAATAGGTATAGAAAAAAGCCTGCATGGTTAACAAACAAAAAGTAATGGAAGCTGCAAAGGGTAAGAAGGATTCCTTTAAGTGGTGGAAAGCTAGTCTCAGTGAGGTTGATAAAAGGGAACACAGGCTGTGGCAAATAAAATGCAAGTCTGTGATCAGGCAGGCAAAAAGGGAATATGAGGAGCATATAGCAAAAAACATAAGGACCAACAATAAAACTTTCTTCAAATACAGTAGAAACAGGAAACCAGCCAGGGAGGCAGTGGGGCCCTTGGATGACCAAGGGGTAAAAAGATTACTGAAGGATGATAGGGAAATGGCTGAGAAACTGAATGCATTTTTTGCCTCTGTCTTCACTGTGGAAGTTGAGAAGTGCTTGCCTGTTAAGTATGAGACTCAACAACGTAGTAAGCTTAAGAAGTGATTTCAGCTTTATTAACGACAAACACCAACTCATGAACACACAACACAAACAGTGGAGCACAGCTCCTTTTTAAACTCTCCCGGGCTGTCAAAGCCACACCCATAACAAGTTAAAGACCAATGGCATTGCAGGGATAAAGACCAATCAGGACTGTTCCCTCTTTGCAACATTATCACACAGTGATTGGCTATTTACACTGGTTTCGCAGAAACCGACCAATACGAATGCGACAGCTTAGAATCCACATTCAGAATCAAGCTTAGCATGGAAAAGAATAGGCTTGATTCACAGTCCAATACATAACATTGCCCACTCCAGAACCGCTGATTTCAGGAAGGGTGTTGAAAGACCTGAGTCAGATTGAGGTGATGAGAGAGAAGATCCTACAACTGATAGACAATTTTAAAACTGATAAATCATCAGGCCCAGATGGCATATATCTGAGAGTTCTGGAAGAACTCAAATGTGAACTTGTGGATCTCCTGACAAAAATATGTAATCTTTCATTGACACCTGCCTCCACTCCTGAGGACTGGAATGTCACCCCCATCTTTAAAAAGGGTTCCAGAGGAGATCCAGGAAATTACAGGCCAGTCAGTCTGGTGTTGATACCGAGTAAATTGGTGGAAACTGTTATTAAGACAAGAATTGGTAGGTACATTGGCCCTGTTCACATGGAGCATTTGCCCTGCTGAAGGCACGGGAGCCCTGCGGACTTTCCGTTCTCGATCATACGAGCACATCTGGGAGGCGTAGCGCTCCCGTGGCCAACCCGCGGCTTCCCCTGGAAAACGCGGGGTAAAAAACTAGTAGGTCGGAAGTACTAGTTTCCGGAAACCCCGGGGCAAAGGCTGGCGTCTGATCGCGGGAGCGCCAGTATCCCGCGGCTTCCGACACCCACCCATGTCCCCGGGGTTTCCGGATGTTGTCAGTTTCCATGGGATGCGCACCAACGCTGAACAGCACATGCGCACACACAAGACACCGACAGTGGCCCACCCCCCCCAATGGCGCATGTGCACTGCGCTGCTTTTTTGCTGCGCTGCAGCAGCGCAGTGTGATCGGGGCGCAGAGCTGGAGTGTGGCAACCCGGTGGCCCGTATGATCGGGCTACCGCGCCTTATTTAGCTCCAGGGCAAACTGCCACGCCTCCCCGCGCGTTTTCTGGCCCGTGTGACCGGTTCCATTGATGAACAAAAACTATTGAGGCAGACTCAGCATGGGTTCTGTAAGGGAAGATCTTGTCTCACTAACCTCCTAGTTTTCTTTGAGGGAGTGAACAAACATGTGGACAAGGGGGACCCAACAGATGTTGTTTACCTTGACTTCCAGAAAGCTTTTGATAAAGTTCCTCATCAAAGGCTCCTAAGTAAGCTCAGTAGTCATGGGATAAAAAGACAAGTCTATTTGTGAATCAAAAACTGGCTAATTAATAGGAAACAGAGAGTGAGTATAAATGGGCAATTTTCTCAGTGGAGGGTGGTAAGCAGTGGGGTACCCTAGGACTTAGTACTGGGTCCAATGCTTATTAATTTGTTTGTTAATGATTTGGAGTTGGGAGTAAGCAGTGCCTAAATTTGCAGATGACACGAAGTTGTTTAGGGTAGTGAGAACCAGTGAGGATTGTGAAGCACTCCAAAGGGATCTGTCGAGGATGGCCGAGTGGGCATCAACGTGGCAAATGAGGTTCAATGTGGCCAAGCGCAAAGTGATGCACATTGGAGCCAAAAATCCTAACTATAAATACACATTGATGGGGTCCAAACTCACAGAGACTGACCAAGAGAGAGATCTTGGAGTCGTAGTAGATAACTCAGTGAAAATGTTGAGACAGTGTGCCATTGCAATAAAAAAGGCCAATGCTATGCCCGGGATTATTAGGAAGGGAACTGAAAACAAATCAGTCAGTATCATAATACCCCTGTATAAATTGTTGGTGTGACCTAATTTGGAACACTGTGTACAGTTCTAGTAACCACACCTCAAAAAGGATATTGTAGTTTTTTTAAATATTACGCCAAATTATTCAAAAAGAAAGGAATTGATCAACAGAGAATCAAGAAATATTTGGAGACGATTGAAGTTTCAGAGCTGGGAAAACAAATTAAGGAATTATTAAATGGTTTAGTAACGAAAGAAGAAGTGACAATGGCGATAGAAGATGCAAAGTTGGGCAAAGCTCCAGGACCAGATGGCTTTACAGCAAAGTTTTATAAGAAATTTAAAGAGGAGCTAACCCCTATTTTAGTACTTCTGTCGAATGAGATAAGAAAGACCAAACGGATCCCAGATTCATGGAAAGAAGCAAACATTTCATTGATACCTAAAGAAGGTTTGGATTTGACTCAAGTAAAGAATTATAGGCCAATATCGCTATTAAATAACGATTACAAATTATTTGCAAAAATAATTTCAGAGAGACTGAAAAAATATCTGAAAGATACAATAGCGGAAGAACAAGCTGGATTTTTACCAAACAGACAAATCAGAGACAATTTAAGAGTGGTGATAGATGCAATTGAATATTATGACAAGCATCCTGAAAAAGAAGTTGGATTCCTCTTCCTAGATGCGGAAAAAGCTTTTGACAATTTAAATTGGGAGTTTATGCTGCAAGTTATTGAAAAAATGGATATTGGACAGTCCTTTTTAAACATGATTGTGGCAATATATTCAGAACAAAAAGCGGCTTTGAATATAAACAAAGAAAAGACGGACTTCTTCCAAGTCCAAAAGGGAACACGTCAAGGCTGCCCGTTATCCCCGTTGTTGTTTATTTGGATATTGGAAATATTATTGACAGCGATAAGAAAAGATAACAGTATTGAAGGACTTACAGTGAAAGGTTTTGCCTATAAATACAGGGCATTTGCAGATGATGTAATGTTTATGATTCAAGACCCAATTGAGAAAATACCACAACTGATGGAAAAAATTGAAGAATTTGGTTCAGTTGCGGGATTTTATGTTAATAAAAGTAAAACCAAAGTGATGTGCAAAAATATGACGAAACAAAGACAAACAGAACTTCAAGAGAAAATTCAATGTGAAGTAGTTACAAAGACTAAATATCTTGGAATTGAATTAACCATGAATAATATTGATTTGTTTAAAAACAATTATAAAAAGGTGTGGCACAAGATTCAGCAAGATATGAAGAAATGGGACACTTTGAATTTATCATTGATGGGAAGAATCGCGACTGTAAAAATGAATATTTTACCGCGTTTGATGTTTCTATTTCAGACTATTCCAATACTAAAACAAAGGAAAGTACTGGATTCGTGGCAGAAAGAATTATCCAAATTCGTATGGGCAGGAAGAAAGCCAAGGATTAAAATGAAAATTTTATGTGACGCAAGAGAGAGAGGAGGCTTACAACTACCAAATCTAAGATTGTACTATGATGCCGTCTGTTTAACATGGTTGGAACAGTGGATTAATCTGGAGAATAAGAAGCTATTGGCCCTGGAAGGGCATGATAATAAATTCGGATGGCATGCATATTTATGGTATGGAAAAGTAAAAATTGATAAATTTTTTAAACACCACTTTGTAAGACAATCACTGTTCGAGACATGGATGAGATATAGAAAATTCTTCTCAGAAGAAAGACCACTTTGGATTGTACCAGCTGAAGTGATCAATCCATATTCAAGAAATCAAGGGCTAGACTGGCTACCTTATAAAAATCTTTTAAAATCTGAAGGGAAAAATTTTGTGTTAAAAGATAGATTTGATGTTGAATTTGAATATGATTGGTTGAAGTATAGACAGATTTATGATTTATTTAAGACCGATAAAAGAGAACATGGTTTTAGAGAAAAGAATATTGAAATTGAAACTGTATGGCTTGAGAAAGATAAAAAAATGATTTCTAAACTGTACAAGGTGCTATTGAAATGGTATACTGAGGATGAAGTTGTAAAAGAGCAAATGATAAAATGGGCAGTAAATGTTAATAATGAGATATTAATGACATCTTGGGAATACTTGTGGAAAAAGTCAATGAAAATTTCAACTTGTGTAAATGTTAAAGAGAATTGTTATAAAATGATGTACAGATGGTATATGACGCCTAAAAAAATTGCTATTATAAATGAAAGTATGTCTAACAAATGTTGGAAATGTAAGAAACATGAAGGGTCTTTTTACCATATGTGGTGGACATGTGATAAAGCAGTAAAGTATTGGACAGAGATCCACAATGAGATACAAAAAATTTTGAATTGTACTTTTAAGAAAGACCCACAGATGTTATTGTTAGGTCTTAAAATGGAAGAAATAAATGTAGCCAAGAGAACACTACTATGGTACTTGACTACAGCAGCAAGACTGACTTTTGCTCAATGTTGGAAACAAGATAAAGTACCTGAAACATGGGAATGGATTAAAAAGACGTTGTTTTTGGCAGAAATTGACAAATTAACAAGAAAGTTAAACAACGAAGAAGATGAAACTTTCTTTGAAGACTGGAAAGACTTTCAAAAATACTTGTTGAAAAATTGGGACATTAAACGTGGTTTGATTTGCTTTGATACTTATTAAGAGGAAAATGAAATAGAATTAGATTTTTGAATTGTTACCGTTTGTAAGAGAAAATAAGTTTAGAAGTAATTGTAACAGAACAAGAGAGATATTAATGGGGTTGGAGCAGTGCGGGAAGCCTTGTTTGGGGGGGGAGAAGGGAAATTAGAAAAATGGATATGTAGGTTGGTTGAAAATGTATGAACATGTGATATATCCAATAATAAACTGTATTTACTAAAAAAAAAAAAGGATATTGTAGCATTGGAAAAAGTGCAGAAAAGGGCAACTAGAATGATAAAAGGGTTGGAACACTTTCCCTATAAAGAAAGGTTAAAACACTTGGGGCTCTTTAGCTTGGAGAAATGATGGCTGAGGGGTGACATGATCGAGATTTATAAGATTGTGCATGGGATAGAGCAGGTAGAGAAAGAAGTTCTTTTCTCCCTTTCTCACAATACAAAAACTCATGGGCACTCTATGAAATTGCTGAGCAGTCAGGTTAGAATGAATAAAAGGAAGTAGTTCTTCACCAAAGAGTGGTTAACACATGGAATTCACTGCCACAGGAGGTGGTGGAGGCTACAAGCATGGATGGCTTCAAGAGGGAATTAGATAAAATATGGAGCAGAGGTCCATCAGTGGTTATTAGCCACAAGGTATAGATAGGAACTCTCAGTCTGGGGCAAGTGATGCTCGGTATTCTTGGTTCGGGGGGAGGGGGCAACAGTGGGAGGCCTTCTAGAGTCCTGGCCCCACTGGTGGATCTCCTGATGGCTCCTGGTATTTTTAGCCACTGTGTGACAGAGTGTTGGACTGGATGGGCCATTGGCCTGATCCAACATTGGCTTCTCTTATGATTGGCAGACCTCCCTGTGAGTTGTGACTGGCATCTCCTTTACTTTCCCTTAAGCACCAAGTTTTTTACTTTCTTTTTACATTTACTTTTAATGAAGGGGTTACATCTTACTCAGTTGCTTTTATGGTCTGCTTCCAAGTCTGAGGACTGCTTTATGAATGTCATTTTAAGCTGCTGATTGGTGTTTTATGCTGTTTTCATGCCCTGTTTTTCTGTGTTGATGGCTTTATTATTGTATTGCATTATTTTTCTTTGGGAGCTGCCTTGAGTAAGTCTCTGGAGAAACAGTACAGGAATTTTCAAAATAAACAAATAAATATAACATAATTTAATATGTTCAAGGCTCCCATACTATGTAAGTTACATTAAACCCAAAGGGACTCACTTTTAATTAAATAGCCATATAATCACACTGAAAATCAAGAAAACTCCCTGGCACCCTGACCTGGATAACCCAGGCAAGGCCACTTTCTTCAGATCTCAGAAGCTAAGCAGGGCCGACCCCCGGCAAGTACTTGGATGGGAGACCTCCAATGACTATCAGGGCTGTGATGCACAGGCAGACAATAAGAAGCCACCTCTCTGAACATCCAAGCCCCACTAGGGGTCACCAGAAGTCAACCATGACTTCCAGCCATGCATACATGCCTGCATGCACACACATACACAAAGAAAGAAAGAACTCCCTGGCCATTTGGATTTGGGAGTGCTTTGCTTTTGAAAGGAAATCAGCAGCAACTGGCTTTTATTTTTTAAAGAGAACAACTATTTTAAAAAGAACTCTGTTTTTAGCTGCCACAGAACACAAAAGCTGTGTTGAAACACACAGTGCTTCTTGTAGGGATACTGCGTGTACACTGGTCTCTTTCCACCACCACACCTTGTTTTCTGGTTGAGGGAATACATATGCATATGACCTCACCAAACCAGGGAACATACACTAACTAAGGAGGGCTGGCTCTGGTTAGTACTTGGAGGAGACCTCCAAGTATCTCTGATTCAATTGTACAAAACTCCTTACATTGGGACTTTCTTGTAACAGTCATTTTAATACATAAATGGCTATTTTTAAAAAGGATACTAGTGTAATACAAACGTTTTAACAATGCCATTTACAGCTTACTACATATTTCCTAGTAGGTAAGCACAGTAAATTTTTTAAATGGTCTGGTTTCAAACATATCAGGCTGTTTAGGTTGAAGTGAGGAATTTGGCCACTTACCTCCTTCCTGTGAGCAATGGCACAGACAATAAACAAGCTCCTTGCTAGAGGTCTTAAAGCTTACCTGCCACATGTCAGTTTGTCAAAGCAAGCACAGAATCTAGTCTTGCATTGATTGGAACAGCATGATGAAAGTCCTTTGTGTTCTTGCAGGAAGAATCAGATGATGCCATTCGTTGTTGATATGTATCTGCCTGCTAAGCTGGTAGGTGTCTGGGACGGGTATAGGGCTTTGATAGTCAGGTACTAGTTCCTGCAGAACTGGTAAGGAGAGTCCTTTAGTTATTTAAGCCTACAGATGGGAAGTATGTAGCTATCAGTGAGGCTCAAAATCCTAACAAGTGATGAAGCTTTGCTCCAATTTGTTCGGCTGATCACAGGTATGGATCTTCTGAGAGGCTTAGAGTTCTGCATAAGTTCTTCCCAGTCTTGTCAAACCAGGACATTTTTACTGCATTGTGAGAGATACAGTAGCTGCGCTGTAGGCCTTTTTATTTTATTGAGCCATCTTTCTCTGTACTTCTTTGCTTTGGGACTTACATGCATATCCCATGTCAACACCTAACCATTCCTGTTATCTTGCCAACTACCAAGCAGCCTCTCTTAACTGTCCCAGTTGATTTGCAATTACTTTGCCATAATGTAATGCCTGGAAGCATCCTTAAGCTTTCTTCATGGAGTACTGTGAAGACTTGCAGAGGTCTGTGAAGATTACTGGATAGTGAGGGTTTTTTTTGTTTTTTTAGTCTTTACTGTTTTTGCAACCAGAGCCATAAACAGCAAACCTTCTTCCACAAGGAGTTATTTTGAAACAGCAAACAAACTCACCCTTCATGCTTTTAGCCTAAGTGACAACTCTATTATTTTCAGTCTATGCCCTTGTTGGCCTGATTGGTCTCATCCAGCTAACAATAAGCATTTCGAAAGGGAGCAAACTGAACTGTGTTTTTTACAGCAAGTCAATACTGCAGAAAGAAACTCCAGAATTTCAGATGGCCACCACCATCTTATGTTTCAGTCAATAACCTTCATCCTAGTGGAAGAAAGCAGACTCCTGCATTTGCAGTTCTTGAGGAAAACATATTTCTATAAAGTAGGTGTACACATGCTATGTAGTTGCTAGCAGTTTGTATTTCTCTTGCAGCCAGGAAGCTTGCCTTGTCTTCATATTCCACTCACTTGAATGGACCTGCTGTTCAAATTTTGACGATATAGAGGTGTTGGCTAACAGAACCAAGAGAAGATTACTGTCTGTATTTTCAGTGCTTACAGGGGGAGCAATTTCTACAGTTACAATCTCAGTACAAACCACAAAGCAAAATGTAGTAAAGTGTTTATTATATTAAGTTGTGATCATGCAAGCCAGTAGCTGGCAATCTGACTGTATGATTTCACAGAATTTATTTCCAAGAGTGTGTGTATGTGTTTTAGTGGGCAGTAATACAGTCTTTCTTTTTTGCTTTCCAGCTTAGGTTTCAGCAGGAAGAACGGACTATTCTGGGGTGCTAACCACATGTAAACCATGCTTTGAAGAACTTAGCCCAGTTACAATGATTTATTTACAGTTGGTGAAGTTTGGAACTAAATCCAGACTTCCTTTGGCCTTGCAAGTATTTCTGCTTTCTCTAGGGGTCATTGTTCTTCAGAAGACCTACCTAAATTAAGCAGCACTGAGAAGTAAATTGGTTGTATTAATACCTATGGTCTTATCCTGAACCAAGGGACTCTGTTTCAAAATGAATGGGAATTACACCACCACTATGTTTAGGAGCCCAGCAGT
The DNA here is from genome assembly GCA_029375565.1 of Gekko gecko. Lineage (NCBI taxonomy): Eukaryota > Metazoa > Chordata > Lepidosauria > Squamata > Gekkonidae > Gekko > Gekko gecko. The sequence continues at coordinate 119,681,596 of JAPDNY010000003.1, read as the reverse complement.
TCGTAATTGAAAATGTAATAATGGTTGATGATAGCAAGAGGAATGATTTATGACTAAAATATATATATCATATTGTGTTCATATCTTAGAAATAAGTAGCATGTAAGTGCAACCATTGCTTGCGACAGGTGCAGGGTTAGCTCATTTGATTCATCTGTCTAGACCATAAGCTGGTTTTTCTAGATGATGTCTTAAGAAGTGGGATTCTATCCCCACCAGAATAGTTTCAGAACAGAGAACAGAGTTGGGTAAATAAGAAGTTAGGGAATGCTACCAATTTTGCATCCCTATTATTTTGACTTATACCTTATACAGCTCAAAGCCATAAATATTTGTTTTCAAGCCATTTTCTTTGTCATTCACCAAGCAGTTAATTTTACTGTTGATGTGATAATGGCGCATAACATAAAAATAGCATAAATACTATCAAAACCAATCAGGAACATGAGCAATATGACAATAATCAGAGACTAGTACCATAGAATATATGAGGAGGATTTATTGACTCCCCCATAGGGCCTAGAGAGTCAAGGATCATGGTACATCATTTTAAACATCAGTGAAGAAGACCCTTAAATAGGATGCATAAAAGATATTCAGTCTCATAATGGGAAAGGATTTCAGCATTCTCTCATATTTTCATTCTGGATACTCAGACTTGGATATTAGACCCTGGAATATGGCTGGTTTGTGGAATGTGAACTGGAACTAGAAATTAGCACACACTTTAAAATTTTGTTTTCAGTTTATTTTTATTTTGAAGAACTTTGTGTTTATTTCCATTCTCATCCCATTCCTTTTGGTCAATTATATCATTATCCATTAGCTTTCCCTGTCACTGCTGACCTCCGATACTTGCAAGCAGGTTTGGAGTTTGGGCTGCTACAGCTAGGCAGGGAAATGGTGTGGGCCAAGATTCTTTGGTGTAGTGGTTTGGTGTAGAGGTTAAGTGTGCAGACTCTAATCTGGGAGAACTGGGTTTGATTCCCCACTCCTCCACTTGCACCTGATGGATGACCTTGGGCAAGCCATAGTTCTGGCACAGCTGTTCTTGAAAAAGAGCAGTGTCTGTCAGAGCTCTCTCAGCCCCACCTACCTCACAGGGTGTCTGTTGTGGGGAGGGGAAGGGAAAGGAGTTTGTAAGACGCTCTGAGACTCCTTTGGGTAGTGAAGGGTGGGGTATAAATCCAATCTCTTCTTTGATTTCCATGAACTGTAAGCCAGGCAGCTGGGCTCCAGCACAACAAAGAGGTCTGAATATCTTTCACTAATATTAGTTAATTTTTGTTCATTCTCATTAAAAGAAGATTAATTAAAAATTGTCTTGTTATTTGATTACATCTCCCTTTATGGATTAGTTACATTCATCAAGCCAGCTACTCTATGCCATTTCCCTGCCTAGGACTGTCCGTTCTTCCTTCCAGGATCTGTGCTTTCTCATTCATGGTATTCACCCAATGGAACAGACTGCCAAAAGAGATCAGGAGGACTCCTTCAGTACGGATATTCAGCAAGTGGTGCAAAAGTGGTGTTGTTTTCTAATGTTTTTCTAACGTTTGTGCTTGATTTTAGTTGTACTACAGAATTTATTCATTTTGTATAAGTGTGTGGGTTTTAGGGGTTTTTTTTGGTTTTATTGTTGTTTGGTTTGATTTTCTGATTTTGTTGTACGGATCCCATTGGGGTCAACTGTTGGGTCCACCTTGGAGAATTTTAAAAGAATAAATAAAAGAAACATCTAGCATATATTTCTATGCATGACCTCTCTTAAGCCAGACAACTGTGATGAACCTGTGATTATATTCATTACAGACGGCAATATCTGGGCTTCTAGATATGACACTGCCATTTTTAAAAGTCCAAACTTGATTTTGGGAGCCAGCAAAGGTGGCAAACCAGTCAATACATGTTGCATTTTCCCGGTGTGGCTTGTCATACATTTTCCCCAATTAGGGTCTCCTTAGCTCTAGATTCTATTTAACCTGCCTGCCCCAGGGCTTTTTCAATTACAGTTTTTAAATAAAGTCGAGGAGGTGTGGTTATCCAGCTCAGATGTCTGCTGTCATTGATTACTTGCACAGACCTAACTCACCCAGGTAATGACTCGCAAGGAGGTCAGATCTGATTGTCAAATTGGGAGCCTCTACATTTTAAGAAAGAATCAGAACCATGAAAGACGTAGATGTGTAAAAGAAATGATCAGGTTAATGTATTTCATTTAATCCATGTTGTTTTGAATGGGCTCTTAGAACTGGTGGGATGGAACCTTGACAATCAAATTAATCTCCCAAATGAAATTTAAGAGGAATAATGTGACAATGCCCTTGTCCACTTCTCTCCCTGAGAGGCAAGATTTTCCCTCTATTTTTCTTTCTCTTTGTGACTGAGCTGCCCTAGTTATCTGTTTTCTTCTTTCCTGAAGGACTCTGGCTATTCCACATGGTCACAGTATGATATTTGGGTTCCTGGCTCAACCCAGGAACCAGAGGGAAGGGTTGAGAGTCCCCTTTAACTTAAACAACTGTAATGGCACTCAAAGCGTTTTAAAATTCCAAATTAACAAAATACTTTATTCAACATAGAGGGGAACAGTCAGATAATATCAGGGATAAAGATTCTGAGTAAACTCAATATAGCACTCTGATGTAAATTAATATATGCACGGACTTTAGTTCATATGTTTCAGGCTATTGAGAGTTTCATACGCTTTTCACAGTGACTTAGGATCTTTAAGATGATGAGCTTTTGTTTCAGTGTTTTCCAAACACTTTCTTTGAATATTCATTGACTCTTTTGGTTTCCAGAGGGCTGGTACGCCCTATCCAGTACCCAAACACAGGCCCGTAGCTACAGTGGGGCATTTCGGGGCCTGGCCCCCTGACTTACCTCCAAGGCCCCCCAATGTCTCATCCAGCACAGGCACTCCCTTCGGTGTGTGTGCAGGGGTGCATGCAAGTTCCCCCTGACATTTAAAGCCCCCCCCCAAAAAAAAATTAAAAAATCCTGGCTATGGTCTGCCCAAACACCTTCGCTAAACAAACCAGTACTTTTGTTGAGTTTTATCTGACTCTTAAAGTTTCACAAGGCAGCTTCTAACTACACCAGACTAGGGATCTGTCCACTCTTCCTGTTTTGACTGGGTAGGGAAATTTCTTCTCTTGCTAAAAGATCTATCCCTTTATCTTAGCCCAAATGGGAGTCTTCGCCGAACTATTCACTCTTCCTTGCCAGCTCCCCCCCCCCCGTACTCCGTCTGTGTTAAACTGCTCTCAATCAGGGCTGAATTCAGAATTAATTCTCCTCAGCATGCAGTTCAGAAGTGTTTCTCTGCTCAGCTGACATTAACCAATCAGATTCCTTGGAGCAGCCTGTCAGTCAAGGCCCTCTGGCTCTTCATGCCATGCCACAGAGACAGAAACCATAACTGCAGTGGATAATATAGGCCTGTTCGTGTCTTCAAAATTTGGAAGACTTACTTTTTCACATAAAGGAACATATTTTAATTGATTATTGAAAGACATTTTAAGCCAAATGGCTAAAATTTTAGGTGTTGAAAAGCCAGCACACTCACATTAAAGAATTGTTCAGGTTTGGGATTTTTGGGAAAAGAGCTCAGGGAAGGAGGAAGCAGGGCACCCTGAATATTAAAGAATCTTCAAAGAGCCAAACATTTGTATGCTCATGATTCCCTAGAAAGATCTTGGTTGGGATGATTTTTCTTGGTGCCTGCACAGAAGTCACGTGGATCTGCTAGAGCTGCCCCAAGACCCTATAAACTCTGTGTTTTGGATGTGCTGTCTATTGGAAGATTGTGATTTGAACAATGGTGCAACGTGTTTTTGCCTCTTAACGTTTCTACTGAATGTATTTTGGATGTTGTGAATTGTTATATATAATAATAATAATAATAATAATAATAATAATAATAATAATAATAACAACAACTAACAATAATAACAACAACAACAACAACTCTGTGGCCACTATCCCACTATCCTCTTGAATGCTTTGAAATCGTTGGAATAAATGACTTTTTGGGATATCCAACATGTTCGATAAGTACCCTAACCCTAGCAGAGCCAGTTTAAGAGGACTGAACTGATCCCTGTTCTCACACCAAGCTAGGCACAAATTCAGATTTCTTTTCCATGTTGTTTCAACCCTCCAAATCCCCATTTTGATTTTGCTTCCCCCTTGTGTGAATCAAACCTGCAACACATGTGAGATTGTTTGTTTTTTGCCTCATTTTCTGTTTCCTCATGCACACACAAATGAATTTGTCAATGCTATTTGTGTCAATAATTCGTATGTATAATATACCTATATGTCTAAATAATGTAACTTGCGCACATAAATGCCACAGAAATTACATTGTACTAAGTCTATATACAATACAAGCAAATCTACAAAATCACTTGTGGATTCAGTGGAAAACTGAAATCACTGAAAAAAAGGTGAATGAATATTAAAAAAAACTAAATAGGAAACACTGGTTCACTGCAAATCACATATTGCTAAAAGCTGGTACACTAAAAGCTCTTCTCCAGAGTAGCTGTGGCTGAGTTCAGACTGGAAGTTTGCCCCACTATAGCCATGTTTCAGCCACGTTCTATAAGCGGATTAAAGGGGGTGTTCACACAGGCACATCTGCCTGGCGTTCCCCCCCCCAGTCAACCCGTGCTGTTCTGCTTTGCTCCCGTGTTTAAAAGATACCTGGTAAAAGTGGTAGCAAATCCCTGAGAGCCCATTTATCCCGCTTCATTCCACTTCCAGGAAGTGTGAATGCCAACGCGAAAAGCCGGGAGCAACCCACATTGTGCATAAGGCAGCAGCCATATGATTGGCTGTGCTCTGCTCTACTGCCCAATGCGGTGCTGGTGCAACAGGATCCTCCCCAAATCTGCCGGATGTGCACATGCACACATAGCCGAATTACCAGAGAAAAGCTGTTTACAGCCACACCTCCGGGCCAGCAGTCTGAATGCTCCCGCGCGCCTCCTCCCGGCATGCTCCCGCATCAGTTGGCGCAATGTGACCAGAAAAACCTGGAACAGTTTGTTCCGGGGCTTTTTTTGCCACGACTGGCTCCCGCTTCAAACTGCCAATCTGAACTCAGCCTGTTTTATTGCAAAGGCATTTCAGGAACAGAATGGAAAAGGAAATTGCTGAATTACAAGTTATTACAACACTTGGAACATAAACCCCCCAGGACTCAACAGAGATATTGGTCTTTTATCTCATTACATATACTAACTCCTTCAGTCATCATATATGTATTCTGAACAAGGATTATAAATCCTCTCTATTTTAGTGTATTTCTTTTTCAGAAGAGTATATTAGAATACTGAATGTAATGCAAAGGATATTGGGATGTCTGCTGACATAACACTACATTTTCCTCAAAAAATGATGTTAAGTGCCCTCCACACCTGAGAGAAGAGACTTAAGATTCTCAGTTAACTTCCCACAATTAGAAAAGACACCTTTGGATATTTATCTCCTATTTTGACATATTTATTGCTTTACAACTGTTGACCTTATAACATTGTTATTTAGTTGAACAAAACTAAATTGTTATTTAGTTTTCACTTTGCATATCTGAACATCATCATGTTACATGTTAATGGAGCCAATTTGGTGTAGTGGTTAAGTGCGCGGACTCTAATCTGGGAGAACCGGGTTTGATTCCCCACTCCTCCACTTGCACCTGCTGATGTGACCTTGGGTCAGTCACAAGCTCTGGCACAGCTGTTCTTGAAAAAGAGCAGTTTCTGTCAGAAGTTCTCTCAGCCCCACCTATCTCACAGGGTGTCTGTTGTGGGGTGGGGAAGGGAGAAGAGTTTGTAAGCCACTCTGAGACTCCTTTGGGTAGTGAAGGGTGGGTTATAAATCCAATCTCTTCTTCTTCTTAATTTGCTGTTCATTGTCTGGCTATAAGTTTGAGCCTTACCTGCCATTCCAATGTATTTGAAAAATTGTGCATGTGCATGAAAGCTCATACCTTGAATAAACCTTTGTTGGTCATAAAGGTGCCACTGGACTCTAAATTTGTTCTCCATACAATTGTTAGTGCAAAACTAGGATCTGGGAAACTGGGGTTCAAATCCCTGCCTTGTCACGAAGCTTCCTTTGGCCATTCACCCTCTCTTTCTGCCTAACCTGCTTCATAGGGTTGTTGTGAGGACAACATGAAGGAGAGGAGAATCATGGAGACCACCAGAACTCCTTGGTGGACTAAAATGTAATAGGCAACCTGTCCAGCACTGGCTTCAGAAACAGGATAGTTTAATAAATAAAGACAACATGTTCCTCTATTTTGATGTTTTTAATAGAACATTTATCGGTATACATGAATCCCCCCCCTCCCTTCCCCCTGATTTAATTTCTACAGACCTGGGGAGAAGGATGAAACCTGAAGACCTTCAGCTGCATGTGTGGCACTAACAACATGTCTGGAAGACACACCTCCCATATCTCTCTGAAAGGTGGAGCAGGGACAATATTTTACAGGGGACAGATAGCAGAAATGGGGACAATTAAATGTGCATTCTTTCTGTCCCTTGGTTGTCTCAGATTTCAATGGAAGATAGTGGTGATTTCTTTCTATTCTTATTGGTAGCAGGTAAAGGTTGCAGTGCCCAGAGGTTGCAGAAGTCTAAGAAATCCATGTGCTAGCAAGAGAAAGAAGGAAAGATTCCAGTGGCCAGCAGAAGAAAGAGTGAAAGTTCTTATCAAAACGACAAGCAACTGAAATACAAAATTGTTTGTGTAATCCTGCACATAGTTGGCAGTTTTGCACTGGGGAGAAAAGCATAGTATTCTCAGAAAGTCCTATAAGAGCATGCTGCTTTACATGCTGGTTGCTGGATTAGCCATATTTCCTAGAGTTTAACTGTCCTGCCTCCTTGGTATGCTGTGTGACAGTTTAATCCCACTTGCTCACAATGTATTGACAGCAGGTAATATGGTCTGTTTTTCAGTGGTTTATATCCTGCTGTATTTCATTACAGCGTAAGTGGTGGTGAAAAATGGAAGCAAAGCTGGACAACAGCAGCTACAGTTCAGTTCGATGAGAGTTCAGAGAAACTTAATTTTTTAAGAGTGTATGGCTCTTCTCTATCAAAGGTATGAGTTTGTGAACATATAGTTTCACAAATGGAATGCTATAAGACGAAATAAGAAGGAGCAGACAAGATCTGAAAATGCTCCAGCTATGAGTCCTCTTTTGACATATACGTTTGTATGAACCAACTTTTTGTCAGTCTGCGCTCCTGTCAACAAGAGGTCCACTGAGAAAGCAGGAAATAATGTTCTGGACTTTTAAAAAAGGAGAGAGGTAGAGAGAGATTTCCTGAATTATATTGCATTAAGTTAAGCCCCAAAAGTCTGTATACTGTATCTATATGAACAGTTTGCCCTGAATATTGGAAAGCCAGGAAGATTCCTCTTTTGCTGACCTGGGCCATGGTTGGCCAGTCTATATATCTAATAGCCAAGTTGTCCCCTCTGGATATTTAAATCTGCACATCTGGGGCACATAGCGGGCAAAAAGATTTTCCTGCATGCTTGGGACACTCTCCAGGTGTGCAGAAAAATCTGAAATGTTGAAAAAACTATATGTGGATACTTAAATCCCCCCAAGGTAAAAGAGCATTCCCTGCACATGTGCAGAGAATGCACTTACCACTAGGAACTGTGGCAGAGCTATGCAGGGCTCACCGCCATTGCTGCTGTCAGCAGTGGTGACAGCGGGGGAGAAGCCTTGGTGGGCCGGTGGCTGGGAGCCGTGGCCATTGCTGCTGTTAAGGCGGGGGGGACAAGCATGGCAGGCCTGGTGGCTGGGAGCTGTGCAGAGCTCCTTGCTGTTGCTGCTGTCAGCGGTGGGAGGGGGAGAAGCCTTGGTGGACCCGACAGACCACCTGCTGGGCTCACCTGCAGCTGCCTCCTCCTCCTCCTCCTCCTCCTCCTCCTCCATACGGATCTCCTGCTGCTTCAGCAGGCTGGCCACTTGAGAGCCATGGAAAATACTCCCCCCCCCGAGAGTATCACAGGTCCAGCTTCTTGTATACCACTAAATTTCATTTTCAAAATGTACACAATAGTGAAATAAGCTTTGGTGTAGTGGTTAAGTGCGCGGACTCTGATCTGGGAGAACCGGGTTTGATTCCCCACTCCTCCACTTGCGCCTGCTGATGTGACCTTGGGTCAGTTACAAGCTCTGGCACAGCTGTTCTTGAAAAAGAGCAGTTTCTGTCAGAGCTCTCTCAGCCCCACCTACCTCACAGGGTGTCTGTTGTAGGGAGGGGAAGGGAAAGGAGTTTGTAAGCCACACTGAGACTCCCTTGGGTAGTGAAGGGCAAGGTATAAATCCAATCTCTTATCTTCTTCTTCTTCTTCTTCTTTCATCATGAGGCCAATGGTATCTTGAGGTTTCTGGGAGCAAGGGCTTTGATAATGCACAATATATTGGGCTTAGCATAACTTTGGGCTAAATGTGTGGGGCGGGACAGAAGAGTTTGTGGATGAGAGAATCTCTGTGTCAAAAAGGGTATTTAAAAATTCTAATTGCAACCAAGAGGTATGTTAATTGTATATTGAACAGCAAAACAACAAACCAACCAAAAGCTGCTGTAAGTATACTGTAACTTAGAACAATGCTCATTTAGTACAAATGTTATGAAGATTCAAGACTGAATACTTATTCCTCTCTTCTTTGGCTTTTCTATCACAATTCCTGAGTTGTTATGGTGCATAAAATATTAAGCATGGGGAAAAACCCACATAGCAGCTATAGAAGACTAAGATGGTTCTTAATAGTTGTGGTCCTAATGGACCAAATGTTCAAGTATTTTTATTTCCTTCCTTCATCTCTGTTAGGAAATGCCTAGTTAATAGGTTAATAGACTTGAAACTCTTCCAATTAAAATTTGGTACGGAGTTACATGTATGAAGCAGCCGAGGTTCCACTGGAGCTCTTCTAGTATTTGCTGCAATAAACATGAAAATCTGGAAGAAATGTACATCTCAGAAAACCAAGAGCTTACATTGAAGCCATGCTCATTGTGTATTAGGGGCCACTGGCCTACCCTTTACCAACCACAACTTGCGTTAACACAGTGAATACTAATGGCACCCAGCTGTTGGTCTCAGTGTACTGATGAGCACATAGGGCCATTTTCATTTATTTTTTGATTGTATACGTTGTGATTGTCCTTCGCTCCTGTCCACCTCATTTCTGGTCACATCATTGTCAAAGGCGTGGTGTGGCCTCAGACTGGGAGCTGGCCCTTAAGCTTGGGCCAAACTCCCCAGGGCATTCTCCCTGGCCTCCCCTTGGTGCAGTCAGCCCCGTAGCTAGGGAACTTTGGGAGGGGCCCAGGGGCCACCAGCTAATTAAATCAAAGCACGGTGCAGGTGGTAAGTTGGGTCACTTTGGAGGCAGCCCGGAAGGAGGGGCCCAGGAGAAACACTAGGGGGCCGTGCCCCGTGGGCCCCACGTTAGCTACGGGCCAGGGTGCAGTGCTCCCCTGGCTTGGCTACCCTACCAGTACTGCTCCTCAGGCCTTCTTCCCAAGGGCCATTTTCTCTCCTTCATCGCCTCTTCCCAATAAATCTCCAGCAGCCGCACTCATGGCTGACTCAGTCCCTGGTCCTTCCTGGGGCTCCACCCACTGTTACAGCCTTGGCGCTTCCGGACCTTGGCTGGGGGGGCACCATGCTGAACATGGCCTTCCTGCCACTCCCAGTACTGGGGTCCTCCAGCCAGACACTTGATCTTGTATGTGTGTCCCTCCACTATTGGCTCACTGCCTACTTTTAATTGTGCAGCTTCCTGGTGCAGGTCCCGTCCCCTAGTGTCATTTCCCTGTCCCTGGTAGTCCAGCTATATTTTCTTCTGGTCAGGTGATCCAGAGCCTCCTCCTGACACTGGCTCAGGCTTTGTGGGACCACCCAGATGACCACAGTCATTAATTATTCTTTTGTTTCTTTTATACAATTTATAAGCCACCATAAGTCATATGTTGTTGATACGACATGGTGATAACCACTAACACAGAAATAATGTTGGGGACTGTGTTGATTTTAGCAGGACAAATTCAGCCCAAGGAAATAAATACTAGTGTGAAACTAAAGCATTTCAGAGATTACTTCTTTTTTTTTTTTGAAAAGGGAAAGCCAAAATTAAAAATATGAATTTAGACTAATTGTAGTAAACTGTCCACTGCCAAATGTGGGAACCTGCCTCTCTCCCCTTCATACTTTCTGGCCGAGTTCAGACAGGCAGTTTGGCCCAAGATAGGCACGTTTCAGAAACGTTTCACAAACAGATTAAAGGGCCAGTTCACACAGGCACAGCTGTCAGGCATTCCCCAGCCGTACTCAACTCGTCTTGTAACGCTTTCTCCCGTGTTTAAAGACACCAGCTGATTTCGCACTAGCTGCCTCGATGGCGCGCCATTTGCCCTGATACTTGTCAATTACCTGAAGCCGCGGCTGCATTTGACCCGCGGCCGATTCCTCCGCAGTTTCGTGATTCTCAAAAACAGGATCATGAAACTGCAGGAATCGGGCGGCCGGGTCAAAATGCAGCCCCTGGTGTGAATTGACCAATAGTGTCGGCAACGGCGATGCAACATCGAGGCAGCTGTAGTGCGAAATCAGCCCAGGTGAGAGTGGTAGCAAACCCTGGAGAGTGCGTCCATCCCACTTCCCGGATGTGTGAACATGAACAAGCTGATCTGGTAGATTCCATTACAAAAAGCAGCTTGCAGCCACGCCTCTGCCAGTGGCGGGCCAACAGTGCAAACGGTATGCCCCTGCATCAGTCGGCGCAGTGTGACCGGGAAAACCCAGAACAGTTTGTGCTGGATCTTTTTGCCACGACTCCCTCGCGCTGCAAACTGCCAGTCTGTCCTCGGCCTCTGTTTCTACTGTAACTATCAAATGGAAGCCACCTGTCACGTGCAGAGACTTGTTATTCCAATGGAACTTACTGAAAGCTGAACGGCAGGCTAAATGTGCCACTTTCACCTTTAAAAACAGAACAGGAACTCTCCCATTTGCTCCAGCTGATTTGAGTTTGAACTCCAGGCCCCATCCCTTTTGCCACACTTGGAAAAATGTGAGGCTAAACCAGAGTTAGAGAAAAACATCTGTCTTTGCTGTGTGCTATTGTGATGTTTTATGTCAATTCACATCACTCAAGCTTACAGTTTAACTCTTTTTCACATGCATGAAAAGGTTTGTCATTTCCCCGCATTTTAGGCAAAGGTAGGCAAGGTAATATAATTCCATGGGTTGGCAGGCACTGAAGCAGACCTCAGCTTTTAGCTTCATGTTCCCAGTTGCCTGCATTTTCGGTGAGTAGCATCAGATGACTAAAGAAAATGAATGCTAATGAAACAGAAAGTGGTGGAAAGCTGCTATAATGGTGGAAAGTTGTTCAGTTAATAGAACCAGTGCCGAAAGAGGGAAATGATACAGTTTTCCAATAGCTTTCAAAAAAACACGTCTTTAAATATTTATGCCAGAAGAAGCAGAGAGAAAGGCAGCATGTAAGTCTTCAAGAAATACGGTTTCTCAGACTTCTCCAAGCATATTGCTACTGCCACTTCAAACAGATTCAGACATGCATCACTTGGATTCTTTACACTCGCTAATGGTACACTGGACAGGGGAATGTGCATTGTGATTCCATTGAAAAAGCACTGTGTTGTGACCTAACTTGATACCGAAGTTAGATCTCCAGTTATATCTGTGATGGCCCAGTCACATATGTAACTCCTCCATTGATTTTGCAGTCACCAGGTATTGAACATGCATGAGTGAACTACCCCCTTGGACACTACTTCTATCAAGAGATTTTTGTTGTTGTTGTTGTTGTTAGCTTTAGCATACATGTCAGCAGCAGGGGTGCTATTTCGAGAGGGTCAAGTGCCCTTATATCTCCAAATTCCCAGAAACCCTTCCATCTTTTGTTTAGTAAAAAGAAGTAGTAACAATAACAAATGCTTCTATGTGTTTGCATTTGAGGAGCAAGCATTTCAACCTTATTTTCAGTGCTGTCATCCCTCCTGAAACACCTTTGCCCCTCTAAGGTAAAGGTAAAGTTTCCCTTGCTCAAAAGCCAGTCGAATCCGACTCTAGGGTTGCGGTGCTCATCTCCGATTCAAAGCCGAAGAGCCAGCGCTGTCCGAAGACATTTCCATGGTCATGTGGCCGGCATGACTAAACACCAAGGCGCAGAGAATGCTGTTACCTTCCCATTGAAGTTGTACCTATTTATCTACTTGCAATTTCTTGCTTTCGAACTGCTAGGTTGGCAGGAGCTGGAACTAGAGAAAGGAGCTCACCCCGTCATGCGGCACTCACGGGTCTTGAACTGCTGAACTACTGACCTTCCACAGCCTGCAGTTCAGCATCTTAACCACTTGAGCCAGCACAGCTCCTTTACCTATAGCTAAAATGCATTTGTGATTTACACCCTGACCTTAAGCACCGAGGATGGGTGCTCTGGCTGTTTTGTCAATGCAGAAAGGAGGCAGTGTTTAGGGTTGGGCTGTCACCGATATGCCAATGACACTCAGCTCAGTCTCACACTTCTAGCTAATCCCAGGGAAGCTGTAGAAACCCTGAACCAGTGCCTGGAGGCAGGCTAATAAACTGAAACTTAATCCTGACAAGGCAGAAGTGCTACTGGTGGGCAGAAGGTCTGATCCAGGATTTAAGGAGTTGCCCATGGTGGATGGGGTTGGACTCCCCTTGAAGGAACAGGTCTGTATTCTGAGGGTGCTTTTGGACCAAGACCTACTGCTGGATAAGCAGGTGGCAGCTGTGGCCAAGAGTGTCTTTTGCCAGCTTCAGCTGGTTAGCCAACTATGTCCTTTCCTGGGCAGGAAAGATCTGGCCACTGTGGTGCCTGCCCTGGTTACATTCAGAATAGATTACTGCAATGTGCTATACGTGAGGCTGCTCCTGAAAAGTGTTCAGAAATTTCAGTTGGTACAGAAAGCTGCAGCCAGGGTGTCGACTGGAGTGGGCTGTAGGGATCATCTCACTCCAGTCCCGGCCCACCTATACTGGCTCCCGATTTGTTTCCAGGCACAATTCAAGGTGCTGGTCTTGACCTTCAAAGCCCTATAGGATTCAGGACCAACTGACTAACCACTATGGCCATCCTCGGAGGCCCTGCTTTAGGTGCCCCCCCCACCTTCTGAAGTTAGGCAGGTGGCAACCTGGGAGTGGTCCTCCTCAGCCATGGCACCAAACTCTGCAACTCTGGCCCCAGGGAGGTCTGCCTGCCCCTTCTGTGGCCACCTTCTGTTTCATTTGGCATTCCCTCAGTGATCCCTCCTTTCCAACCAAACTTTTCATTGTTCTCTTTATGCCTTTGTGTTTATTTTATCTGTTTTTAATTGTTTTAATGATGGGTGTTGGGGGGGTTGATTTTAAGAGTTCTGACGTGGGTTTTTTCCCACGTATATTTCAAATAGTCGGCTGTCTTGGTGGCCCTGCTGAGGGCAGGAAGGTGGGATGTACGATTCGTAAATAACAATTAATAATGAATAGGTTAGATATGATTAACCTCTATGCAAACAATACATTTTCCCTCCCATTCTATGGCTCTCTTTTCCTCCAAAGTACTCAATGGAATACATACCATCAAGTTTATCCTCACAAGTACAAGCAGGGCTCTTTTTGTAGCAGGAACTCCTTTGCGTATTAGGCGACACACCTCTAATGTAGCCAATCCTCCAAGAGCTTACAGAACTCTTCTTACAGGGGCTACTGTAAGCTCTTGGAGGATTGACTACATTAGGGTGTGTGTTGCCTAATATGCAAAGGAGTTCCTGCTACAAAAAGAGCCCTGAGTACAAGTGTTGTTACTAGCACCTTATGCTGTTGTTTTAAGATTCAGTGCTTTTATTATATTGTTGTTTTTAGCTGTTGCATGTATGCAAGCCACCCTGAGCTTGCCTCAGCAGGGAGAACAGGGTATAAATTGAATAAAATAAATAAATAAATAAATAAATACCATACGGTCACCATTCTCTTCCCTTGTTGTACACACACAGAGCGACCAGGAGCCCTGGGAATTTGTCTCTGGCCAAATCTGCATTTGTCTTTCCCACCAGTGTCCCAGCCTTTTGACTCCGTCTTCAAAAAAGCGGTCCACATTTGGTGTTGTTTTCACACCTCAACAGTGCTAGCATACTTTTGCACATCCACATATGTTTATCATTCTTTCAGGGCGGCTCCAATGTCATTGCACCTCCGCACTGCTTTAAAAGAATCTTCTCCAAACAACATTCAAACGGGCATGGAGAAAGACGGCATCACAGCACGCAACTGATTTAAAAATGCAAATGCAGATTCGACCTCTGTCTCCTTGGATGCCTTCTCCCCTCCAACTTTCCTCCCCTCACCAAATTTCATATGTCTTTAAGCTGCAGCTCGTCTGCTGTTTGCCCAGTCTGGTCAGTGGAAGCTTGTCATGTAGAGGGCAGTTTTCCTTAGATGACCTGTCAGTTGCCTAGAGGGCGACGTAACTAGAAAGGCTTTCCACTGCTTCTTTTTGATGTGCAAGTTCACGAAGGAACATCTACAGCAGTCAGCAAGTTGCTCAGTCCTCATTTTCCAGCTCATCTGAGAGTTGTTAGGATTCAGTGCAAAAGGAACTCTCTCTCTCTCTCTTTTGCTTCTGATCTGCTAATAGCGTTTAATGTTAAGTGGCCCAGACATTTCACACAGATTTTAAAGCAATAATTTGTGAATAGGCAGGCCCTGGTTTCAGGAAAGAGCAACGCGCCACTCACTCTGATTTGGAGTAACTCTCCTTTCCAGCATATCACATCAAGGATTTTACATGCATGAGAAATTGGGGGATTTTGCTTAAAGATTTCGTTTCTAGTGTGAAAATTCCCCCTTTTTCAAGTACAGCGTGTTCCCTAAACAGCCTAAGCTTAAGAACATCAGTGTATTTCCCATTTGCAATGGGGAAAGGGATCTAAGAAAAAGCAGCACTTTGAACACTAGTAGTTTGCTTCAAAGCTAGTGGCACAGCATTTCCTCTACAGTGATAAGTGCAGCGATAGGAGAGAACTGAGATGCTGTTTCTGGTGATAATTGTCTTGTGTCAGCTGCCCACATTCTATGTTAGTGTCTGTCTTCACACTCAAAAACCAATTCACACAAGTGTTAGACTGTTCGCTTGGACCAAAAAAAAAAGGTTAACAAACACAGACCATAGAGGGAGCATTGTGGTTTTAATCCATATGGCCAAAATTTATTATGCTTTCTGTGTATTGGCACGTAAAAGGTCTTAATGGAAAGAAAAGCATTCTAGTTAGGTGTTGATTTAAAGCTTAATTTAGGCCTTGAAAAGGGTTAGTGCATCTTTACAGCCATCTAGTAATTCTCGGAGAGTCCTGTGCCATGAAGTTAGCCAAGTCCACATTTCAACACAAACAAGGTCACTTTGAGATCAAACAGGCACTCAAACAACTGCCTATATTCACCAAGAAATGTTCATACCTTGATCCAGAAGTTTCGCAACATGGATGCTGACAATTCACATCTTCAAAAGAGAGGGGCTGAAAAAATAACACTTCCAGTTTCCACGGTTGTTCAGAATTTCTCATAAAACCTAACACTTTTGTTCTGAATGGGAGCTGACTAAATATTTAATGCCATATACACCAAGTATGCAAAATATAATGTGGAAAAGTTTGCTATTTTACGAGTTGCGGTATTTTATTCAATGTTAATGACGACTAAAGGTAAAGGTTTCCCTTACTCGAATCCAGTCAAATCCAATTCTAGGGGGTGGTGCTCATCTCCATTTCCAAGCCAAAGAGCCAGCGCTGTCTGAAGACTTTTCAGTGGTCATGTGGCCGGCATGACTAAATGCCAAGGCACATGGAACACTGTTACCTTCCCACCGAAGTGGTACCTATTTATCTATTTGCAGTTTCTTGCTTTCAGACTGCTAGGTTGACAGGAGCTGGGGCCAGAGACAGGAGCTCACTCTGTCACAAAGCACTAGGGTCTTGAACTGCCAAACTACAAACCTTCCAGTCTTCAGTTCAGCGTCTTAACCTCTGAGCCACCGTGGCCCTACAAATCTTCAACAGAACAAAGTTAGAGTCCTTTGGTACCTTTAAGGCCAACAAAGTTTTATTCAAGATATGAGTTTTCGTGTGCACGCACACTTCCTCAGACACAATGAAATGGAAATAGAAAATAACAGCCATACATATAGGGGGTGGCCAGTAAATTAGCATCTTTCCTTATATATAATTGTGTTTTGGAGTGGCACTTTGCAGCTCTCCCATTGGCTGTGTAATGCACTCCCTCAGCCATTGGCCCGTCACCTGCCACTCAAGAGTACTTGCATGCCATTGACCGGGTGTTGAGTTTGCTCCTCTTCCCCACCCATTCCCCCTTCAGCCACTGTGCCCTTTCAGAATTACTGGCAAACAGCTGTCTCTCTTGACAAGGACACTTCTCCTGCTTGCCTCCTATGTGAGACTAACTTTCCCCTCAGTGGCTGTAGGTAGGTGTAATGAAATGGCAGTTACCTGTGTTTGATGAAAGATGGCTGCCGTCTGTGGTTGTTTGTTTAAAATGTTCTGCCATGAGGTTTAATTGAACTGTAGTTCCAGAGAGGAGCCTCCAGGGTTATCACTCATTGGGTTGAATGGGGCTTCCTCATCTGCTGGCCTACAGTTTCCAGCTGTCAAGGGGTGGGGCAACATCAATATAGACTCTAGCCCATTCAGAGAGGAGGCAGTCTTTGTCCTACAGGGGGTTGAGAAAGGCTCCTGCTGCCTGGGCAGACCAGGCCACAAGCCAGAGACATGGGGGAACCCTGGGAGGCAGCAGGAATTCAGCCACTCCACAGTCGGAATGGAAGTTTCCCTGCTCTCTTGGGCAAGAGAGAGAGGCTGAAGCAGAGCCAGAGGCCAGTCCAAGGAGAGATCCTATCCTGAGCCCACAACTTCCTGAGGTAAAGAGTATTTTGTGTAGGTAAAGAGGATTGCATTTAACTCCTGTTGATTTATGCCCTGTTGGTTCATAGTGTGTGCTTACTCCTACAGTTCTGCCTGATTTATTTAGTGTGCATGTGCTCCATGACTGTGTAAATAGTTAAATAAATTCTTTTATTTGGGCTAATATTCTGTGTTGTGCTCTGACCACATAGTCTCCCCCACTCTATACAATACCAAAGGGAGGGGATAGCCCAGCGAAGTAAGGTTTAGGCCAGATCCTTTGGTTGCCAACTTTCCAGGGATCCCCAAAGATTTTGGGGAGTCCATCTCCAAATAGGGAGATTTGGCTAGAGGGGTCTCAGTGTCCCTCTAAAAAGGCAGTCACAATTCAGTGAGTGGTGGCAGTGAACTTAAGTAGTGAGATATGCCCATGGGACAGGGGTGGGAGGCGAACAGCTGAATTGTAAACTGGAGCCCGTTTTGCCACAGTAGCCAACTAAGTTTGATTCAGGAAACCCTTCACAGGCCTTTGTGAGGAACTCATTGGGGGCAGTCCTGCCTAGGGTTGCCAGCTCCAGGTAGGGAGATTCCTGGAGATCTTCTTGTAGTAGAGTCTATGGAAGCCAGGGTTTGAGGAGGGGAGAGGCCTCAGCTAAACAGAATACCATGAAGCCCACCTTCCAAAGCAGTTATTTTCTCTGGGAGGGGGGAGATCTGCAGTTCATTTGTGATACCTGGTGATCTTCAGGCTCCACCTGGAGGTTGGCTACCCTAGGCCTAGCAGCCAGTGCTTCAGAGTACAGTTATTGCTGTAGAAAATGTCGGGTTCTTGCTGTAGATCCAGGTTCTTGCTGTAGAAACTGAGTGGGTGATTTTGGACCAGCCATAGACTTTCAGCCTAACCTACCTTGCAGGGTTGTTGTGCAAGTCAAAAGGGGGAGAGGAGAATGATGTAAGCTGCTTTGGTCCCTATTGCAGTGAAATACTACTTTTCCTCCTGGGAAACCATTGTTGCCAATATCCAGGTGAGGGCTGGAGATCACGCAGAATTACAACTGCTCTCCAGATGGTAGAGATCAGTTTCCCTGGAGAAAATAGTGGACTCTGTGTCCTTATGCCCTGCTGAGATGCCCCCCCATGACAGCCGATGTGATGTGGCAGTCAGGGCTTTAGAGCATGGTAGAGACTGCACGTGCGGGGGGGGGGTAAGGAAAGCTGAAGAGTGAGGGGGAAATAAAGGTAGGTTGATGATTAGCTAGGAAGGAGATAGGGTTGCAAACTCCAGGTGAGAAATTCCTGGAGATTTGAGGGCTGGAACCTGGAGAGGGTGAGGTTTGAGGAGGGGTGAGGCCTCAGACAGGTACAATGCCACAGACTCCACCCTCCCAACCAGCCATTCCCCCCTGGGGAACCACTGTTGCCAATCTCCAGTGAGGGGTGGAGATCACTCAAAATTACAACTGATCCCCAGGGGGGGGGAGGAGATGGAAAGCTGAAATCAGAGGGACAGATACTGGCAGGTTGATGCTTGGCTGGGAAGGAGATAGGGTTGCCAACTCCAGGTCGGAAAATTCCTGGAGATTTGAGGGGTGAAGCCTGGAGAGGGTGAGGTTTGAGGAGGAGTGGGACCTCAGATGGGTACAATGCTATAGACTCTACCCTCCCAACCAGCCATTCTCTCCAGGGGAACCATTTTTGCCAATCTCCAGGTGAGGGGTGGAGATCGCTCAGAATTACAACTGATCTCCAAGAGGGACAGAAGTCAGCTACAGCCAGAGGGGCAAATAACAGTAGATTGATGATTAGCTGGGATGGGGTTGCCAACTCCAGGTTGGGAAATTCCTGGGGATTTCAGGGGTGGAGCCTGGAGAAGATGGGGTTTGAGGAGGTCACCACAGCAAATTGACACTGAGTGTCTAAGGCTTTGGCACTCTCCCAGAGCCTCTTTATAGAGCTCATTGTATTTATTTCCACAATCAGTTTGGGTTTCCCCGTGAGTTTAATCTGTTAACAAGGAGAGACTTTGGTCTCTGTGTCCTGCTTGTATTCTATCTGGTTGGTTATCAGGGGAAACATGAAAGTAGTGGACTGTGTGAACCATTGGTCTGATTCAGCTGGATTTATAATCTCATTTCTGGCATCCTGCTTAAAGGATCACCAATAGTAGGGCCTGGGAAAATCCTTTCTCTGTCTGGAGCCTGGACATCCACTGCCCAAAGACCATCTTATACACAGGGCAACTAACCTACTGGGTTACCCCAACTGTCCTGCTACCCTGGTTGCTGCCAGGTGCTAGCAGAAGGACAGTGATACCAACGACACCTCCAGCCACCCTTCTGGCTGCTGCCTACATCTCAGAAGGTGGCCAGCCATCTGCTGTAGGACAGTATGGGGGTGATTCCCTATTGCCAGCTGCTGCCCTGATGGCAGAGGCAGTCTGGGAAGACAAAACACCCCTCCCCAATAGAGGGAGGAGGGAGAAAGAACTGTGGGCTTGCAGCTGCTTCCACCTGCCCCACTTGTGATGAAGGCTGCTGGTTTTCACATACCTACCTTGTATGGGGTGGGAGCCACCAGCTTGCTCTCACCTACCTTTATGCGCCAGCTTCTGGAGGTTTGCACGCACCCATCTTGCACAGAGTGCCTGCCCACCATGTGCATGTTGCACCCACCAGCTGCCATTGGCATTGGCTCATGCCCTCCAGCTCACCTAGGGCAGGTGGGGAATGCTAGCCCACCTGTGCCCGCTCCATGGAAGGGCAGTATGAAAAGGGTGTGTGTGGCCTTTGGAGCTCACTCTGGGAGTTCAGTTGAATCAGGCAGTCTGACTCGACTGAGCTCCCAGAGTGGGCACTGAAGGCTTTTATAGGCCCTATATTCCCTTATATGGGCTGGCCCATATATGAGCAGGCCCACTTTCAGGTGGGGTGTGGCCATATAAGGGCCTGCCTATATAAGGGCATATAAGGCCTATAAAAGCCTTCAGAGCCCACTCTGGGAGCTCCAAAGGCCTATAAAGGTCTTCAGAGCTCACTCTTGGGGCTCAGATGGGCTGGCCCAACCTGGAAGTGGGCCTCATGGTATTTAAATTGTTCGGAGCTCACTTCCAGTCAGGTGACCCAACCTGGAAGTAAGCTCCAAAGGCATTTAAGTGCCTTCGGAGCTCACTCGGGTGGGGCTGTGGGCCAGTGGTGGGCTCTGACACAATTTAAATGCCTTTGGGGTGCACTTCTGGGTGGGGTTGTTCTACCACCTCCCGAACACACAAACTGAATGAACCACAAACTGATTCGGGAAACAGAAAAGTTTGTGTAAGTACATGCTTCATAGTTTGTTTAATCAAATGAACCAGGAACCCCAATGTACCACCATTTTCCTGGTTTGTGCCCATCCCTAGAGTAGAGTGATCCCTGGTTTGTTTAGAGAATGAATCTGGGTACTTGGTAGCAATGTTCCCTCTAAGCTGTGGAGTCTTGTGAGCAAAAAATCTACTCTGTGAGCTACTGGCATTAATGTTGTGAGCAAGCAATTTGGCTACTGCATAAATTAGTTTGCTCTGAAGCCATCCTTCCTTTGCTAAGACAAAAATGTGTTAGCCAGAGGCTAAAAAAATGTGAACTAGCTCACACTAACTCAGCTTAGAGGGAACACTGCTTGGTAGTTATCCCTGCCTTCTGAAACCTGAAGAGTCAGTTAAACTCAAGAACTTATACTGGAGTGTCTAGCAGATGCTGAAACCAAAGCATCTCCTCTCAAAGATTCGAAGACTTTGGGAACAGCTTATTTGTTTGTTTGTTATTTCAATTCATATCCCACCCTTCCCTCAAGCGGGTTCAGGGCCAGCTCACAACAATGAATTCAATCCAATCTTAAAATAATTCAGAATAAATAACAAGAGTAAATCAATATAACAAAACCAATTTAAAACATTTAAAATGGGGCAGCGCAATACATTCAATTTCAGTTATTGCAGCTGGGAAAAGAGTGGGCCAGCACCAAGCCATAATGGTTTCATACAGCAGCAACAGGGAAGCCAGCTGGTAGATGCCCACTGCCTGAACCAAAGGCCTGGTAGAACGGCTCCATTTTGCAGGCCCTGTGAAACTGTAACAGGTCTTGCAGAGCCCTGATCTCAATCAGAAGGATGTTCCGCCAGGCTGGGGCCAGATCAAAAAGCCCTAGCCCTGGCTGAGGCTAGGTGGGTATCTTTCAGGCTGGGAACAACCAGCAGATGGCTACCTGCAGAGCACAAGGCTCTTCAGAGCACATATGGGAAGCACATATGGGGAGAGGCAGTCCCATATATATGTCAACTGCAGGCCACTTAAGGCTTTAAAGGTCAAAGCCAGCATCTTGAAATGGATCTGGTACTTGATTGGGAGTCAGTGCAATTGGCGGAGCATTGGCTGGATATGTGCCTGCACAGACATTGCAGTCAGTATTTTGCACCAGCTGGAGTTTCTGGATCAGCTTCAAGGGTAAGCCTGGGTAGAGCGAGTTATAGTAATCAAGCCTGGGAGTGACCATTACATGAGTTACTGTAGCCAAGTCCCAGGGGGAGAGATAGGAAGCCAGCTGCCTGATCTGCCAAAGATGATAAAAGGCAGACCTCGTGATGATGGCGACCTGGGCCTCCATAGAAAGTGAGGCATCCAAGGTCACCCCTAGGCTCCTCACCTTCTGGGCTGGCATCAACAGTGCCCTGTCCAGGGTAGGGAGCCTAATTTTCAAATACACTCCCCCCTGGCTCAGGTACAGAACCTCCATCTTCATAGGATTCAGCTTCAACCGACTCTGTAATAACCACCCAGCCACAGTCTCTGAAGCTCTGTCCAAGCTCTCAGGGGCAGAGTCTGGGCAACCATCCAACAACAGATAGAGCTGGGTGTCATCAGCCCAACCCACTGGACCAGCTGGGTGAGGGGCACATGTAGATGTTAGACAACATCAGTGAGAGGATCACAACCTGTTGCACTCCACATTCTTGTGGGTGTCACAGGGAGATCCTCTCACCCAGCACCACCCTCTGTCCCTGACCATGGAGAAAGGAAGAAAACCATTGTAGGGGAGTCCCTTGAACTCCTATGTCAACAATGAGATGGGTCAACTCTTACTTGCTGAAAACATATTCACTGGAGTTTGCCAATTTACTAAGTTACCTCAGAGTTGTTATTGATTCACCTCAGACATTTTACCCTGCCCTTTCCCCCTCTATGTTAAATAAAATATCTTATTTATTTTTGAACTATGAAAAGCCTCTCATGTGCCATTTTCAGAAATAAAAGTTAAGGAAGTGGCCTTGTCTCTTCCCTCAAGTCCCTGGGCCAAGCCAGCATCAAAATATAATAATGTGATAGGGTGGGACAGCCATAAACCTTCAAATAAGAAGAAAATAGAAAAAAGGGGCTGCTCAGTCAGAAAGGGAAAGAAAGAAAAAATGGAGGAAAAATCCTGCCTGGGTGGGAGGGAAGTAGGTTAGGTCACTGTAATATCATTTCAATGTTTTAAGATTAATCCTGTTGATAATCTGAATTCTCTCACTGCAATGAAGAACATACAAGAGGCCAGTGCAGGATCAAATCAATAGTTCTTTTAGTTCAGCATTCCCCACACACACACACATAGTGGCCAACTCAGGTACTCTTGTAAGGCCTATGAGCAGGGTATACTGGAATACTGTGTACAGTTCTAGTCACCACACCTTAAAAAGGATATTATAGCTTTGGGAAAAGTGCAGAAAAGGGCAAGTAAAATGATAAAAGGGTTGGAACACTTTCCCTATGAAGAAAGGTTAAAGTGCTTGGGACTCTTTAGCTTGGAGAAACAATGGCTGAGGGGTGACATGATCAAGGTTTATAAGATTATGCATGGGATAGAGCAGGTGAGCAGTCAGGTTAGAATGGATAAAAGGAAATACTTCTTCACCCAAAGAGTGATTAACACATGGAATTCACTGCCACAGGAGGTGGTGGCAGCAACAAGCATGGACGGCTTCAAGAGGGAATTAGATAAACTTATGGAGCAGAGGTCCCTCAGTGGCTATTAGTCACAAGGTATAGATAGGACTCTGGGGCAAGTGATGCTCTGTATTCTTGGTCCTTGGGAGGGTCAACAGTGGAAGGGCTTCTAGTGTCCTGGCTCCACTGGTGGACCTCCTGATGGCACCTGGTATTTTTGGCCACTGTGTAACAGAGTGTTGGATGGATGGGCCATTGGCCTGATCCAACATTGGCTTCTCTTATGTTCTTATGCATGGAAAGGACCACCAAAGGGAGGCAAGACAAGGGAATAGAATTCTAGCGGGCTGGTCATCATGGTGGCCTGGGGAGCTGGAAGCGTAATGTGATTTGTTTCCCTATAATGTTTATATTGGATCTGGATGGGATAGGGTCTTAGAGTAATTCTGTCTGTGGCCTCATTCTGGCTTTCAGAGCCCTGGAATAAATGGCAAAGCCTCTTCAGTGAGTAGCACACAAAAACTGAACATTTCTGTCCACCATAAATAGCCACAGGAATACACAAGACAGTGAAATGAAAACAGTGACATTGGCTTGGTTCAGACTTAATTTGGAACCAGGTGGTTTATGCCCACTGTGGTTACTTTGCAAAGTTAGGATTCAACTTTCAGATATGCATCCAGATCCTGGTTTGCTTTGACGAATGCTGCTCACATCACCCTTGCTCTTTTCCCTGCCTCCCCTACAGAGACATAGATGATATTTCAGTCTGCACTGGAGCAAGGGCTACACCAGAGAACAAGCCAAGATTAAGCTTCTTCATGTGTCATACAAACCATAGCTGAGGTTCACAAACCAGCCTGAAACCATTGTTTCTGACCCTGATTTCAACTACCCTAACTTATCTTAGTTACTGGTGTGGCCTGTGCTCAGAAGATCATAGCTAAACTATGTTTTTGCACGATGTTTGAACTGAGCCATTCTCTCTCACACATAGCAAATGAATTACCTTGTTATATAAAAGGCACTCACACTATGCAAGCACCCAGAAGAACTTTATATCTAAAATTTATTTTAATTTTATACCACTTCTCTTTGATTAAGATCTGAAAGTGGTTTACAACAATGCATGATAGCAGCAATTTAAACAGGTACAAGAAAAGCTTAGTAAATAGCCAATAAAATCCTGAAAATGTAAAATAATACAAAATATATGTGAAACCAATCTAATCCCAACCCCAAAACTGTAGGAACCCTACAAATGACATCAAATATTACACTATCCACAAGCCAACTATGTCTTGGAATAAAGAAATATTTTTGAAACAAAACCATACTGGAATAATTCCGCCTTACAGAATTTCTGAAACATCATCACATCCTGTTGTGCATGGGTGACTTCCAACAGTGCGTTCCAGAGGGAGTGTGCCACAATCATGCAGGCCTTCCTCGTGGTGGAAGAAAGTCAAGCTACCCGGGGACCAGGGATCAAGAAACTCCGTCCCCTGTCCAGAAATGACTGGTGGAAGCGATGGTAAATAAAGTCCTATCAGGAAAACTATTTTCTACTGCATAACCTGTTTTACTCTGCCAGCTAGAAACATCCCCCGTCAGTTGAATATTCACCTGGCTGTCTCTGTTGAGTAGGACTGAGTTTGAACTCTCTAAACCAGTCAGCCAGGCCCTGGAATACTGAATATTGTAATTCATTGTTTTGTTGATTTTTGTGAAAATAATAACAATTATAACTAGAGTGCTTTCATTTTGTTTTTTCATCAGTTGGTTAATAAATGGACATTAGCGGTCTCAAGCCTGTCGCCAGCTGTCTAGGGAAACTGCCTGCACGATTGTCCTTTAACTATTACAGTTGCTTTGGAGGCAGAGAGAGACCAAGCCAACCACAGGAGATGGACAAATAAGAATTTGACTTCGAAATAGTAGCCTGTTTCTTGTACTGGTCACTTCAGGGATGAAATTCTCATTGTTTTAGGTGGTAATTGTGGCTGAAACATGGAATTACTAAAGACAGAAGCACCTCTAGCTTTGAACAATGAAGGGCACGATCCACCCAGTACTGGTTTGTCATGGTTTGCACTGATTCTAAGGAGCGTAGCAGCACATGAGCAGTGACGAACTGCTTGTGATTGAAGTGCCATGGGAGAGAATACGGGACATGAAAGAAATCAGCAGAAAGTAAGAACAACCACAAACACCCTGGGCTATGGCAGAAAGGTACTAAAATTATTCAGTTATCTGCACTATAAATATCTGCACTCCACAGGGTGCTCACGCAATTTCTGATGGTTTACCAGACTGAAGCCACTTCTTCAACTGCAGGTTAAAGTTGTAAGTCCTTGGTATCTATTAAAAGGCAGGGGACTTGCTTATGAAGGTCATTTTTCAATTGAACAGTTAACTGGAGGGCACCTCAGAACGTGTTTCACTGTATTCTGTGTCACAAATTTTGCAATCAAAGGATATAAACACAACAGCAACTCTCTTGTAGCATCTTTATTGCCAAATACGTTACCCGGAAAAAAACAACAACTAAGCTTAATAAGGTAACAAAAAAGGGAGAAGGGGCATTTTCATTAAAACAGTGTGCTTGTTAATTGCAGTTTTGCAGCTGTCTAATGAACGGAGGAAGGATACTTCAAAACGACTTGCATTATTTAAGTTTTCCCCTTCTCTTTAAGAAGAACAAATGTAACTTCTTCCCAAAATAAATGTAGCCAGCAGTTGGAGGCATCATAATGAACTATTTCGTGGTTGTATAAAAAAATTACATTCAGGTATCTTTCTACCTGTACTTTTAAATATTCACAGATGTTAGAGATACATTCCAACATTTGATTGCACCAGCTCTCTACAAGGGCACCTCTGTGTTTACAGCAAATTCTGTTAAGAAGAGAGGACTTTTTGTGAACTTCTTTTGTGCTTTGATTGAAACCATATGGGGAAAGCTGTGACCTGTGTTTTTATAAAATACTGTCCTCTACTGGATGGAATATGTTATGTCGGGTTTGTATGTATCAGTTCCTGAAAGCAGGGAGCTGAGCTTGAAGGATATCTTTATTTCATACAGCAGAGGCCTGTCTCTCTAAAGTCATTTTTACCTGCACAAAAGTGACTTGGAGTAGTTTTTACTCAAGGCCGTGGCTGTCAGATTAAATGCAGTGCCAGTGACTAGTGTCAGGGCCGCATCCCAGAGTAAACTCCGCAACTCAGAGAAAATGGGGAGGAGGAGAATGTGTTGCTTATTTGCATATATTAATATAAATATATGCAAATTAAAATCAGTCATTGCCTAGCAGAAAGGATTAAGCTTTAAAAATCTGGCAGGTAGGAAGAAGAAAAGAAGAAGAGAAGCCAAATGAGTTTGAAAAGTTGGTTTCCACTGTTAGAACCTGGCTTGGAGAGCAAAGCTCTGGCACTAAAGTAAGGCAAAGGGTTTCACCTCCTCCAACCCGCACTCTCCAGTTGGGCTTAGAGGTGGGCTTGCTCTTTCCTGTAAGGTATGTTCCACAAGATGTTGTTAGGGGACTACTGGTCAGTCCCATGACATTTATGCTCTGGGATCCCGGTGATCTCCATGCCATCCAGCTCCTGCAGAGATCTGGAGTGAGGTGCCACAAATATGTAGCTCTATTTTTACCCAACAGTTGAGTTGGATGGATCTGTGGAATTTCTGAACAGATGCCTAGAAATTCTAATTAGTTGGCTAAGGATAAATAAACTGACGTTTGATCCAGATAAGACCACATTGCTATTGGTCAATGATAAAGCTGGTCAAGCCTGTCTGTGATGAAGAGGTGCTGCGCTGCCTATGGAGGAGGAGGTACTTACTATGGGCATACTGCTGGCTTCTGGCCTATGGTTGGAGGGACACATCCAAAATTACCTTTAAAGCTTGGGGCCAGAATACCTGAAGGGCACCTTCTGTACTTTCCATCTCCACAGATTTTTCCTCCCAAGCCCTGGTCTCTGTGCCTCTACCTGCAGAGGTGAGGAGGTTGGAAACTGTCAGAGTCCTGCAGCAATTGGTTCCCCACAACTTTCTTTCCAAAGGAGTAAAGTTTATTGGAGTCTGTAAAGGCAAGTCATCTACACATACATTTAGTGGCAGGATTGAAAATAAGCGCCCGTAGCCAAAAGATATACTTGATTCAAAGGGTCAGGGGATGGTCTTGGGCCAATCAGAATAAAAGCAAAAGCCTGCCTAAGTTGACCGGCTATACATTACCAGAGAATAGAGTAAGAAGGTACCAAGGTCTCAGGCTACAGGGCGATAAAGAAGAGGGAGAATCAAAATATAACGTTCCAAGCCAAGTATAATTCATCCAGCAGCAAGCCACCCCCCCCCCATTCCAACCATGGCAGCTGCATAGCTGACAGAAATCAGAGACAGCGTTTTTTAAGTTGGTGGCACCTCCCCTTCAGAATGCCCTTACCGTTGAGGCTCTCCTGACATCCACATCGTTGTCTTTCAGGCTCCGTATCAAAATACACATTTCGACCCAGGCTTTTAACTGCAAGATTCCATCTTTTTAAAAGTTGTTTTTATAGACTGGTGGATGTTTTATAAACACTATGCTGCCAAATATCGGTTCTATGCTGCTTTTATGTCCACAGTGAGCTCTTTGTTCCATTGCTCTGTTTTAGCATTAATAACGTTTTTGTTTGAAAGATTTTTGTTAGTTCATGTTTTTTATCTTGTAAGCTACCTTGAGCAGGTCTCCGGAAAGGCAGCATATACATTCTCTAAATCAATCACTCAGTCAGAAAGCCCTCAACTGAGGTGGTGCAGTGATTGGTATATGAGGGCAAATGCTATGCACAGAAATGCCACTTGGATTGTTCTGTTCAGCAGGCGCATTCTGTTGGATGATAATCCCTTTAAAATACATACCTGTTGAGTCAGGGTTTCCTCCCTTACTGCTTAGTGCTTTGTGTCCTGGGTGGAACCAGAAACACCATCCAAGAACATACAGGGGATTAATAAATTTCCCTCAAGATAGATCCAGGTGGGGAGCTGTGTTGGTCTGAAGCAATAGAACAAAGTTGGAGTCCAGGGGCACCTTTAAGACCAACGAAGTTTTATTCAAGGTAGGAGATTTCATGTGCATGCAAACTCCTTCAGATACATTTAAATGGAAGTTAACAATCCATACATATAGGCAGAGGGTGAACAGCAAATTAGCATACACCATAATGAAAATGTTTTAACAGATGCAAAGACCAAACAGGAATAACAAGCAGAGTTTCTATGGTCACCATTTGTCTGGATTTAATCATGGGGGGAAACACAGTGAAGCACAAATATGTCAAAATAGGAGACTAATGTGCAGGGCTATTTTTGGGCAGGAACGCACAGGAACGGAGTTCTGTCTGGCTCCTGAGTTGGCCACACCCAGCAGGAACTCATTAGCATAACAGGCCACACCCAACAGCAGAAACTCATCAGGATCGGTTACATTAGGGGTGTGTGGCTTAACATGCAAAGGAGTTCCTGCTCCAAAAAAAGCCCTGGTTTTGACAATAAACAAGGTAAATAGAATAAGAAGCAAAATGGTGGGTGTGGCTGGATGACCACACTTCTGGTAACATGGGGTGTGTGGCCTAATAGGCTAATGAGCTGTGCTGTCAGGGGTGTGGCCTAATGTGCTAATGAGTTTCTGCTGTTGGGTATGGCCTATTATGCTAATGAGTTCCTGCTGGGCTTTTTCCACAAAAAAGCCCTGCTAATGTGTAAATGTATCCTTCTTAATTGTGGGATGCTAAGAGTAAACTCAGATCCTGTAGTTACGCTCCATTCATTTCCTCTCAAACAGGGAGGTAACTAACAGCATCCTTTTCTTTGAAGTGGGGTGAATGGTAGTGCAGTTTTATGTCTCCTCTGTCACCAGATCAGAGAAATACATTCCAATATTCATTGCATCACATTACAATCACTATTCCAATCTACTATTCTAAATAAGAAGTACACTAAAATAAAGAGGATATATAGCCCTTCTTGGTGAGAATACATATGTAAGGACTGAATGAGTTTCAGCAATTTCCCTTTCCAGTCTGTTCCTGGAGTTCCTTTTTATTGCAGATTTTATTGCAAATGTATTGTGAACAGGGATATTGGTTTCTTATCTCATTACATATGCTAAACTCATCTGTTAAAATATCTTCATTATGTCGTATGCTAATTTGCTGTTCACCCTCTGCCTATATGTATGGACTGTTAACTTCAGTTTCAATGTACCTGAATAAGTGTGCATGCACACAAAAACTCATACCTTGAATATAACTTTATTGGTCTTAAAGGTGCCCCTGGGCCCAAATGTTGTTCTAAGTTTCCCTCACTATTTCTTAATTTTCTGATTCATATTACTTATGTTCGTGATAGTAAGAAATAGTGTTTATTTGGGTCACACTTGGATTAGAGTCTATCTGGATGGCACCCCAAAGTTTCATATGGAAAATGTTTCTTCAGAAGTAATTCAGGTACACATCACGTCAGGAAGCATTTTAGGTCCCACTCTTTCCCTACACGGCAAATACGAGATGTCGCCAGTTGGATCCAGAAGGAATGATGGGGCAAAGCTACTTTGCAGTGATTTTATCCCATTGCTAAGTAACATGAAAATTAGTCCTTCTTACCAACCACACGCAAGAAATGTGATGATGAGAAAGAGGGCTGGATTTACAAAGAATGCATGCACTGAAAGAGTGCTGAAATAAACCTTTTCAGTTAAGTTGAGCAGCAGGCTGCAAATTCAAACAGGTGCATGCCTTGCTTTATAAATACAACACAGAAGGTATTTTAAAATGATTTGATTAGCTGTTTAAAGAACTGGGACTCATTAGGTGTGCAGTAACCACATTGACAAATAGGAGGAAAAGAGTCTAATGTTCTGCCAAAAATAAATGCATCAGATAGGAGCCCATTAGCACTGAGAAATGAAATAAAAGCTGAACTTCACCTCATGACAAAATTAGATGTTATTGAATAGATAAAAGTTGTTACCATTGTGGACTAACAGAATGTTCACATTAATTAAAAGCACAATTAACAGCCTTGAATATTAAGACCACCATTTACGCATATCATTTCTTTAGTAATATCAGTTCAATCTTTTTCACAAGGCTATTAGAACATTATGTTTGTGCTTTGTTCTGGAGTCCATGGGGTGCTGTGGCAGACTGGGACTGGGGAGACCTGAGTTCAGAGCCTCATTCAGCCATGAAAGTTCATTGAGTAAGTCAATCAGTTATCTTCCCCCTCCCTATCAGATCATTCAATTAATTAATTTATCCTATGGCATTGTGTGTAGAATAGCCAGGAGATCCTAAGATTGCCTGGCAGACAGAAGTTCAAGCCCTTTAGTATTAAGCGCCACTAGATGGCAAGCTAGACTTGTTTCTAAGGCAAGAGACATTTCAGTGGTGGTTTGCCATTGCCTGCCTCTGCATCGCAACCCTGGTATTCCTTGGTACTAGCCCAGGCTGACCCTACTTAGCTTCTGAGATCTTACAGGACTGGGCTACCCTGGGCTATCCAGATCAGGGCACCTAGCAGGTGAGAACCACGTACATTGCCCTGAGCTCCTTAGACGAAGGGTGCAATAAGAATTTATGGGTTCATCCTAAAGCTGTGCAATTATTTATAAATTATATTTTAATACCATTTGTCCTCCAATGAAAACTGGATTCTTCTCCTCATCTACAGTGTGTCAACACTCCTGTGAGATAGGCTGGGATGTAAGATAGTGACTGCTCCCAAGGCCACCAGTGAGTTTCATGGCAAGTGGGAATTTGAACCTGTGCAGACTTGGGCGCATATACTCAGGCCTTGATTGGCACTCTAAGTGCTAGAGCCCACTGTCTCTCAAACAGTGATGAAAACAATTATGGTGACATCACTGATTTCACTGGCTGAGCCTAGGTGATCCTATTTCTGTGTTGGATGGCAATAGTTTTTACTGCATTTCTCCTTTGCTATAACTTACCCTTGAAAAACCATTCCAGTGCCATGCCATTTCCTTCCTCAGATCAGTGTAGTAGGACATGAGCTGTATAGCTGAAAATTTGTTGGCTTTCACCAAAGTCTCTTTGCATTGCTGAAACTCCTTTTTCCTAAACCCAACCAGGAGGAGGAGGAGGAAGAAGAGTGGATTTATACCCCACCCTTCACTACCCAAAGGAGTCTCAGAGTGGCTTACAATCTCCTTTCCCTTTCCCACCCCTCAACAGACACCCTGTGAAATAGGTGGGGCTGACAGAGCTCTGAGAGAACGGCTCTTGAGAGAACAGCTCTGAAAACTTGTGACTGGCCCAAGGTCACACCAGCAGCTGCATGTGGAGGAGTGGGGAAACAAATCCAGTTCTCCCAGATTAGAGTCCGAGCTCCTAACCACTACACCAAACTGCTGCTTCCTTTAGGTCACCGTACAGTTCATTTTCATTAAAGTGAACTGGAGGGCTTGGATTTGTTTTTACCTTACCCTGACTAATAACAACTGTGGGGATGTGTGAATGTATTAGGAAAATGGTGCAGCTGCTTAATACTTTTACATGAAATTCCAGACATGGAGGTATCGGATCCTGAATCTGATATGTTTTCATAAATGAATTATCTATTCTTTTTATTACTAATATTTAGCATCTCATCTCATTTGGTTTCTGTACAGTTATTACTGAAGGAAGGCAAAGTTTCCGTTTCACCAAGTCAATTTGCAGAGCAGGGGTGCTGCCTATTGCTGGTGGGGAGCAAACCCAGGGATTCTGCTTCTTTTTTGCTTTGATTTTCTTCGCTTATCCGCTATTGACAGCCTTGCCTGCTTGCCAGCTAGTGCCGTGAAATGTTTCCCTCTGCTCCCTTCAGAGAAGGTATGCTGGCTGCCTGCCTACTGCACAGGACTCAGGGAGGTCACACCATCCAATCTGTACTTCTGTCCTACCTGCCTGTTTCCCTGAGGATTCCGATTACGTACCTTTATTGGCATAACAGAACTACAGAACCACTTTACAGCCAGGGCGCAGGTACAGAACTAAAAATCAATAGGTCTTACCATACAGAATTGTCTTTGATTTTAGTCCTTCAGCTAAATAGTTAGCCACAGTTTCAGTAACATCTGAAGTGGAGTCGTTCAGGAGAAAACAACATTTACATTCATTAGTCAGATGTCTTTTTGACTGTAATACACTGAAGAGTATTTTTCCCCCCGAATCGACTCATAAAAGAGACAGTCCAAAATTATGTGGTTAATTGAGTCCAAGGAGTTTTAGACCGCAGGGGCAAACTAGGTCCTGAAGTGGAGAGTGATGGTAACAACCAAGAAGCATCTCAGAAGGGAACGCATTCAATCTAGCCAGAGAGAAGGCTCTACGTTGATGCGGATCTTCAAAGTTATAAAAATAGTGAGCCATCTTACCAGGCTGTCAAGACCCAACATTACAGGAGAGCAGATATAAGGTTGTGCGGGACAAAGTTTATGCTGTTCAATATCAACAAGTCTTTGTCTGGTGATCCTAAGAATATTAAGCTCATCCAACGAAACAAGATCATTGAGGTCAATCCCTATTTGTTTAAATTTGTTTAGAATTGTAGAGTTTCAGGTTGCATTATTCAGATTGCTTTTTAGATGGATCAGTAAGGATCCTGAGCTGGCCCTAAAAAAATTTTTGAGCCAGTAACGGATCACATGGATCCAAACCTTTGTTTCAATCAGATTTTGACCAGTTTCTGAACAGATGGTAAAATAGGGCACGCATTTAGGGATACCCATAATTTGTCTAAGAAACACTCCCTGTAAGTTCTCCACATCTTGATTAAAAGTATTAAGCCAAATAGGGATGCCATATAAAACCTGAGTAAGCAATTTAGAATTAAATATTCTAACAGCAGCTGGAACATATTGGTTTCCCCTGGAAAAATAGAAGTGCTTAATATGAGCTATCGAAACTCTAGTCCGATTTATAACATTTCGGTGTGTAGCCGAAGTAAGATTGTAATTATAAGTAAGGCCCAAATACTTAATAGATTTAACTTGTTCGATTTCAGAATTTCCTATATGCCATTTATAGCAATGCCATTTTTTGGGAAATACAGTCACCTTAGACTTGGTATAATTCATAGAGAGAGAATTTATTTGACAGTAGGTGTTAAAAGAGTCTAAATATCTTTGAAGACCAACTTTGGTTTGGGAAAGCAAGCATGTGTCATCTGCATAAAGAAGAAGAGGGGATGGGAAATCCCCTAACCTAGGCAGATGACCATTAACTGCCCTTAAATAGCTTGATAAATCAGGAAGGAAAAGATTAAAAAGGTGGGGGGCCAAAACACAACCTTGTTTGACACCTTTCTGAATTGGAATTTTTATGGTTAATAGACTGCTTGTCATGTATTTCACTTGGCATGTAGTAGCTGTATGAAGTTTTTTAAATAAGAATAATAAATGTGGATCAATTCCTAATTTTGACAATTTGATCCACAATATTTCTCTAGAGATTGCATCAAAAGCACTTTTAAGATCAATAATCACCACAAAAAAGTTTCTTACTTCCCATGTTCATATTATTTGTCTGCTAGAACAGCTAAGGTAGGACAGTGGTCTAAAGTTGATTTCTTTTTGGTAAATCCTATTTGTTCGGGTCCAATTATTTTATTGGAATGAATCCAGTCCAAGAATTTGTGTTCCAAAAGTTTGGCATATAACTTGCCTATTGTAGATAAGAGACTAATTGGGCGAAAATTTTTGGGCTGGTCAGATCCTCCTTTTTTATAAATTAGAATTATTATTGAGTTAAACCATGAGTTTGGAAAAATTCCATAATGATTAATGAGTGTGACTAGATTGGCCAAGGGGTTGAGCCCACCAATTGGCAAATTTTTGAAAAAAAGTTCCACCGGGAGCCCATCTGGACCAGGAGCTCTTCCCAGTTTCAGTTTGGAGATTAGTTCCCTGATTTCATCAACATTTACTGGAGACCAGGAAGGAAAGTCTGATGGGACTGCCTCATTTATATTGAGAGAAGAGGTGTTATTAGAACTAAAAATTACAGAAAAATGGTCCACCCATATTTGAGGAAGGTAACAGCGTTCCGTGCGCCTTGGTGTTTAGTCATGCCGGCCACATGACCACGGAAACGTCTTCGGACAGCGCTGGCTCTTCGGCTTTGAAACGGAGATGAGCACCGCAACCCTAGAGTCGGATACGACTGGCTTTCGAGCAAGGGAACCTTTACCTTTACCTATGAGGGTTGGGTGTGGATTTATTATTTATAGTATCCATAACTGACTGCCAAAAGGTCTTGCTATGTTGAGACTTAATGAGGGCAAAACATTGGTTCTAATATTTATGGAAATATAATTTCTTTTTCTTCATTATTAAATCTTGAAAGGATTTTTTTTTGGTCAAAATATTGTTTTAGTTTATCAGATCTCTCCATTTGGGATAAGGACTTGAATAAAGTCCTCACGTCCCTTTTAAGGTCAAGGCATTCTCGGTCAAACCATGCTGAAGATTTCAGGGTGGGCATATTTGGAGGTTTGGCCTTAAGACTACGTTGGTTAACCACCTGAGAAAAATAATGAAGCACTTTGGTGTGACAAGAGGAATCTACTATCTCTGATCTTAACTTATTCATCGTCAGAATCTAAAAAACTGGAAAAGTGCCTTTCTTGTGCTTTGGACCATCTAATCCTTTTCAAGACAAGGTCAGAGCAATGTCCAGAGAAGGGAATTGCTGGTTCGTATACATCCACAGTTAGAGATAAAGAGAAAAGCAGAGGCAGGTGGTCACTTTCAGTATGAGGTTTGATGGACTTAAAGCTTATGGCAGGCAGTAAATTTGGGGAATGTATACCATAATCTACCAAGCTATACCCTCATGGGGAGACGAAAGTAAAGCCTGTAGTTGGAGGAAACTGGGGTAAACCATTTAATGTAATTACATTATGTTAGATACAGAATTCATTCAGTTTGCATCCTGCTTTATTGAGCAATGTGTCATTCGATCGATGGGGTAAACCCAGCTGAGGTGGGAGAGTGTCATCCCCATCAAACCCCAGTAGGAAAGACCAAATCTGAGGACTAGATCCTATTCTAGCATTCAGATCACCAAAGATGCTAATCTGAGCCATTGGATACTTATGAGACACTGACTGTTTGAAAATTTAACCCAATTTGTGGTTAACTCAGAGTCATTGTTACAAGGAGGTATATACATATTTACTATAATAATGCTTATGTAAGAAGTAGACAGCAGCAGTGTCTGGGCAACAGGAGCGCAATCAATAAGTTTAAGGACCTTAAAAGGCAAATGATGTTTGATTAAAATTTCTGCCTGAGGATTCAAGGGAAATCGATGCCCATCCTGCCTAGCATGCTTTGAGCTGCAGCTAATGGAATAGCTCAGGTAACCAGGATCTCAGATTATATAGAACCAGAAAGTCTACCCAAAGCCTGCCAGTGGGGAAATTGTTGTGGACAGGGCTATTTTTGTAGAAAAAGCCCAACGGTAACTCATTAGCATATTAGGCCATACCGAACAGCAGAAACTCATTAGCATATTAGGCCACACCCCCATGTTACCAGAAGTGTGGTCATCCAGCCACACCCACCTTTTGCTTCTTATTCTGTTTACCTTGTTTGTTGTCAAAACCCAGGGCTTTTTTTGGAGCAGGAACTCCTTTGCATGTTAGGCCACACAGCCCTAATGTAGCCAATCCTGATGAGTTTCTGCTGTTGGGTGTGGCCTGTTATGCTAATGAGTTCCTGCTGGGCGTGGCCAATTTAGGAGCCAGCCAGAACGCCGTTCCTGTACGTTCCTGCCCCAAAATAGCCCTGGTTGTGGAAAATGAAAATGTTAGGCACAAACCCCCCAATCTGGACTGTTCTTTTTGGTGGGAAGTCTCCCAGTCGAACAGCCTCCCTATCACCGGCCTATATACAGATGTCTCTTCCTGCCCTCGTTGCCTGAGCCCCTCCTATCTTTCACTGCCCAGGAAGTTCAAACCGGCCATTGAAGTGCCGGAACAGCCATCAGATCAGAGGGCTTCCACACAAATCTGAACATGAATACTGTCAATGATTCAGATTCACTCCATTCCTGATATTTTTGATGAGGTGTTACCAAGGCTGGATCAGGATTAGTACAGTTTTAACTGCACATGATTGGTAGCCAGCTCCCAAAGTGAGAGAGATGAAGAAGAGGAACAGACTGAAAGAAATGTGAGAGGGGCCATGGCTCAGTGGTAGAGTATCTGCCCCAGGTTCTATCTCCGATATCTCCAGGTAAAAGGACCAGGTGGCCTTTGCCAGTCTGAGTAGACAATACTGACCTCGGTGTTTGGATTCAATACAAGGCAGCTTCATGTGTGTTCAAGATGGAGAGCTGGAAAAGGAGGAAAATGGGGAGGGGGAGGAAGTAGAGAAATCAAAGTGGATAAATCAAAGTATCCCGTCATTTCAGTGAGAAGGGGAGCAGAAGGAGAAACACCTTGTGTTTCCATAAATGAGTTAATTAAATAAAAAAATAATCACTGAGCTGATCAAGAGAGCACTGTGCCTGGGCCTGCCTGCCTATCTCCCTTTCTTGACTGTCATACAAGGCAGTTTGGTCTTTCGTGGACATGGTGAGATGGGAGGGGTCAGTCCAGGTGGACCAAGAGCGTGTCTGTGATGAACAGTGTGCTCTCCTACCCATGCAAGCACATATTCATAGCGTCTATTCTGGGTAATGTGCAACGACAACAATGAAAAGTGGTAGTGATGTCTATGGGGATGAAGTTAGACTGAGTTGCGATGCAAGCCCCGGAGGCAACAACCAAAGCTTCCTGCTGTCTCCAAAGAATAGCTCCTAAAAATAGAAGTTTCTGAAGAGCAATGGACACCTTCAGAGAGCCTTCAGTTTCTCTATGAATCACTTTAAGCCTTTGCACATCAATGAGCCGGAGCTTGACCTAGTGACTGCTAAAGAACCCAAGACCATAAGAAAAGACATGTCAGAAATAAGGGAAAATAAGCAAGTCTTAGGTGAGAGAAAAGAACCACTCTTAAAGAAACAGTTGCAAACTGAGAAGAACTAGGCTAGGTTATGGGATGTCTCAAAGAATGCCACAGGAAACGATCTTCATTTATATATATCTGCATAATTTACACATCGATCGTGAACAAATGAGGTGACTGGGAAAACATGTGGCCAGGGATATATCTCTGTGAGTCAGAAAATGCTGTTAAAAGCCATTAAGGTTAAGGTTATTTGTCGGTATCTATAGTAATAGATAGTGGTGGCTCAGTGGTTAAGATGCTGAACCGCAGGCCAGTAGTTCAGCAGTTCGAGACCCGAGTGCCGCATGACGGAATGAGCTCCTGTCTCTGGTCTCAGCTCCTGCCAACCTAGCAGTTCGAAAGCAAGAAATTGCAAGTAGATAAATAGGTACCGCTTTGGTGGGAAGGTAACAGCATTCCGTGCACCTCGGCGTCTAGTCATGCTGGCCACATGACCATGGAAATGTCTTCGGACAGTGCTGGCTCTTCGGCTTGGAAACAGAGATGAGTACCGCACCCTAGAGTCAGATTCAACCGGCTTTTGAGCAAGGGAAACCTTTACCTTTACTATAGTAATATATTAAGTATTCCTCCTCCCACACACAACAGCCATGTGAACAGATAATTAAAATTCCCATGTTACAAACGGCAGCCTGATAATCTCCCAGAAAATTTTCAACGAGTTCCCAAATAACTTTTTTTTTAACTGGTAAAAATTTCACCTTTGGCCTCTACTGGCTGTCATGCAGATCTTGAACTTATATGTTACATATGTTATCAAGCAAGAACTGGTGATACAGAGCACCTGTTTTAGCTCACTAGTCTGTGATGAAGGTGAATTTGATGCAGTTCCAGTGCTGTTTCTCTGCTTGGCCATGAGCACAAATCTCTACAGCATACTGCTATAGTTACAAGCATACAGAGTAGTGTTCCAAGTGGTTGCACCTAAACATTAATATTCTTTCCTCCCCTAGAAATTTTCCTGTACTCATATCTGGGTATCTTAGAAGGGAACAGAAAGAATCTTTACTAAAATAAAAAATACACAGTCTGACACCACGGATGATGGGATCAGGCATTTCAATGTTCTCTGACTGATGTTACTATAGTTTGCCAAGAAATGGGGGACTGGGGCAAGAGAAAAGCCTGTGATTGATGTCCGTCTGAACTTATGGAATCCTCAGACCCCATTGGTCGATTCCAACTAAAAGGTGGGTTTAGTGCTTTATAAACTTCCTGCTGTCCCCTGCCTGTGTGCTGTTGATCAATGCTCTGCGTGATGAAACAGTCCCCCTGTGTGTCTTTCCAAGCTTCTCATGCTGATGTGGATTCCCACTCAAATCAGCGTGTATACTTAATACTTTATATATTTAATACTTTCCATACATACAGATAGACATTAATATATATAGTTAAAGGTAAAGGTTCCCTTGCTCGAAAGCCAGTCGAATCCGACTCTAGGGTTGCGGTGCTCATCTCCGTTTCAAAGCCGAAGAGCCAGTGCTGTCCGAAGACGTTTCCGTGGTCATGTGGCCGGCATGACTAAACACCAAGGCGCACGGAACGCTGTTACCTTCCCACTGAAGTGGTACCTATTTATCTACTTGCAATTTCTTGCTTTCGAACTGCTAGGTTGGCAGGAGCTGGAACTAGAGACGGGAGCTCACCCCATCATGCGGCACTCATGGGTCTTGAACTGCTGAACTACTGACCTTCCACAGCCTGCAGTTCAGCATCTTAACCACTTGAGCCACCACAGCTCCTATTTAATATATATAGATACACTTAATATGTGTGTGTGTGTGTGTTTTATATATATATAAAAAAAATATAAGGTTAGTAGTTTCATAGATTATTTAGATTGTGGAGTAATAGGGCAATTTTATGTTTAGATTAGGTCCCTTAGGGGGTATATTAAGTGTAAGGATAAGGTTTATTAGATATGTTTAGATTAGATTTTGTTAATAGATAGAGTGACATTGTGTGGGAGAGAGGGAGAGATTTTTATTTTTATCTTCGGTGTCTGTGTTCTACTGCAGCAGTTATCATCCTTGGGGGAGCGTGTGTGTGTGCGATTGTGTGCACGCACATGTGCACCAGTAGTATGAAAAGTTGGTGGGGTGCAGCATGTCATTGCATGAGGAGTGCTGAAGGAGCAACACTTGCAGCCATTGCAGAATCTTCTACTGAGTGAGTAGGGCGAGGAAGAAGAGGGAGAGAAGGAAGAGGGCAACCAGTTTTTGTTAAACACTGGGTTCCAGATGCATTGCAGTGATCAGCTCTGGTTTATTAAGTGACTTGAGCAAACTACCAGGCAAGATAGCAGGGCTGCTTATAAGCACGCAAAACACCACACCCAACACCCACTCATTCCCAGTGATAGGCTATTTACATTACACTGCTTATCTATTGGTTAGTTCCTGGATCCAGGCGACCTATTGTTCTGCAGAAGCAAGCTCAGCCCGTTCTAGGTACAGCCAGAGGAAAGGCTTAGGCTCAATCAGGGCTCTTTTTGTAGCAGGAACTCCTTTGCGTATTAGATGACACACCCCGAATGTAGCCAATCCTCCAAGAGCTTACAGTAGCCCCTGTAAGAAGAGCTCTGTAAGCTCTTGGAGGCTTGGCTACATTAGGGGTGTGTCGCCTATTATGCAAAGGAGTTCCTGCTACAAAAAGAGCCCTGGATACATAAAAGTTTTTGTTATGAGACACCTCTGAAAATCTACTCCTCCACCACCTTGTTTAGCATCATGAAGCAGCAGTAGAAAATGGTGCTGTGTGTGTAGATGTGGCAGAGGTGCTACTAGTTCAAGGTGGGGCAGACATCAATGAACTGGAGGCATGTTCCAATGGCACCTGTGCACAAGCAGCTGGAGAAAGGTTACAGTTTTCTGGGCAAGGGATATTGCCACTTCAAACCACTCACAACTGGAGTTTGGGCTGCCCAAAAGGGTGCTGGTGGTAATTCAGATCAACTGCCCACTGCTTGGCTTCCTTAAGCAGCCCTTTGAGTCCTTCTCACATGCAGGGCACGCTGTGCTTCATCCTGCTGCCTCCTTGCCAGTTTGGTGTAGTGGTTAAGTGGGCGGACTCTAATCTGGGAGAACCGGGTTTGATTCCCCACTCCTCCACTTGCACCTGCTGATGTGACCTTGGGTCAGTCACAAGCTCTGGCACAGCTGTTCCTGACAGAGCAGTTTGTGTCAGAGTTCTCTCAGCCCCACCTACCTCACAGGGTGTCTGTTGTGGGGAGGGGAAGGGAAAGGAGTTTGGAAGCCGCTCTGAGACTCCAAGTGAAGGGTGGGGTATAAATCCAATCTCTCTCTCCCCCTCTCTCCTCCTCCTGGTGCCCCATACTGTCTTCTCACTAGCACGGTGTAGTGGTTAAGAGAGGCAGGCTCTAATCTGGAGAACCAAGCTTGATTCTCCACTCCTCCTTCACATGAAGCCTGCTGGGTAACCTTGGGCCAGTCACTCAGAACTCTCTCAGCCTCACTTACCTCACAAGGTGCCTGTAGTGGGGAGGGGAAGGGAATACACCATAAGCCATTTTGAGGCTGCTTATGGTAGAGAGAAGTGGGGGAATAAAAACCTCTTCTTTGACCTGCCGCTCCGGGATTCTGCCTGCACACATTTCATTGGGCTCCGCCCAGTGCTGCTGAGGGCACTGCCTACCCTTCTAGCATTAGCTTCTGCTCCAGTCCACCTGCCTGCACATTTGCTGCCTTCCCCCCCCCCATCCAGCTATCTGTCTTCACCTCTACTGTGCCATGTCCAATGCTGCCCTGGTGGCATTTGCACTGTTCAGGGTTCTGAAGGCTCAGCCTGTAGTTGCTGCTAGCTGGCAACTGGGGCTGTTGCTGGGCACTTGCTGCATCTGCTCAGTTTTGGGGGGGGGGGTTGGCACGGGCACTATGAAAAAGCCAGGGCCTTCTAAAATCAGTTTGACGTGTTCTTAAAGGGGAAAGGCCATTTTTATTGGTTTTAATGGCATTCCAAATATTCAGACATTCCATTTTTTTAAAAAATCCAGATTGTGAATCCAAAGAATCACAATTCCAAATTCTGAGTCTGAATCCCACATCTGAGGCTGTGGTCACAGACGCCAAACAATCCACTTTCAATGCACTTTCAAACTGGATTTTTGCCAGATCCCACAGTAAAATGCTGTGTTGGAAAGTGCCCTGGAAGTGGATTATTTAGTGTGTGTGACCACAGCCTGAATCTTGGTGCTGGTACATAGCCCTGTGGGCTACCCTTTGCCTTTTCTGAGGAAAGGGCAGAGATGTAGACCATGGATTTGAATGTTGATGAACCCTTTAGGCTTGCCCCTCCCTCTGCTTTGAGCCAGCTGTCCTACTTGTACACTTATTTGATTAAATAAACTATGTTCATGCGTCTCAAAAAGGAAATAAAGCAGATTAAGTTTTAAAAGAGGTTAGAAAACTGTTCCAAGGAAGAGGAGGACATCAATTTAGCAGCATCATGAGTTCCAATTCTTCTGCACTGTGTGCAGCTGGCTTCTCCTGCAGCCACATAAAACTGGGTTCCCCTGAGCTCAATCCAGGAGAGAAAGTGGTATGTATAAAGATAATGCAATAAGCCTGCTGCTTCCACCGGACTCTGACTTCAGGTCTCTGTATGCACTGTAGCAGGGCTCATTTCCTGCAGGAGGGCACAGGAGCGAAGCTCCGACAGTAAGGAGCCCAGGGGGTGGGAATATGCAGCCAGCCCCCCACCTTTCCTGGCCCACTGGCCGACCCAGCAGAGCACTGCCGTGAGCTGGCCCTCGAACTGCTCTGCCACTGTGTGGGCTGTGGCACCCAGCTCACCCAGGCTCTGCCCGTCCTCATGCCGGCCCTGGCGTGGCACCTCTGCAAGGTAGGCCCCGGCGACTCCTGCAAGGCCTGCAAGGAGCTCCGCCCCAGCCTCCTGTGCCTCCTCAGCCTCTTCTTGTGCCTCTGCCCCACCACTGCCCTGGCCCCCTACCTGCTCGAGGCCATGCACATCCTCCGCACTGCCCTCCTTGACCCACGAGCAGCCACACACTTTCCTGCACTTGCTGGCCATCCAAAAGAGCCCAGTGGCACCTTTAAGAGCAAGGTTTATTCAGGTGCAAGCTCTCCCTCCTCTGTGAGGGCAGATCTGCATGTTCTCCCCCCCCCATTGCTAGCAATCCAAAACCATCCAGTGGAGCCTGAGCGGTGGGTGTTGCTTTCTGACACACTTCCGGTGACGTCAGGGGGTGTGGCATACATGAATAAATTATGCTAATGAGCTCCTGCACCTCTTTTTCTCCAAAATGACCCCTTACTGTATGATGGTATGCTGGAAAACAGGGAGGAAAGAAAGGCTGATCGTTAAGAGTGTATATTTTGCACAGATAAAATTGTGTAGGTTTCAAACTGCATCGCACAGCTAATGGCCGCGTGGAAAAGAGCAAGAAAAAATGCAAACAATGATAAATAAATCTACTGAGAAGACACAAGTTGTACAGAGTACATATAAGCGCAAGCATTTAGCAAAAAAGTAACAAGATTTTAAAAAAAGCTTGAAGGGACCTGCGCTTTGCCGCTTTCCTTTGAAAACGCGTTTCCAGCTGCACAACATTTTCAGGAGCCTCAAGTCTGTAATCGTGCCTTTCTTTCGGATAGTTTCCTATGCTAGCTGACTGACTGTAAGGCTCCGTGCCTCTGAAAACAGGACAGCCTAAGAACAGGATAGTCAGAGCAGCCATACTTTCTTTCTCGGGGACGACCAGCATGTGTGGGAAGTATTAGGGCAGCATTATATTGATTACAGCGAGATATTTGCAGGTCTACAAAGTGTCCAAGGAGACCCATGGAAAGTTTAGAGACTTTTAATTTGCTGTACCAAAGCTCTTTTTGATGGTCCCCAACGGCTGCACATTTATGAGAAAGGGCAGCGACAATAAAAGCTTATTGTTTGCACTCAGCCAAACTTCATGGATTTTTTTAAAAGTATGACAAAAGAGAAAATGAGTTACACAGATTTTCAATAACTTGAACACCAATCTCTGCTGCCCAAAGGGAATTCCTCCAGTGTTCTTTCTTTGTCTGTTGTGGCGTGGCTTTAAGGGTTTATCCTTGTAAATGACATCCATAGTTACAGTGAACAGGCCCAGGAAGAAACCTTTGGGCTCAGATCCCGCTTGCCCTCACGCTCCAAGTGCTCCAGGGATGAGTCTAAAGATAGCAAATGAAAGTTTGCCTTGGCAACCAGCCGAGTTAGGACAGGAGCTGGGAGCGAGATGTGTGTCAGACTTTAATGGAAGGTCAAGGGTAGTGAGGGACCTGTTCCACATCAGGAGAAAGATCAGAGAAGGAAGCCACTGTGGGTTGATGGGTAGGGCTGGAACCCTTTGGTGACAGCTGCTTGGAACATAGGTCGTGCTAATGGAGAGAGGACTGTGATACTCAGTTTTTTTAACAGGCCCACTTCTCACAGAGCTCATTATTCAGAGCACAGGGCTCAGTACAATTTTCAGCACATAGGTATGGCACTGTGCACTTGGACCTCAATAAACGATGCATAATTTATTTTGATTCTGATGACCTTCCTTCCTTCCTCTCTTCCTTCCTTCCTCTCTTTCTTCCTTCCTCTCTTTCTTCCTTTCTCTCTCTCTTTCTCTTTTTTTCTTTCTCTCTTTTCTCTCTCTCTCTTTCTTTCTCTCTCTCTTTCTTTCTTTCTCTCTCTCTTTCTCTCTCTCTTTCTTTCTCTCTTTCTCTCTCTCTTTCTCTCTTTCTCTCTTTCTCTCTCTCTCTCTTTCTCTCTTTCTCTCTCTTTCTCCCTTCCTTCCTTCCTCTCTTTCTTCCTTCCTCTCTTTCTTCCTTTCTCTCTCTCTTTCTCTTTTTCTTTCTCTCTTTTCTCTCTCTCTCTTTCTTTCTCTCTCTTTCTTTCTCTCTCTTTCTTTCTCTCTCTTTCTTTCTTTCTCTTTCTTTCTTTCTTTCTCTCTCTTTCTTTCTTTCTCTCTCTCTCTCTTTCTCTCTCTCTTTCTTCCTTTCTCTCTCTCTTTCTCTTTTTTTCTTTCTCTCTTTTTTTCTCTCTCTTTCTTTCTCTCTCTTTCTTTCTCTCTCTTTCTTTCTCTCTCTTTCTTTCTCTCTCTCTCTCTCTCTTTCTTTCTCTCTCTCTTTCTTTCTCCCTTTCTCTCTCTCTCTTCTCTCTTTCTCTCTTTCTCTCTTTCTCTCTCTTTCTCCCTCCCTCCCTTCCTTCCTTCCTTCCTTCCTTCCTTCCTTCCTTCCTTCCCTCCCTCCCTCCCTCCCTCCCTCCCTCCTTTCCTGTCAAGTCAGAGCTGCCCGATGGTGCCCAGGTAGGGTTTTCAAGGCAAGAGACATACAGAGGTGGTTTGCCCTTGTCTGCCTTTAGCTCGTGACACTCGTATTCCTTGGCGGTCCCCCTTCCAA
This sequence comes from Gekko gecko, assembly GCA_029375565.1. Lineage (NCBI taxonomy): Eukaryota > Metazoa > Chordata > Lepidosauria > Squamata > Gekkonidae > Gekko > Gekko gecko. The sequence goes on along the minus strand of JAPDNY010000003.1, from coordinate 119,637,179 downwards.
ATACTAGCCAGGTCTGACCCTCTTAGTGCTGAGATCTGGTGAGATTGGGCTAGCCTGGCCTATCTCAGGGCTCTGATGAGTACAGGATGGACACATTTGTCAAGCACAACCATGGAGACCACTCAGCTCCAAGGCATGACCAAAATGGTTTGAATAGCCATAAGGGCTAGAAGCATCATTTTTTAAAAAAAAGAGAAGAAAAGAAAGATGACATTCTGAGTATGTTTCATTATACACTCCCAGTAATAGAGCCAAACTAAGGCTGAGTTCAGACTGGCAGTTTGCCCTGCTATAGCCACATTTCAGCCACGTTTCACAAGCGGATTAAAGGGGGCGTTCACACAGGCACATTTGCCTGGCATTCCCCACCCGTAGTCAACCCGTACTGTTCCGCTTTGCTCCCACGTTTAAAAGATACCCGGTAAAAGCGGTAGCAAATCCCTGAGAGCCCATTTATCCCGCTTCATTCTGCTTCCAGGAAGTATGAACGCCAACCTGGAAAGCTGGGAGCAACCTGCGTTGTGCATAAGGCAGCAACGATACGATTGGCTGTGCTCTGCTCTGCCACTCAATGCGGTGCTGGCGCAATGGGATCCTCCTCAAATTGGCCGGATGTGCTTATGCACATGAGCGCATATGTGCTCGTGCACACATAGCTGAATTACCAGGGAAAAGCTGTTTACACCCACGCCTCTGGGCCAGCAGTCTGAATGCTCGCATGCCTCCTCCCTGTATGCTCCTGCATCAGTCGGCGCAGTGTGACTGGGAAAACCTGGAACAGTTTGTTCCGGGGCTTTTTTGCCATGACTGGCTCCCACTTCAAACTACCAGTCTGAACTCAAAGAGAAACAAAACTGGGGAAGTCACTATCAAAAATAATAACAGCTTACAAATAAATGCAATATAAATATGTTATTAACAAATCATGTACAATACAAGTACAAGGATCAATATAATCAAATACTGATACAATACACAGAGATATTAACCGTAAAGCCTTCAACAACCCTAACACTAAAGCCTTTGATAACATATTGATACAATAATCCTCCAAAATTCTATGCAATCTTCCACAATGTTCAAAATTCTCAAAATTCTTATGAAGACTCCGGATTAAAATTCATTTCGTGGATGAAACTTCATCAGAACTAATCATAAACAGCATGTGCAGTGTGTCTTATTCTTTAATTTCAGTCTATTCTTTAATTTCAGTCAAAAGCAGTATTTCTACACAATTAGAACTCGGGACAAGCTTTTGTATATCTTCGATCTCTGAACACTCTTAATTAGAGGGCATAAATCAATAGCCTAACAGCTTCAAGTGCCAAAATGCCCTCTAATTAAGAGTGTTCAGAGATCGAAGATATTAATTAAAATTAATATTGATCCTTGTACTTGTATTGTACATGATTTGTTAATAATGTATTTATATTGCATTTATTTGTATGCTATTATTTTTGATGGTGACTTCCCCAGTTTCATTTCTCTTTGTTTGGCTCGTCACACACACCATCATCACCACCACCACCAATGTCATCATTAAAGAGGTGCCCGACTCCACCATTATAGCCCGTGCCAGTCACATATATATGATAAAGATTGAGAACTGATGAATAGAGTAACCGTTGCCGCCTTCCCTAATGTATTCGTTTACAACCAGCTAACACTTTATGTTTTGAATTGTTTCTAGATGGTTTTATCTATGTCGTAATTGTTTTTATGTTATTCTTGTAAGCCGCCCTGAGCCTGCTTTGGGGGGAAGGTTGGGGTATAAATCAAATAAATAAATAAAACTCCCTAAGCTTGTGGCACTCACCACGTAATAGAGAATGAATAAGATCTGATTGACATATGACAACAGGGGACTAAAAAAAACCCTTACTCATGTGGCATGCTCAGGATCTTTTTTAAACTGAGTCATCTCATGAACAGTGTTAGCAAGCCAGGGATGTTTGGTATGGGAGTACACGGGGTATTCTAGTGATATTGCAATGATGAACATTTCACAGGCAAGGGCTCAATTTAAATGTGAAGAACATGGAGTATTACATGAGGATTTTTTTCCTCGCATTCCGGATGTCACTTTTAAATTGAATCTAGGACCGCCGCCACTCCATTTTACAACATGTCACCTAGAAATTGAGCCTCATACATTCTCTATCAAGTGGTGATGGCCATTAGTTTAAGGATCTTGAAACGAATTAGAGATTCATCATGAAATTAAATGTCTTACAGAACCCTGGAAGCAAAAATTCTAAGATTTGGCTATGGAGAGCTCTAGCTCAGTGTCTCAATATTTTGGCTAGGATTCTGACATATTTTATGAAATTTGAGGGCAGGGGGATTCAGGGCAAATAAGTTCAGCCTTTATTTTAAAATCAATTAGTTCTTGAAAACTTTTGTTTTGTTGGATGATCTGTTGTTGGAGACTGGGAAGAGAATGTATAAGAAGGACCCATCTATGACCATCAGCCTATCTTCACAGGCCTGAGGATTTTGGGTGCCCTAGGAAAGGGTTCCCAGGGTTCCTGAGCCACCCCCTTTGTGGGGAGGTACAAAGATGCTGCCCCATCCTCTTCACTCCAGCAGTGGGGTGAGTTCTGGTGGCAGGGCTCACTAGTTCTTGCACTCCTCGTCCCCCTCTGCTCCACAGGGAGGTGGAAAGTCACCTTGTCTCCTCCTTGCCACTAGTACCAGAGCTAGATCAGCTGGGATGTGGGAAGAGGCCACCTGTCCCCCTCTTTCCTCACAGAGTGAGCTGACCTTCCTGTCCTGCCCCCTGCGGTCATCCATCCCCTTGGGCCAGGGGTCCCCCTTGATGTTGCAGCTGAGGGTGGTTGTGGGAGTTCTCTGGGTTGTTTGGTGCCCTGGATGGCACCCTAGGCCTAGGGCAACCTACTGGATGTGCTCCCCTGACCTTTACCAGGAATAAAGTAAATTGTGGATAAATCAGACCTGTAGCTTTGGCCATTTATAGAACATAAATACATGTGCACACACACAAACCTATATCCAGGGCTTTTTTTCTAGGAGGGCACACACACATTGAAATGGAAGTTATCAGTTCATACATATAAGCAGAGGGTGAACAGCAAATTAGCATACATCTCACATATGTTCAAACATCTTCATTATGGTGTATGTGACTTTTCTGTTCACCCTCCACCTATATGTATGGACTGATAACTTCCGTTTCAATGTGTCTGAGGAAGACTGTGTGAGCACAAAAGTTCATATCTTGAATAAAACTTTGTTGGCTTTAAAGTTGCCACCAGCCTCAGACCTTTGTTCTACTATTTTACAGGGCTGGTTGTGAGACAAAAATGCTAGTCCAACTTACTTGGAGGGTGGATAGCACACAAAATATAATAGCAGTAACAGTGGAAACTATGAACCTCCCAGTTCTGAAGCAGCTGCAGCCTTACACCTCAAACACAACAGTGTCACAGTGTCAGAAAGATACTCAAGCTGGGTTTGATGAGTCCTTGAATGGGAGAACATTCTATTATTTGGGGCAACCAAAACTTTATACTGACCATTTGCTGCTATAACATGGTTTCAGTGACATGAACATTGCAATCCTAAGTAAAGTTACACCTTTCTAAGGCCACTGAAGTCAACTTTGACTGAAACTATCAATTATCTATCCATTACATTGATGTCTTGCACTTCCTCACAATTGCTCAGGGCAGCAAAACTATTTCTCTTCTTCTCAATTTTATCCTAATAACCTAGTGAGGTTAGGCAGAGCAAGTGATTTGCCCAGGTCACCCAGTAGACTTCATTTCTGAGAGAGGATCTCAACCAGGACCTCTTCTGTGCTTGTCCAAAAATGTGAATCACTTCATTACACTTGCTTTAAATGATATGGTGGGACTACTTACTGCAGGATCAGAAAAGGGGGAGTCCATAGTATTCTTTTTCAGTTGATTGACTAGCAAATACTAATTGCTCAAGCTTAGTCTTAATCTTCAACATATATTCATCTGCACACATTTTTAATAATTTCCCCAGTAGACTCCTTAACATCGTTGCATAATGGGAAACAAAGACATGGAATTATTATTTCATGCACCCTTATGTTTCATCGAGAGGCCAGATCTCTTCAGCACAGCTAATGTACATGGAGCCTGACACTTTTAATTTCTGTAGCAATTTAGACACAAGATGGGGAGTTGCGTTAGTGAAAGACTGCGGCATTCCACCATGTCCAGCCGCAACGTAAAACTATTTTGAGGCTGTGCTTTTAAAATAATGAAGATTTGAGTCAAAAGAAATCTGAAGTTTCCCGGAAAGAAAATAAAGCAGCTTTTATTAAACTTGTTATGAGACCTTTCATGACCAATATCCGCACTGTTCCCATTTCTCTGCGCCTTCAGAGAGCACTCTTACTTTCACCTAAACTCAGCTTTTTCCTCAGCTCTCTAAGCCTCTGTAAAAATGAAGGACATTTCCCTCCAATACTTGTCTTTAATAACTCAGTATGATTTAAACTTTCAATCTGCATTCCTGATTTCGGTCATAATTGAAAGGAATGCATTAGCAGTGGGGGGGAAAATCCCACTTTTGCTTCATAAACTTTACCTTCATTGCCTCAGATTCTCAGTAGTTCTCAATATGTAAGTTTAATGGCGTGACCCTAACAAGAAATGATCAGCAAATGAAATGAGCCAGTGTGTAGCTGCTCCACACGGCTACAAGTGTCAGTGGCGGCCTGCCTGCCATTAATTTTATTGTAACTCATTTCTTCAGGTTGAGTACGGCACAATTTAATGTTCCCATTCCCTCATTCCTGTTCTGCATGACAAATTGTTTTAATAAACATAAACCGGGTAATAATAAAGTAATAATAAGCCTAGCACTCACCTTATATCACTGCAGTTAAATTCTCCCATAAGCCAACACGGGTTACAATGACAATTACAGTCAAGCCAATCCGCAGCCAGGCAAACACAATGGACAGATTTAATATAGTTTGTAAATATGATTAGTGTGCTGTCATGTTATTGCAGCTTGGTATTTACATTACTCTCCGGGGTTATTCACGACACCAAATCAACATTAAATAGTGCTCCTTTCTGTTGCTTCTTAAATCAAATATACCTTTTCTTTGTGTTCCACTCAGAAGTTAATGAAGAAAATGGCATTGATTGTTAATATTCAGGGGATCAATCAATGCTTTATAGTTGTTGTTGTTGTTGTTGTTTTAAAAAGAGGCATCTGTCTTTATATTTGGACCTATATTAGAAGATCGCTTTCGAAATGTACAATCTGTTCTCCCCAACCGGAATCCCCCACTCCACGCCCTTCTCGATCAACACTCTGCCTACTACTCTCTTATGAAAAATGTTCAAATAATGAATGGCTGTTGTTTACAGAAGTAATTTCATGCTACATTTCCATTATTGCCTGGATTTGTTTAGCTTCTCAAACTCCCCTCATTTCCCTGCAATGAACTTTTAAGGAAATACAACTGGCTCAGGCTGTTTATATGGCTGTGTTGATAATAGGAACCTCTCTCATTTCTGACATATTGTAACACTTCTTTACCATGTGCAAATGAACGTCCTTAAACTCGTTAAGGTTAATTAATCATTGGAAAAGAGCTCTCTCTCTCTCTCTCTCTCTCTCTCTCTCTCTCTCTCTCTCTCTCTCTCTCTCTCTCTCAGTGCATGTAGGACTTCCAGCAGTTTATCCCCGACACCGAAGAAAGATAATCTCAAGGCTCAAGTTTGGCCAAGGTTTTGTTTTTTTACATGACAGAATTGTGTACTCGTGATGTTAATATAACTCTCTCATTACAACATCATTCTGTGTCTGTGCTGTCTGCAAAAGTGGTAGACGGTGAATACCTGCTGCCCTAATATTCCGAGATGTCTAATGAAAGAGAGGCAAAAGAGAAATAGCTGCATTAGGGGTAAATTTTCCCCAGCCCTAATAATTTAAAAATCACAGTCTTTTTAATAAAGAAGGCTAGTCATGCAGCAGCCTTTGAAGTTTGGAGTCTAAGCATTTTGCTGGACATAACCTCACCATTATACATAGTGAACAGGCTTTTTGGGGAAAAAATCATAGAAGACATCTTCAAAGTAGGGCATATACTGCAGACAGAAACTGAACTGCAGTTCCTCAGATGGACAGTGACCTATTTACTGTTTAAAGCCACTGGCATTATGATGTTGTTTTGCTAACTGTAAAGGAATGAATGCAACCTCATGGTAGCATGTAGGCTATTGTATCTACACCAGCCATCCAAAAAAACCCAAAGAAAAACCTTGGTACTATTAAGCTGATGGTAAAAGCTCTTACTAGTTTGGTACACTTCTTTCAAAGCTTGTCGGGTAATCCTGACATCGGGTGGATGGAAGGGTAGGAGGGAGGGATGGTCTGCAATTTTTCACGTTCTGGAATGTAGGGAGGCGTGCAGGTAGCCTAGGAGATTCAGAATTCCACCGCCTGGGCACTCTGTTATCTCACCAAATGTCCTTGGTCTCACAGTTCTGTTTTCCACTGTTTGGGACAGCTCTGGGGCATTTTGGTTATTTACTGCTTTAGTACTTTCGCACCTTTTCCCACGCGCGGGCTTAGTGACCATTGGTAGATAGAGGGGGGGGCATTTCAAGCTGGTATAACTGTGGGTGTCTCCTTAGAATTAGCTATCACTGACAAAGAGATGTTACCGTGCCTTTAGAACTGCTTTCAATGAACGCTATCTTCTTTATGAAGCCTGGTGTTTGACTGACTTTCTGAAGCGCCTGACAGCTTAATGCTTGCAAGCACCTTTTTGCACATGCTGTATGCAGTGGTATAGAAATATGTACATTATTCATATTTATTCTTCCCTTTTCTACCAAAAGGATCTCCTCTCCTTAAATTTAGATTGGATGGTCGCCTAGCTCTCTGTGATCAGACAGGAATAGGTTTTCCAGACCCCTGAGGTCTAATGTCATGGTGCTTGGGTGCAAATAAGCTAAGTGTATGCATTGTTTTTAACTTTTGACTTTTGGAAATATGTAAATAGAGTTGCATTTTGTGGTATATATGTGCCGTCAAGTTCCACGTTGACAGCAGATATGGTGACCCCAGCAAAGAGCTTTTAAGGTAAGCGAGAAGCAGAAGTGGCTTGCCACTGCAGAGTTTGCCTTCCTCTGCCGAGTCTTCCTTGGTGGCCTCCCATCCAAGTACAGACCTTGCTTACAGTCTGAGATCTGATAAGAGCAGGCGATACCATATCATTCCACATCCCAAATGTAGATAAAAGAAATAAAAACAGGAAACAATATTTTAATGTATACTTTAGCCCTTGTGTGTGTGTGTGCGTGTGTGCATGTACCTTAGAGTCCTCCAGACAGTAAAGAGCTCTCACTTTGCTGTGTTTCTTGCAAACAGGCTATTTTTGGGCAGGAACGCACAGGAACGGAGTTCTGGCTGGCTCCTGAGTTGGTCACACCCAGCAGGAGCTTATTAGCATAATAGGCACACCCAACAGCAGAAACTCATTAGGATTGGCTACATTAGGGGTGTGTGGCCTAACATGCAAAGAGTTCCTGCTACAAAAAAAGCCCTGGTTTTGACAACAAACAAGGTAAACAGAATAAGAAGCAAAAGGTGGGTGTGGCTGGATGACCACACATCTGATAATATGGGGGTGTGACCTAATAAGCTAATGAGCTGTGCTGTCAAGGGTGTGGTCTAATATGCTAATAAGTTCTTGCTGGGCTTTTTCTACAAAAAAAGCCCTGCTTGCAAATATACTAGCCACCTTTACTCCAACCTGAATTTGACTGAGAAAAGTTGTTTCCAGTTTTGTGTTTCCAGTTCTCCAAGGCAAGCTACCATAACTGACCATGAAACAGCCTGAAGGAATAGCCAACCTGTGAGAGAAGGTGAGGCTATATATATTGCGCCATAAAAGGGACATACTAAACAAAAGTGGTTCACGCCAAAGAGTTGTGTTTATGGAAACACATGCTTACATGAAAGGCTAAAAAAATAGGTAATGTTCTGAATATTTGGCCTATAATGATTATTTTAAGTATGGTTATCACCAGAAAACACTGGATAGAAGCAATCTTTCATTCCTCTTAAGTTCCAAGCAAGGGGAAAATGTGTTATAAAAAATGTAGAATGCAATGCAGTGTTCAAATTCAACATGGTCCTTGGCAATTAGTGTAATTTTCAGTAACTTTGGAGGACTCAGTAGAACTAGAACAGAGAGGACACCGAATCTGGGTGAATCATGAAAAGGAATGTGAGGAAAATGAAGGACATGAAGAAATATATGGACACCAGCTAAACAAAATGACAGGATTCAACCAACTCCTGTACAAAATGGTTTTACAAACTTGCTTGGATAAATGATTATGGGATTGTGGTCTATACTGTTATGTACAGCTTAGCATAAGTAGGATCCTATTATGTAATTTTTTTGTACCATTCAATGTGTCATGTGAATACTTATGCTATATTTCAGTTCTTTCTGGTGCTTCCAGACTTCTAAAGTTCTAACACATTTTACTGAATGTCCCATTTTGTTGATTGTACTGGACTCACTCTGTGTAATTTGCCCACAATGCACTTTACTTAGTCTCAGTAATGCCTTCCTGCAGTTAACTACAAATTCGCTTAAAATATTATAGTTATAAGGGATGAAACTGAAATATGTGTCAACTTTGGGGAGTCACACATATGAATGTGTTGTTCCTGTTTTAGTTATGTCCACACGTTCTGAAACAGCATGGCTATCTGATGGGTAACACTAAGGTTTCAAGAGAAAAAGATCCAAAAAGAGAGTAAGTGAAACCAGTCTGGAGAACAACTGGGTGCCAAAAAGTTATTTCAGAGTGGATGCTGTATCTTGTGTGACATTAAGGTCTGGTACCCCTGTAAAATTTCTATTGAGATCTGATATTATCAGCCAAAAGCAGATCAAGGAGGCAAAAATTCAGTTGACGGAAGACTTTCCAATCTTGACAAAAGAGCTTCTTCTGACTATGCTGTCTTCGGAGTATTGAGGCAGGGCTGTTTTGGATTTGAGGTCTAGCAGAACTCTCACTGACAGATGACACTTTGGCCTTAATTATCATTTACTATCTTTTTGACCTGTGGGATTTCCTGTGACAATTTATTTTAAAGATTAATTGCACTCATTTTCCATTCTTCTTAATGAAGAAACCAGCAGGCATAAAGATATATGGATAAAATAAGTGGGGGGAAAGAAACAGGGAGAGGGGTGTTACTGAACACAAGATCACAGTACTTGAAACATCCTACTGAGATCAGAAGAATTGTGAAGCATACAGTGGTGGTACAATAGCGATTCATTAACTGCCTGTATCAGCAGGTCCAGAGATTAGAGCTTAATGCAATGGTGAAGTAAGTGTCCATATCACAGTAGCCATGGAGGAATAGCGAGATGTAATGAAACTGAATAGCTGGCCATTGAAAGTTGAAAAATATATTGATTTTTCAGTGCTTGATCACCCAGGAGGCTTTATCAGGTATGAATACTTGGGAACCATCTGCTAACTCTGTAATGGTATTTTAGGATTTGTGAGAGACGCCAGGAAAAAAAAAAAAGCATAAAACTGCACATTTGAAAAAAAGACCAGAGTGAAGCCAGACTCTCTCATAATAAATCCCATTGCTGCCCGTCTCCTTGCCACAATCTTTGCTTTTACAAGCTCCAAATTAGCCTTATTCTTTCAACAGCAAACATGCATTAGTACGTGTGATTTAATTTCTACTGTAACCTTTCAAGTGGGACATTGCTGAGGAGTTTTTCCCCAACCCTTTTTGGTTGTCGGTTAAAAATCAGGAATCAAAATGTCCTTCACCTCAAGCTTTTGGAATGCTCACCTCTTCTATCCCACCCCACCCCCACCCTGAGCAGACAAGGCGTCTGCTTGTTATTATATTTACCAGCTGTCATCATTCCTTAGCATACATTTGTACAACTCACATGACGCCAGAGCAAATAACAGGCGCAGCATAACCCTTTCCATGTTGTTTGACGTATTTAACCATCCTGGATGTGATTGTTGCTCTCTGAACAACCGCCATTGTTATTGAAATGTGCCTCTGTTCCCCTTGTTTTAATACTGGAGATGATTATGAAATCTCTTTGGGTACCATAAATCAGCTGAAAGATGTAATAACATGTTTCAGCTGTTGGAATGGATGTTTGATTACAGCTCTGAGGCACTTTTTTCATCTCATTTCTAGTTTGGTTCTTAATCCATTCTGTGATTTAGAAGACAAAAAAAAATTCCACACACCAGTAGCAAATATCCATTCGTGTTTATTGAATCTGTGGGTAGGTTGCGTGGGAATCAAGCTGTATTTAAAATGATTTGGAGGGGAAAATATTTTATCTATTACACAATTGGATAAAATAATAAGTTAAACTGTCATTTGGAATGACATTCAGCAAACAGCCAACTTCAGAGTGTGCTGAAATGTTTAATTTTTGGAATCAGAAGGGTTTCTCGAGGACAGTCTGCTTTCCTTCCTTGCCTTTCTTTTTGGCTTCGTAATTTAGTGAGTCTCTCTTTTAATTAAGTGGCATTTGGAAATAAAGTAATAAAAATGATGACATATAAATGGAAGGAAAGTATTTATTTTCCTTATTAGACACTCTTAATGGCAGTATACAAAGCCTCCTGAATATCAAATGACAAGACGGCAAAAAGAAGAGCGTTGAATGCATTCCCCTGAGGATCAATGTCAAGATACTTAGTTCACATTGAGATTTCCTTTATTTTTCAAATACGGTAACACATTAAGATTTTTTTTAAAAAAACCCACAGAATTAAGATTTAAGCATACTCGTCCTCATCATTCTGTTCCTCATAAATTCCTTGCATATTAGTTTGGGATTTTTCATTATAGACAACTCCGAAGGCTTTTAAAAACATTACAAATTCAGAATCAGCATACAGTTCTTTTTCAGCCCTTCCTCTGATCAGATAATGTCTGTGTGTCAGTCCAAATTTCCTCACTCATATTATTCCCTCAGTCTCTTTCACTTTCCAGCCCCCTAATGTCACCCACCTAGTCCCCCTTTTCTAAACTCTGTTCAGCAAGATACGTAGTGTCTCTGGGTGCGTTCAGATGGGCAGCTAATCCTGCCATTATGCCGGCTCACATTTGATCCTGATCTTTTAAATCCATCCTCGCATGACCAGACATCCCCAAGGAGAATCGCCTTACCACGCACTACTTCTGCTGTGGTGCCTAGATGGCGTCCACTGAAGGAGGCACTTGCGGTGGGTTCTTTTTTTAAAAAAACTTTTTGTGCATGCACATAGGCGTGATATTGTGGCCTTGTTTATCCACGCATGTGCAGAATCAAGATTTTTTAAAATGGTGCCCGTTCGGGATGGTCTGATGTCAGACCATCCCGAATAGGTGCCATTTTTTAATCACACGCTGGAACTATCAGATGGGGGAAAGTCCGTGAATGGCCCGTCAGGAACCGAAAGCTCCAGATTGTAAGTAGTACCTTTTTAGTATGGTTCCGAAGCGCAGCAAAACGGGATCCTCATGGAAGATGGACATTTCTCAGATGTTGATGTCTGGACATTACATTTAAGTCCATGAGGCACTCATGTCTCATGCGGATCTATAGAGCCATCTGATTGGACCCTCTGCATGGCATTTGGTGCTTGGTAAGCATTCATGAGTGAATAGGCAGACAGACAGATTTGTGAGAGAGAACGACGGAGCTTGTATATAGCTTTTATTTTTCCACTAGGGAACATGGCGTGATTCTTTCTCTAATTCAAAGAGCAAAGTGCATGATCATTTCTCTCTTCAAGAGATGACCCAAAAGGAGAAAGAGGACTGTCCTACTTCCACAGAGCCCACTGTGCCTGGGGCCAGCAAGAAGCAGAAGCAAGACCCTCATAGGAAAACCAGTAGCTACCAACATGAAAGCTCTGCTCAGGGAACCAGCAAATTAGATCTCTCTCCTTCTGGACTCCCCATAATCATTCCCAGGACAATGACAGCCAAGGCCAGGACCAGACGACTATGCTACATTCACCTGACAGTCTATAAGAACCTTTTGTCACTCCCTGGGAGCTACTGAGGCAACATCCCTGAACCAGCTTTTGCTGCTTCAGCTGCTTTGACAGCTTCTGTATTATCGAGTAGCCTGATCTCCACATTCCTGGTATTGACCTGGGTTCTGTCAGTACTGGATAACTTATGTGCTGAACCATGGTTTTTGTTGTCTGGTCCTGACCATAGGCTACCTTGACTGACCTGGCTGGGCTTTATCCAGTCTAACCAGAAAAAGGCAAATGAGTCATGCTAGTATCTTCTCTGGTATACTCCACAAGGTGCAATGACATTTGTGAGATGGTGGCAGATGTACAGATAAGTGTTTTTTTCCCCTTGAGGTTAGAAAGAACCCCAGAACTTAGTGTTACACATATGAAAAATAGTTTTCCTTAAACTGAATTATTTTTAATGAATTTGTAATATTTTAGAAGCTGGAATCTGTTTAGAAATAGCATTATTTTGCATTATACCCCAGAGTATGACAGTTTGCTGCTCGTGACTCGAGTTTTGTTGGATGATTCTCTGAGACCTGTGCATGGTTAAAAACAATTGTGCTCATCAGAACAAATAATGAGTAAACAACATAAAGGCTGGTCCCCGTAAATTACAATATATACATTCTTGGGTTGTGATTTAAGCAAGAGGTAATGGAGAATGGTGCTGTGGGTATGATCCAAAAGGCACTCGGCACTGCATTACTTCTGAGAAGAAAAATCCATTTTATCTAATGTATATAACCATTATTGAATCAAGGAGAAGAGTGTGAAAAGTCCAAGTGTGTTTTAATAATCTGAGTTACAATCAAACCATAATCTACACAGTTAAGCTTCTTGCAGTTGGCAGAATTTGGAGCAGTTGGCAGGATAACTCTAAAATAAAGGTCAAAAGAGAGGAAATGATTAATCAAAAATCAAATAATGAAAATATTATATTAGGAACCATGGTCTGGAATTATCAGTTAAAGGGGGTCACCATTCCTGGGATTCCAATCCATGGCCCCTAATATAATACTCTCCTTATTTTGTTGGAGCAGACAAAGGACCAAAATGCTGTTTCTAAACAGATTTCAGCTTCTGAAATATTCCAAATTCATTGAAAATAATAGTTGGCAATGATGTTTCAATATGCAACGTGCAGCAAAAAATAAGGTGGTTTTTTTGTTTGCTTTTTTGGCTTAAAACTTACTATATCTTCTTTCTTCTTTAGAGCAGGAATATACAAAACAGCACGAACTAAACCAAAGCATACACAATCTTCTGTCTCTAAAAACCAGCACTGTGTTCTTGATATTCTTTGGTGACTTCTTCGAATGAAGAGAGCACCACACATATCAGGCAGCCATCATGAACATATTCCTCTATGGGGCTGCCTTTACTTGCTGCATGGATCATGAAAGGCATTTATACGGTTGGAGACAGGAGATAGTTTTCTGCCAGAGAAATGATGGTTTCTAAGTCATTACTATCCTGCAGTTGTCTTAGTTCATAGGTTTTGGAGGTATTTCAAAATCCTGCAGAATTTGTTTGCTGAAGGCAATAATGCAACCAAACAGATGAGTCTGGATAATACATTTATTCAAAGATGAATGTGAGCAAATAAAAGCTGAACTGTATTACCGTCAGCATTCTTAAATTTGTCTTAGTTGAACTTAAGGAGCACAATGGGACATAGGGGAGGATGAGGAAGTTAGATCTTTCTGCTGAAAGATTTGCAGGTACACACTGAATTAGTGGCGCTTTTGTGCAAATGGGCATCCAAAGTCACCTCTTACAGCTCCATGAGTGTAGACTGGAAAACCCAATCTCCCTCAGACGTCCAGTGTTCTTCTTTCTCTGTGTAAGAATACCTAAACATCCTGTTCTGGGGATATAAGAACATAAGAGAAGCCAATGTTGGATCAGGCCAGTGGCCCATCCAGTCCAACACTCTGTCACACAGTGGCCAAAAATACCAGGTGCCATCAGGAGGTCCAGCAGTGGGGCCAGGACACTAGAAACCCTCCCACTGTTGGCCCCCCCAAGCACCAAGAACACAGAGCATCACTTGCCCCAGCCTGAGAGTTCCTATCTATACCTTGCGGCTAATAGCCACTGATGTACTTCTGCTCCATATGCTTATATAATTCCCTCTTGAATCTGTCCATGCTTGTAGCTGCCACCACCTCCTGTGGCAGTGAATTCCATGTGTTACTCACTCTTTGGGTGAAGAAGTACTTCCTTTTATCCATTCTAACCTGACTACTCAGCAATTTCATACAGTAAGGGCTTCATGACATATGTTATCACATACTTCTGGAGAGTGTCTGCAGATACAAAGAGGGGGTTGAACAAGTGATTCTGAGCAGGGAAGCTGCATTCTTTGCCACAAATGACTTTGTCAGGTGAACTTAATTCATTCAATGGGAAGCAACTATGGTGAGCTGATCCTGGGATCCTCACAAATGGTTAGCGGTTGCGTCTAGCTTCCCTCTCCCCAGCCATCTTACAATTAACAGATGGAGCAGCCACAAACTGGTTGAGAGAAGGGGAGACTAGGAAAAAGTGGAGACTGAACTCCAGGAAGGGAGGAAAGGTGTAGTCTTTGTATTGCATGGCCATAAATGATAAAGGTTTCTGGCAAACTTACAATGCTCAGGGAATTTTCCTGCCTGCAAAGCCAGTGCAAAGGAAAAAGAAAAGAAAAAAATATTCATCACCCTCCACTCCCACATTGCTCCCTGGGAGGCAGGTGAGGCAAGGGCACATGATAAACTATGGACCAGACTTTAGCTTTCTGTGTCTCATACTCTTTTAAAAACTGCAGCAAGTCTGAGAGATTTCACTTCCCTGCACACAGGAATGAGTGTGTGAGGGTGTGGTAGGGTAAATGAAAGCATTCTTCTCCATCCCACTGTCTAAATTTTAGATTATAAACTCCTTGGGTAGAAACCAGTTTGGTGTAGTGGTTAAGTGCGCGGACTCTAATCTAGGAGAACCAGGTTTGATTCCCCACTCCTCCACTTGCCTCCACTTGCCGGATGACCTTGGGCAAGCCATAGTTCTGTCAGCGCTGTCCTTGAAAGAGCAGGTCTCAAAAGAGCTCTCTCAGCCCCACCTACCTCACAGGGTGTCTTTTGTGGGGAGGGGAAAGGAAAAGAGATTGTAAACTGCTCTGAGACTCCAAGTGAAGGGTGGGGTATAAATCCAGTCTCCTCCTCCTCCTCCTCCTCCTCCTCTTCTTCTTCTTCACTAACAATGTGTGCTTAGAAGTGCACTGCTTTGCAAAAGATACCCCAAATGGGAAGACATCTCTCAGAGGATGAGGTGAGGTTTCAGCTGTTATACAAAGCCCCCAAAGGGAAGAGGGGGAGTGTCATGTGCTGAAACAGACCCCCCCCCTCAGAAAGATAACCATTGGTGTTAAAGCAGCCATGGGAATAATACAATTCTCATGCTCCTTCTCTCTCTCATACATGCATAGGAGAGGTGTTGTACTAGATGTAGACAAACTGCAATGGAAATCTCAGCGATCATGGAATCCAATCAGTGATCAGTCTGGGGTTTATCTGTAACTGGTGATTATGACAGAAGCTGACGTGCAGGGATTCAAGCTCCTCTAAATTCTTGAGTTTGATCTGTTTAGTGACCTGAACAATCATGACTCTTCTCCAGTTATTTAGATCTTGGGTTGGGCAAGAGCAACTGCAAACTTCAATGAGCAAGCATGTTCCAAGAGGAGGAGATCCAACTATGACCTTGCCTGGCATTAGAATGTGATATGTTCACCACAAAGTTTTCAACATGTCTGACTTAGATTTGGCAGCAGCTTTGGGGAAGCATTATACAGCCAGTGATGCTTAACTCAAGCCGAACTTATGTTTGGCACCTGCCCTATGTGACTGTTTGACGGCCTACAAGTGTAATGTTTGCTTTTTGCTGCACCAGCCATCATGACTGCTGTGTGTGAAACAGACAGAATCAAGCCACAATATAATTTCTTTAATGTGTTGTCCTCCGATAGTGGCGGGGGGGGGTTGATGGGTTTCTTAAATTATAGAAATGCATCTATCGGCAGCTCAATGAACTGAAGATCTAGAAAGTGGACTCTTCTTAACTTCTTCACTGGCATCAGAGTGACATGGAGATAAAAGCTTATTCATACTTCACAAGTAAAGTCAATTTTTCTC
Organism: Gekko gecko; assembly: GCA_029375565.1. NCBI lineage: Eukaryota > Metazoa > Chordata > Lepidosauria > Squamata > Gekkonidae > Gekko > Gekko gecko. The sequence continues at coordinate 119,620,948 of JAPDNY010000003.1, read as the reverse complement.
CAAAGAATTAGAGGAGTGACTGATACAATTCGGAATGCAACTGGTAAGTGAACGTTGACTGTTTAAAATGAAAAAGCAGATTACCACTGCTATTGTATATAAAAGCTCTGCACCACAAGATGTGCTGCTCTGTTACTGCATCAGTAAGTCACCTTCCTTAATGAGATATCACACTGATGCCCCAGATTCGTGTGATTATTATTACTATTAATTATTGATATAGCCCCATCAATGTACATGATGTGTTACAAGATGGAATAAAACGGATCCCTGCTGAAAGCTTACCATCTAAAAATTAGACAAAAGGGAAACTGTAAGGTGGAAGAGAGAAATTGAAAAAGCAAATAAATGTATACTGGGTCATCTGTGTGTACATTTAAAATTAACTCAAGCAAATTCCACTTATGATTAGTACCGTCTGGACTTTGGACTAAAATATGAATACCGAAACCAGAATAAGGTATGTGAATTTGGTAAATATGTATATCTCCAATTGTTTTTGTGAAGTTGGCTCAGCTTCCCATATTTTTATAAGGGCATGTTATGTGAGAAGGACAAAGGGAGGAGATGAGGGTTGGTAGAAATTCTGAGGCAGGGACCACAAGATAGTTAACCATGAAGGAAAATAAAAAAATGGGGCCTGCTTTCAAGGCTTCACTTCTGGCATTTCAGATTTCAAAGGATACTTCCTATATATTTTAAAACTTTTCTTCACAGTCACAGGGACTAGAAGTATCCTGTAAAGGGTGGAAAGCTACAGAGATTCTCAGCATTACTAATCTAGTATATTTATAACAGCGCTAGGAGCACAGTGCTCTTTTAACTGATTATGTAATTTGTGAATCAATAATGCTTGGTAGCTAAAAAATTGTTCTGCACTGATCCTCTCACAATTATAACTTAATTATGCATTTCTTGACGACTAAACATTGGATGGGTTGGAGCTAGGTGTAAATTATGGTGCCTCAGCCAAAATTAGGAAGGGGCATGTACTGTAAACTTCTGCTGCCCCTGAAAAATGCACTTCTTTTTAGACATCATTGTGCAGTCCTTTTTGCATTTTTGCAATGGTCTGGATTTAAAATTCTCTAACTACTGAGTCCCATTAATAAGCCAACTGATAAATTCATATCTAGTTAGTTGTCAAAGTTTATGTTTCAAACAATGGTAGGCTATTGCTACTATAGCCAGTTTGGTGTACTGGTTAAGTGTGCGGACTCTAATCTGGGAGATCCGGGTTTGATTCCCCGCTCCTCCACTTGCACCTGGCTGGATGACCTTAGGCAAGCCATAGTTCTGATAAGAGCTGTTCTTGAAAAAGAGCAGTTTCTGTCAAGAGCTCTCTCAGCCCCACTTACCTCACAGGGTGACTGTTGTGGGGAGAGGAAGGGAAAGGAGTTTGTAAGCCACTCTGAGACACCTTTGGGTAGTGAAGGGTGGGGTATAAATCCAATCTCTTCTTCTTCTCCCTATATGTGGCCAGAAAGTAGATGTACCCTAGATATGTGTCCATATGAATGCAGCTCACTTTCCAGGCTTAGCCCAAATATATACAAAAATAGCCTGAACATCACTAAGATCTCTCACTCCTCTGCTAAAGAAACTGTGAGTTTAGGAAACTTCCAAATATGGTAGAAGAGAGTACATTTCCAGGCATGGAGAAGGTTTGTTTGAATCTTGATTTGACCAGAAAAGTGGAGTCTTGATGGGAGACTTCAGATGATCCAAATTTGATTACAAATCTTTCAGTAGAAAATGCTAATGTGGGCCAGGTTCTTTCTTTGACAAATATTAATGGATAGAGGGTTTTTTTTTTAGATTAAAGCCATACTAATTCACCACTGAGAAGCATTCGGTATAGATCTAGAGGCCAGATACTGGGTGTGGCAAGGCTTCTCTCAAACATGGCCATTCTAATCCTGTTGAGGTGATGAAATTAGACACAGTTCTATTCCTATGCTCATCCTCTTATATTTTGTGGTGGTAACATACAGAAACTGTTCACTTGTTTGATGCAGAGGCAAAAAGAAGAGAGGCTGGTCCAACACCATGAGGGAGGGAGGAGGAAAAATGAAAGAAAATGGAAGCAGCTCAGCAACACTACTATTAATACTTTAGACAAAGAAGCTGTTCAGAAATTACCTGATCAGCATAGGAACCACTGCAGCGTGGTTCCTTCCCTCACTACCAAGGTAACATCAGATAAGGGAGGAGTCTCCAGTGCAGCTCCTTCCTACAGCGGCATTGTTCTTCTGACATCCACATGATCTGTGGCTTCAGATGTTCAATTATTACATTTACATCCTACAGTTTTTACAACATGGAACTTAAACTGGCTTAGACAGAATCCCCAGATCCATACCTTAGTTATATCTAGACTGTGCTGTGTACTCAGGGGCGGATTAAGGCTCACTGGTGCCCTCAGCACTGACCAATCTTGGTGCCCTCCTCTTTTCCACACTGACCCCGTCCATTTCAGTTGTTGACCTGTCTGACCAGATATACAATGCAGGTTGCAGCAAGACAAAAATTTATTCATATGATAACACAATATACTGTACAAACTAAGCCCAGCTTTGGCTACATAAAGTTATACAAAAATGCAATATAACATCTATTTTAATGTTTCACAAGTTAAATGTATCAAAGTTCCAATATCCATGACCTGAAAGGCATTTTTCTACATTTTTTCACCCTTTTCCCAACTTTGTGGTGCCCCCTTTGGCCCTGGTGCCCTAAACACGTGCTTAGTCTGCTTAATGGTTAATCTGCCACTGAATGCGCTCTACTTGGGGCTACCATTGAAGAGCGTTTAGAAGTTACAGCTAGTGCAAAATGCTGCAGCTAGCCTGCTAGTTGGAGCCAGCTATTTGGAATATGTGACCCAATATGATAACAATTATGCTTGCTACTGATCTGCTCCCAAGCCCAATTCAGGGTGTTGGTTTTGACCTTTAAAGTCCTACACGGCTTGGGATCAGGGTGTCTGAAGCACCATCTTCTTTCATATGGGAATGAAGGTTACAGGAATAGGCCCTCTTGACTGTTCCATCAATCAAATAATCTCATTTGGCGGGTAGTCACAAGAGAAAATCTTCTTAGTGACAACTCCACAATTATGGAACCACCTTTGGTCATTGTGCTGGTTTCTTATTTGTAGGAATTTTAACAACTTGGATTCATGGTCCTCTACTGTAGTCTTAAGTGGTTCAGCCCATTTTGACATCTCAGCATTCTACTACCTCCTCCTGCATATGAGAACCAGACCTGACTCTAGAAATGGGCAGAACTGCTGTGTTCTACTGGGGAAAATGTGGCAAAACTGGAACAAAGGTGTTCCAGAATCCAGACAATCAAGAAAGTTATCTCACAAGAATATTTCACACACACCCAAAAGGCAAGATGTGCATGCTAGCAACAATATATGTGCCAAACAATACTAAAGTTAATTTTTTTGAGATTTTTTTCCAAACTATGCTAGAATTTCAAGATGAATGGTTTTTGGAGACATGAATGGAGTACTAGATCCAAAGGAGGATAGATCTAGAAATTCTAAATCTGGGAAACCTCCAAAAAACATATTCTAATACTTGGAAATGCTGAAATTCCAAGACACCTGGCAGATCAAACACCCAAAAGGCAAAGATTCTACATTTTTCTGATAGACATCAAATGCACACAAGAATAGATATGTGCTGGATATCAAAAAGTCTAACAATAAATCTAGACAAAGCAGAGATTCAACCAAAGATATTTGCAGATCATAATCCTATAGGAGTACTTCAGAAATGGAACAGAAAACTAAAAGGAAGATGGAGACAGTTATATGGTGACAGCAGCTAGAATTATCTACGCAGCAAAATGGAAATTAGAGGTCTGCCCAAGCTTAGAAAAATGGGGAAGGGAAATAAACTTGCCGACTATGCAGTAATGGTGAAATTAACAACCTATTTGAGAAACAGATCAATTATGAAATCTGAGGAGAGACGGAGTGTGTATCACACCAGTACGAGACAAATTTAGAATGAGAAACAGTTTAAAAATTGTAGAGATGTATTGCAATGCAGAAGCAGAATGAAAACAAGTTTTGAATATAGATGTATAAGGAAGTGGATTTTGAGCAGAAGCATCTTTTATTTTTTATTATTAGATATATAATAGACTTTCTTTTGTACTTTGATATATTAAAAGTTCTAGCGAGTATGGAGAAATGATGAAATGTGTAATATTGAATATGTAGTAATGATGAAACTAATAATCGAGTTGCAAAGCAGATCAGTTATGAAATTTGAAAATTAAAATGTTGAGTATAAAAGTACCCCAACAGAAGTAAGGACCATTGTATTTTATAGAGGTCTTAAAAGTTATAATGAGGTGGATGTTGGGGAGAAATATCTTCTGTTTTATACAGTCTGTAATATTGAATTATCCCTAATATATATATATATCCCTAATATATATAATAATATACCTAATCTCTCTTCTTCTTTCTGTATCCCCTCTATACTATTACTTTATCTAAAATAAAAAATATATCAAAAAAGAAGAATATTTCACACACTAAATACTTAACTTGGATGAACATAAAGCTGATGAAGTAATGAACTTACAGGACAAAGTCTTGCCTAAAAGCTTTTAATGCATTTTTGTTGTGATTTCTCAGAGTCAAGCCTTATTAAGCATTCTTTCCTAGTTTTATCTAACACCAAACTTAAACTAAAGGGAGACCACAATACTTCTTAAAGTTTTCTGTAAGGCGTCAGCAGTTCTTCAAGTGACTTAACCAGCATACTTTAAAGCTAGAAACGATGAGCACTGTCTTATTTCAATCTTGATGTGGTGATTTCCTAGACTGACTGCTTAAAATGTATGTGACTGCTGAGGAAAAGGTTCTGTCAGCTTTGCCTATTCACTCGCTTTCCAATAACGGATTTAAATAAAACATATTTTCTTTCAAATATCTCAATAGCTTCCACTTACTCTCCTGGAGAGAAGATTCTAATGGGTCTGCAATTCATGAATTTTTCCCCATTCTACATATGTTCCACCCCCGGATGTATGGAAGCAAGTGGAAAGAACAGCTCAAATATTCCACTAGATTATCACCAGCAGTAAAATACACTGCCTGGAACACAGTGTGGACCTGGCAGTCTTCTTCCCCTCCTCTAAAAATCCATCACTAGAAAGAGCTTGTGTTGAAGACACTTTTTACATAATAGGCATCAACAAGCAAACACTCTAAAATCCTCTCAAAATGTATATTATCTGAATAATGTACCATATAGTGTTTATGGCTGCTTTATTATTAGTTTTTTGGAGTTGTTATGGATTACTTTCCATGTGCCGGGCACCCCCCAACCCCCATCAAGCTACAAACTAAAATGTCACCAGCAATATACAGGACAAATATAAATTCTGCCGTTTCAGTTCTGTGTATTTATTTATCTCCACAAGACACATACTTTGTCCTTTTATAAATGTATGCAGATGTGTATTAGATGTAGAATATTTTGCAAGTATGCAAAACCCAGTATAGGATATCCAATCATTTACTGATTAAAACATGAAAGGACTGCTTTCCAGAATCAAGATACCAAGGTAAGATATGGGTTGGGCAGATCTGTAGTGTTGCTGATCAGTTACGGTGTGATTGCTTCACTTTAGACAGCATTGAACGGGCCACCTCAAATTGGGAGAGTAAGCGCAGGTTGTGTTTGAATCAGGCATGATAGTCAAGTGTTGTCACTGTGATCACTTCAGCACTCAGCTGGCTGCCATGTGCCTCCTTTTGGCCCACACTTCTGTATGTCAGTTTAGTTCCGGGAATTGATCTTCTTAACATAAATACATCGTACTTCACGGGACAGCTGCACACAGGAAATGCAAAGCCTCATAAAATGACTAAATTTAAACAAGTAATTAAAATAATCTCTCCGTCAGAAAGGAATCGTTTGCTCTTTCCATTAAAGCAATATATTTCACCCAACTAATCTTGCTTCTATTGATAATGTGGCCTCAAAAACCCAAGAAACAATAGTGGAACTACAGGTTACAAGGAACATGTGGCTGCCAATGAAAACTGAAGCCCTGTGTTTTTATTGCTCCTCTCAAACTGTGGTAAAAGTTTCCTGTGATTTAACATCACTACTTCACCATTAGCAGCAAAAAATGATATGTAGTGGAGATGGGGGGGGGGAGTACAACAAGGTGATATCGGAATGCAGATATGCTCCAGAAATAGAAAAGGTGAATATGATACAGGACTGTAAGTTTCCGTGGCAGGCCTGTGCTCACAATAACGAGTAGCCTGTCTCCATAAAAATGTACAGAGGTATTCTTATGAAACCATTCTGTTCCATTATGAATGCATCTTAAGGTAGCCCCACTCAAAATAAAAATAACAGAGTTTGTACTTCGGCAGAGGAAAGGCAAGTGGGATGCCATGGGTAACTGAGTTCAGGATTCCAGCCATTGCAAGACAAAGGAAAAGTTCACTTTTAATAACAGTGCCACTTATTTCTGTTCATGAAACCCACGTCAACTGAAGAAGTTGGGTTTTACTTTTAAAGTATGATTTCTTTTCTTCCTCCACCTCTCTGCCTTTCTCTGCCCCCACGTCCTAAAGAAAGGCTCCCAAGTGCCTCAATTCAAATAGACTGAAAACAAAGTCAGTGGGGGGAGAATTCCTAGGGAACCATTGTTGTCATTGCTGACCTATTCAACTACGGTGACAGCAACCGGCCTTTGTCTTCCACTCCTCTAAACAAACTGAGGACAGCCCAGGTCTTGCTACAGAAATATCACGAATTAAAGCACTCGCAGTGGGAGCAGGCAGCAGGGCCCAGGCATTTGAAAAAAAAAAATGGGAAGAACTGGTCAATAAAAGGGGATGGGAGACAGGTTCAAAAGAGGGTAACTTACAATGGGCTATGGGCTCAAAAGAGGTACACACAATTGCTTAGATCAGAATTTACAAAAAGGAGTGTTCCCTAAACTGTCACCTTATACACAGTAGGGGAGGACGTGGGAGTAAGAGTACAACGTAAAAAAAAGTTACTGCGAGGTAGAAAACTTACAAGGGAAGAATATCATGTTCATCTGCACAAAGGCCTAAGAACCATACGGATGTTAAGCAAAGAAGTAAATGCCATAAGCACGTAGCAAAGTCTGAGCATCTCCTATCAGGCCTCCTGGTTATTAACAAGATCTGGCCAGGGGTTTATGGGCTCCTTTCAAAAAGGCTATGGAGTGTTAGATTAGAAGAGAGAAGAAGAGAAGAGATTGGATTTATACCCCGTCCTTCACTGCCCAAAGGCATCTCAGAGCAGTTTACAAACTCCTTTCCCTTCCCCTCCCCACAACAGACACCCTATGAGGTAGGTGGGGCGGAGAGAACTTCTGACAGAAACTGCTCTTTTTCAAGAACAGCTGTGCCAGAGCTTGTGACTGACCCAAGGTCACATCAGCAGGTGCAAGTGGAGGAGTGGGGATTAGATACTTGGTGTTGCCAGACCAAAAAGATATTTCCAACGTTTAACATGAGCTGGTGGTGTATTTGTACGTACCTGGTTTAAAATCTAACACAAGGCAGAAGATTTATGATTCTTATGATCAGAATGTAATCTTGTTGCTTCCTTTCCAATAAAATCACTGCTGGTTGGGTGGAGGCCTGTCAGGTATAGATGAGATTATCTCTGCAAATTTGTTTCATATATCATAAATAATTTGGATTGAGGGTGAGCAGTGCAGTAGTCAGGTCTGCATATTATACTAAATTATTCAAGAAGGTGAAAACCAAGGCAGATAATGAAGAACTATGGGAGTATCACTCTAAACTGGGTGAGTGGGTACCAATGTGACAAATGAAGTTCAGTGTAAACGTAAAGTGATGCATGTTGGAACCAAAAATTCCTAATTTTAAATATACAATGAGAGATCTGAACTGGCTGAGATTGAGATTGAAAGAGATTTTGGGGTTGAAGTGGAAATTTTGATGAAAATGTCAACAGTGTGTGGCTAGGGATGGGCATGAACCGGCTCATGAACCAAAATTCATGATGAATTCTGGCCAGTTTGTGGAGTCAAGTTCATGGCAGGTCAACCAGCACAAACTTTCCATGAACTTTCAAGCTGTGTGTGGAGGTTTGTGTCAGATCACAGGGGACCTCCCCCAGATGCTCCTCTACATGCCTTCCATGTTTGGTATCTCTAGTTTGTATAGGATCCATTCTATACATCCCTGAACCTTTTGAACCTGTACTTGTTAAAATGAGCGCCTGCACCTGTCAAAATGACCATTTGTGGTTATTTAAATAGGTGCAGTTTCAGGAGCCTCAGGAGTGTATAGAATGGATCCTGTGCAAACTAGAGACACCAAACTCACAGGTGATCTCCAGCTGACTCTCCTCTACTGGCCTCCAAGTTTGGTGAGGATTGGATTGGGGTCTGAGTTACAGGCCCCGCAAAGAAAGTGCCCCCAGGACAGTGCATTCCGGTGAAATGACAGGGGATCATTTCCCCAGAAAGCAGTTTCTTGGGGGCTATAACTCAGACCCCATAAATCTAATCCTCACCAGACAGAGGCTTCTATGTGCTACAACAGTAAATGGCTGGTGTTTATTCTGAGCCGAGTTCCATACTCCTAGAAAATAGCCAGCCTCAGGAGGGATAGACCAAGGTAGAGTCCCTCTTGTACAGCCCGGCAGCTTAATTCAGGAAGCTTTTAGGCTCTCTAGTTTGTCTCTGGCTAGTTTGACTTCATATCTGTATTGCTGCTCAAAGCAACAGTCACTACCAATGGTGCTGAAAGTGGGTACTGGATCTGGGTTAAATAAGACTGTGTATGTACTTGGATAATGACTTTAAATAATAAATTGTCATGCTAGAAGAAAAAGTGTTAGTCTGAGAGAAAGAAAAAGGATCTGTGGTGTTTTTGCTACTGCCCATATTCCACACAAGTGCCTTTTCGGCTTTTGCTGCTTTGATTCTTAACTGTGTTTCACCTATCCCTGGGTATTCAGGTAGATAACAATGTATGCAAACGTATATGCTTGAATTGTTATCACAACCCTTTAGGAGAACCAGTAAGATTTTTGTCTGTAAAAGGCTCTATATAACTGGGTCTCTTTGTCCTCTCTGTCTGATACTCTGTCTGATACAGACAATCCCATGAATGAGTGGTACAACCCAGGAAAATTTCATCACAGTGGGTCAGAAAACAAAAAAGTTCCGGCCAGAAATGTGCTTCCAAGTGAAAACCATTGGAAATGAAAATAAGATTGTGATAGAAATAAAGGCAATGGAAACAAATGTTTTTCTGAAATAAAAAGGAAAAGGAAAATTCAGCGCTGCTTTGCTTGACTGTCATGTGGCTTGCAGGGAATGGAAGTATCCCACATATTCATACGGCACATAAAAAAATAACCTCCTGAAGCAGCAGGCACACCTTCTCCCAAAATTTGTTCTCCTTTTCTTCAGTGTTGGTTTGATGGCCTCTTTTGTCCATGGAGGAATCAAGTTAAAGCCTCGATATTAATAACGCTAGTAAATCTTCCTGAGATGTGCTACCTCGTCAGTGCACCAGCCTCTCAGCTCAACCATTGGATGGCTCAGAAAATAAAATGGCAGAATGGCTGAAAAGCCCTTTCCCCCCTAAAGTGTAAATCTGGCAACTGTACTTTATAGTTAAATGCTGGATTTGATACACGATGCAAAAACACAGAGAACTTTCCATCTTTTCATGGTATATTAAAGGTTGCACAATTATAATAAATTTTTGTTCTGGCAGTGCTAGGAGCAGTGAAAATGAGTCTCAGATTTCCAGAGAACAATGAAGTCCCCACAGAGTTTTCAGCTTCTTCTGGAAACCAGGCTGTGTTTACTTTAAGGATGTCCTGAGTGCCCATCATAAAACATCTGCTGCTCACTACACATGCTGCACACGCAGCCTCCAAGAGTCTGCATTTCGTAACTACTTGGGATATTATTATTATTTACTAGAACCAGGAACCAAAAGGCAACTGAATTTGACTTGGGCAATAGAAGTAGAGTTATCAACCCCCGTGACCATTGCAGGGAGACTGCTGGGACATCACTTGTAGTGTCAGAACATGAAGTGCTGTCATGCTAGAATTTTTCAAATTTCTATGACTTTCTCCATAGAGATTTGAAAATTCCATATCACTTTGTGTTCCAAAACTGGAAGTGATGTACCAGCGTCAATCAAAGCCATTCCCCCAACTTCCTCCCTACCGCTCCACTGAGGGAGGGAGGTGGACAGGTGTCAGGCTCCTTAGTCAGGTCACACAACGCAGGGCTTCAGAAGAAGAATTTGTTTCTTGGTGAATCGGAACTAAAGCCACGTGTACAGCTTGTGTCAGGAATGGCTGTGGATAATGGAGGCCCCTGACAAATAGTGAATTCAAACACCCCCCTAGGCTAAGTGAGCCCAATGAATACAATTTGCGCGCGTGGGCAAAGCAAGCAGGCAAAGCAAGAAAAGTTAAAAGCCATTGATTCCCAGTGTAGTGTCCAGCAGCTGGAGACACCACAAGGTCAGAGTAATGATAACATACAAGCAGTAAAACAGTACTGATGAGAGGCTGAGAGGAGGAAAATACTCCCTCACATTCCATCCCAATGACAGGTCTAGCTGACAACAGGGAGTACTGACAGGAGGTTGCCTGCTAGAATCAGGTAAGTAAAAAGGGAGGATACAACATCGAGATAAACTATCACAAACTATAATAAATTAAACACTTATATTTATAGCCTGACATTGTCAACTTTTACACTTATAAACGTACGTAAATATGACACCCAAATGCCGGCAGTAATGGCTCAGATGCACAAATTAGTGCACGCAGGCACTCTACAGAATTTAAAGCAGGCACACAATAATTTATGCGATATCTTTCTTGTGCTCACAGGCACTAAGCGATTTGTACAATAAGCATAAACTATAAGTTCCAAAAGCAAATAATTAAAGACTGAGTGTCCATTACATAATGTTGAATCAGGCTTCCAAAACAACTTGATCAGGAGCCATTGCATGTAGACAATATTCAAGTAGGTGGACCTCAGTACAAACATTACCAATGAGACACGTGTCCCAGGTAACCCTCACATTTCAAAAACTTCTTCAAATCTGGTTTACTGTTGGAACCATGGAGTCAAAGCTGCCTAATCCCTCATGATGTATTAGGATACCTAAATCTGCAGATTGGGGCCACATAGATAACAATTTTTTCAGCAAACTTGGAAGACTCTCCAGGTTTGCAGAAAAATCTGAAAAGTTTAAAAAAATATCTGGGGGGTTAAATCCCCTCCAAAAGTAAAGCAGCATTCTCTGTGCAAGTGCAGAAAATGCACTTACCTCTGGCAGTCATTGTTGGATCCTGGGAGCCATGCTGGGAAGCACTTCTGGGTCCAGGGGAAGTGGTGGCACAGCTCAGGAGACCTGCTGAGCCCGGCAGCCAGGCAGCCTGGGAGTCATACTGGGTTGCACTGGGCCTAGAGTTGCCAGGTCCCCTCCTCGTTCTGACGGGGGGATTTGGGGGGCATTCCAGATGTGGGTGGGGATGCCCCCAAGCCCTCTCCCCTGAGAACAACCACCCACCTGGCCACCCCTCTACCTCCCCTCTTGCCTGATTTAAAGGGCTTCAGCTGGTCAGGGGGGACCACATGGCCCACCAACCGGCTGGACTGCCTTTTAAATCCAGCAGGAGGGAGGGATGGAGGGGGAGGTCATGGGCACAGGCTCTGCTAATAAAAAAAGGCTCTTTAAAAGGGGTGGATTGAAGTCCCCAGAAGCAGGGGAGCCCCCACCCAGACCTGGGGGGCTGGCATCTCTAATTGGGCCTGGTATTAAAGTGAGGAGGAATTCCCCCCCTTCACAAAGATCACAGGCCCACACTTGTAAACATTACTTCCTAAGCAGCAGGTTGGATTCAAGGCAGCCTTTGCGCAAGCGAAGAGCTCTTCTGTTTACATAGCAGGGTGTCCCTAATTTCTGCTGATTTTTTTCCAAATTGATTCAAAAGAGCCCCAAACTTTAGGACTACTTTTGTGGGTGATGGTGTTGGGGAAGGTGCAGAAGACTGGGGGACATGGAAATATCCATTTTATGACCAGAGCTCTTATGATTCAGCAGTGCAATCCTACATAGGATTGCAGTGTGGCTACATTTTTGATAGAACAGAACAGAATTTCACTGTATGTATCAATCAGAGAATGGAGTTTAGCTGTAGAAGAATCCACCCCCTACACTCCATGAAAATGACCTAAAAACGTACAGGTTTTTTCAATCACAGCTTTCATTGAATAGCATCAGCTGCTTTTACGAAAAAGGTCTGCAATTTGTAGTATCAATGGAAATTTAAAGATCAGTCACATTTCACATACCAAATCCCTCATACTAATTCAGTGCTGAGCATTTAATTAAGTGCAGAGTATCTCTGAAGTGGTGGAAGGATGCATATGCCTCCGTAATTAGGTTGGCAATGCCTCATATATTAAAGTTATGCATTGTTTTGCAAGGTATCAGGCTAGCTTGTCACAACGTTTTCTTATGCTTGTCTTTGTATTAACTGCACATTGCATCATTTCATACAAATAGAGTTTGAAAACTGTCATACAGACAGCCCCCAAATATTATTTTTAAAATCCCTAATGTAAAGATACTTCGTCTGTGCTTTTGTTCATGACATGACAAGCCTGTGGATTTGTAAGGTTGTTATGTATTGGGATTGAATCATCCCTGATTGAATCACCCTAGAGACTGGCTGAGCTTGGAGCACAAGAACAATAGCCGACCAGGACTCTGGAGTAAACCAATCAAGTAGTAATGTTTTGTAAATAGCCTATCATGGGGAGTAGGGGGGGGGTGTTGTGTTTTACATGCATATAAGCAGGGCTCCAGCCCTGCTAGAGTTGTCTTGGAGTTAAGCTGAAATCACTAATAAACTGTGAGCTGATCACTATACGCATCTCGAACCCAGTATATTTCAAAGGTCTTTGTAACAACTTCAGTTATATGTCGCATGCCATTCCCAATGGGCAGATTTCCATTGCCAGTTTAGATAGAAAATAAGTAGGTAACATTATGTAGTGGTAGCTGAATAGGACATTTTGTGTTAAATCCAAAACGATTGTCATACTTCTTAGTTCAACCAAAAACATTAAAAAAAACATATCAATATATCCTTCTAAAATCTATCCATGCCCATTGGCATTCCAATACCAGAAGCGCATCTTGGCCCTGCTTTCCCTCCACAACACTTTTCAACCTTTGGGGGAAGCTCCAGAGGGATCTCCACCAACGGATGTCCAGCTGACTCTTCCATACCTTCCCACCACGTTTTGTGAAGATCATACCTTCCCACCACGTTTTTGTGTCTGAGTTACAACCCCCTCAAAGAAGGTGCCTCCAGGAAAGTGCTTTTGGGGAAACGTCAGGTGTAGATTCAGGAGTATATAGAATGTACCCTGTGAAAGCCAGAGGCATCAAATTCGCAATGGACCTCCCTAGGATGCTCCCAAATGTGCAGATTGGACTTGAAGGGTCCAGCTTACAGCCCCCAAAGAAAGTGCCTTCAGGAAAGTGCTTCTGGGGAAATGTCAAGAGCAGCTTCAGGTGTGTATAGAACCGATCCTGTGAAAGTTACACACACCATATTTATTTATTTTATTTATTTACTATTATATTTATATCCCGCCCTCCCTGCTTCTGGCAGGGTCAGGGCGGCCAACAACACAGATATAGATATACAACTCCAATATATGTACTACAACCAACATTTCATTAAAATTACAATATAAACTATAAATACATTACACATAGCTATAACGCAAGACGGCCAACTGCTCAAATTCAATCAAACCAAATTCAGCAATTACCGATTACAATAAATGAACCTCAGAATACAATACAAGGAACAACCCTGCCCACCCCAACCTCCCTTCTTGCTACTCCCTCCCCCAGCAAGATTAAACTACTCTACTCTAGTGACTGACATTAAAGGGTGGGAAGACCTAACCAATGTTCCCCCTAAGCTGTGGAGTCTCATGAGCAAAAAATCTACTTTGTGAGCTACTGGCATTAAAGTTATGAGCAAGCAATTTGGCTACTGCATAAATTAGTTTGCTCTGGAACCATCCTTCCTAAGCTAAGACAAAAATCTGTGAGCCGGAGGCTAAAAAATTGTGAGCTAGCTCACACTAACTCAGCTCAGAGGGAACACTGGACCTAACATAAAGTAACTACTATAATTAACTATTGTAACCTAATCTTATATAAACCTAGCAGGTGGGCTAAAAGACTACTTCCCTGCCTCATATCCCAGCAAAGTCACAGAGTGGCAAGTTTGCAAGTTGAAGGCGGAGCCCAGAAACTTTCGCACTCCTTCTCGAAGGGGGGGGCGCTCAACTCTACATTAGGTTGTCAATCTTCCTTTCCTGGCTCAAAGGCTTCCACCAACAGCCCTTGTTCAGGGTCTGTTGGCCAGTCCAAGCCAGCCAGAGTTGTTAGTGTTCTACTAAGAGTGAAACATCCTGCAAGTCATGAGGCACACACCCCTCCATTCAGAGCTCCAAGGCTCAGCTGAACCCGGGGGGGAGCGCCTTTGCATTGTAGCGCTGCAGTTGGAGCACCACGTCTCCCAGGAGGTGAAACCACGGCACAAACCTTGCTGCCGTCGCCAGAGATGAAGGGGGCAGCCTCACAAGCAACTCTGCCTCATTGTCCACATACACCCCTGGGTTGGCCCAAGGCCCGATAAAGGTCGACAGGGGGCAGAAACACGCCAAAGCTGACTGAGTACAGTGACAAACGTCAGCTCCAAACGCTGGTCGCAGCAACAACGAAGTGGCAGGCTATGAGCGAGGCCAAACAACAACTCAGTCCCTCGGCCCAGCTGCTCGGGAGGGCTGGCTGCAGTGGGCGGCAGCGGGCAACAACAGTGGTGGCCTAAGTCCCCGGTCCAGCTGCACAACGGAAGGCGGCAGCCAAAAGTGGCGAGCAACAAGCGACAAGCAGCAGTGACAGACAGCCCACACCTGGCTGTGGTGACAGCAACCACCAAAGAGGGCAAGCCACCAAAAAGGAGAAAGACACCATCTCTCCCCACTGCAAAAGCCGCCGCACACCCGGGCATCCACCCCCACGACAACAACACCAATGCACTCCAGCCCCCAAACCTGGCAAGTTCATCCCATTTCAATTTCATTCCCCTTCAACTCCACCGCACTTCCACCTGCCTTTTGCTTAATTTGGAGATGTTTGTAAGAAAATTTAGAATAAATTTACTGTCTCTCGGTGGAGCTCAGGTCCAAAGATCCACGCCGGTCACCATCTTGCAAACAAGTATAATGGTTTCCCCTGATGCTGTCTCTGGGCTCTGGGATTCAGAAGATTAGTTGCACAGATATGCATGGGGAACCTCACTCTGCCTCCCATTTCTCTACAATATCTTAGAGTGGAGGCAGATTACATCCCAGTAACTGACCCCCCCCCAAAAAAAAACAGTCTCCCTCATTTATACCCACAGATGATTGCTGAGTATGGCTGACCCTTCCTCCTCCCTGGGCCCAGGAGTCACCCACACTCCTGGGTCCCATTCACTGTCCACAGCCAAGATGGTTGCTGAGTATGGCCAACTTCCCTCCTCTCCTGGGCCCCAAGACATAGAAGACCCAGACCTGACACTGTTGGGAAGTGAAAGAAGATGTGGAGATGGCTCAGGGCCCTGAGACATAGAAGACCCAGATTCAACAGCATTGAAACATTGACTGGCCATGCCCAATGATCATCTTGCCAGCAATGCAAGTGAAAGGGGAATAGCCCTGGAGCCCTGGAACAAAGGGAGGACCCCCCAACTCCCAAATGCTCTACGTTGTGTCCCCGCAGGCTGTGGCTTGCAGCCAGTGTTTGAAAGAGGGATGGAAAGTCTGGGTAGGATGTGACTGGACACGACCATCCAGATTAGCAACCTGCATGTCCTCTTCCCTTTTCTATTTTGTGTCTCAACTACATAATCATGGGGCAGATGAGTTATTGTGTGCAAGCTGGAATTTGGTAATGTTTCCTTGTCATTTCTGGGAAAGTATATGAATTCTCATTATGGGCTATCAGTTTGATTTGGTATGGGCTCTAGGAAAACAACGTATTTTTTCAAAAAAATCAGATTATCATCTAGCCGAAGCATCCCATTTCCCCCTCCTTAGCTATTCCCTCTTTCCCTTCCCCAAAAGCCTGCTTCCTTCTCTCCTTCCCACCCAACAGCCAGCCTACCTTTATCTGTCCCCATGTCTTCATCTTTCCTTCCTTCCCACCTCCTGGCAGCCTCTACCTTTAAAGTGGAGAAAGAGGCTATTAGTGGAGAGAACCAATGGATACAATGATCTATGCAAAACTTGCTCGGATTCTACTTAAGAATTTAGGATTGTCTCAGTGTGTCAAATTAGACTCTATATAGCTTTGCCAGGAATGGAACGTTTACATTTAATGGCCTTTAAACACACTCAGGCTGCGGTCACACGCACTAAATAATCCACTTTCAATCCACTTTCAATGCACTTTCCAACTGGATTTTTACTGTGTGAACTGGCAAAATCCAATTTGAAAGTGTACTGAACGTGGATTGAAAGTGGGTTATTTAGTGTGTGTGACCGCAGCCTAGGTTAAACACACTGCCTTTAAACGCACTCTTCAGTCCCGCCTCAGACTAGCCCTGTGGTGCACCATGGAGCTTATGGGGATGAAATGGGAATTTAGATGGCTAGAGTGAGTTTGGTGATGGTCCTATGACAAAGCTGGAAGAACACCCTACAGGTTGTTTATGAAAACCTATGAGATTGCAGCAAAGACTGCTAAAAGGAAATTTTTACAATTCTCCATCACAGCTGCTAGCTCTTGCCCAGCACAATTATTTAGGATAATTAGGTCTTTAACTATTCTTATGGAGAGAACTCCAAAGATTAGTAATTTGACCATTACTGTGAGGCTTCTGCAAGCTTTTTTTTTTGCAGATAAAGTCTTGCCACTCTGCTGCAACCTGCCTGCAAATATTGATATAGTATGTGAAATGGAGGCTGCTTGGCAGTCTCTGGTTTCAGTGCTTGACAGTTTCAGCTGGCTCTCTTGGGCCAATGTTGACAGGATACTGGGTGCTCTTAAACTGACCATTTGCCTCCTACACCCATGTCCGTTATGGCTGGTGAAAGCCAGTGGTGACAGAATATGGGGGGGTCCTGGTAGAAATTATTAATCTGTCCCTTAGTACAGGGGTCTATCCAGAGGGATTAAAAGAAGCAATGGTAACACTGCTCTTAAAGAAACCATCTTTGGATCCGTCAGATCCTGCCAATTACTGCCCAGTCTTGAATCTTTCGTTTCTGTGTAAGGTAATTCAGAGTGGTGGCAGAACAGTTACAGAGTTTCCTGGAGGACACATCAACTCTAGACCCATTCCAGCCCAGCTTCTGCCCTGACCATGGGATGAAGACAGCATTGGTCACCTTCATAGATTATCTCCGTAGGCAGATGGATTGAGGTGGGCCAGCGCTGCTGTTATTGTTTGATCTGACAGCAGTATTTGACATGGTTGAACATGATTTGTTGACCCACTGCCTCACCGATGTAGAAGTTTGTGGGGTGACTTCGAAGTTGCTTACCTCATTTCTTCAGGGTCAGGGACAGAGGGTGGTGCTAGGAGAGAGGGTGTCACCTCATCACCCTTTGGTGTGTGGGGTCCCTCAAGGGGCAATTATCTCTCCAATGCTATTTAACAGCTATATGCTCCTTTTCGCCCAGCTGGCATGGAGTTTCGGCCTAGGTTGTCATCAGTAGGTGGATGACACCAGCTGTATCTGCTGATCGACAGCAAGCTGGACACCACCCCATCTATTCTGGCTGAAGGGCTGGAGGCTGTGTTTGGATGGTTGAAACAGAGCTCACTGAGACTGAATCCATAGAAGACAGAGGTTCTGTGGTTGGGTAGGGGGTGTTCAGGAATTGGGTGCCAACTCCCAGCTCTTGGTAGTGTACCTTTAACACTGGTGCTGACTTGCCAAGAGCTTGGGTGTGTTTCTAGATGCCTCTTTATCAATGGAGGCCCAGATCACAAATGTTGCCAACTATGCCAGATCAGGCAACTAGCTCCCTTCCTGTCTCTCCCTGACCTAGCCATAGTAATCCATGCAACAGTCACCTCCAGGCTAGACTACTGTAACTTGCTCAGTGCGGGGCTACCCTTGAGACTGACCCGGAAACTACAACTGGTCCAGAATGCAGTGGCCCAGGCCTTTACTGGGACCTCACTGACAGCACACATTCAACTGGTGCTTCGCCAGCTGCATTGTCTTCAGGTGAATACCGGATCAGGTTCAGGGTTCTGGTATTAACCTTTAAGGACCTAAATGGTCTGGGACCAATGTACCTATGGGACTGCCTCTCCAGGTATACTCCCTAAAGAGTGTGACACTCTGTGGAGAAAAATCTCCTGGTGATCCCTGGCCCAAAAGATCTCTGGCTTTCCTCGACCATAGCCAGGGCCTTTTTAGCCCTGGCACCAGCCTGGTGGAACTCTCTGCCGAATGACACCCATGCCCTGCGGGACTTAGTGCAGGACCTGTAAGACAGATATGTAAGGCCTGTAAGACAGATCTGTTCCACCAGGCCAATGGTTGAGGAAAGCAATGGTTTGTCATTGAGCCTGGCTTTCTCCACCGCTTCCCCTCCCCGTCGTGGGGGAAGGACATAAATTGGTATTTAAATGCCATCTGAATTAGTCTGCAATTGGTTCTTGTTTTTAACTATTTTAACTTGGTTAACTTGGGAAGGACATAAATTGGTATTTAAATGCCATCTGAATTAGACTGCAATTTGTTCTTGTTTTTAACTGTTTTAACTTGGTTATAATTAGCTGCTGTAGATTTTCCGGGTTGTCTGGTCGTGGTCTTGGCCAGACAACCCGGGAAATCTACAACAGCTAATGAACTCCGGCCGTGAAAGCCTTCGACAACATATTGGTTATAATTAATTCATATGTGAAAGCCTTTGACAACATATTGGTTATAATTAATTCATATGTGTATTTATTGAATTGTTGTTCACCGCCCTGAGCCCTGTACGGGGGAGGGCTGTCTGTAGGTCAAATGAACAAATAAAATTAAGGAGGAGATAAGGTAGTCATGGTTGCTTCTTCTGTCCCTCCCTCAATCCTCCCCTATTGGCAATGGGGCAAAGATCGACTCCTGTTCACTACTGCAAGCAGGACAGAAGGGCCACTGAAAATCTGTCTTCAGGTTTCTTCTGAAAATGACAAGGAAGAAGAAAACAGTCTTCATAGTAATGGTCTGCCACAGTGGAGGCTTACAGTGCAATCTTAACTATTGATTTCAATGGACTTAAAAGGATATAACTCTGGTTAGCATTGCTCTGCCAATCCCCTAAGTGCTACTGGAAGTGAACGGAAGAAATGTGAAAAGAAGGAATAAGGCTGCCATCCTGACTTCATCTCAGGGTGTAAGACTGCACCCCAAAGGTATAAAGCAAGGTAGTGGAGGAACAAAATACCATAGAAGGATAAATAAGGATTACGGCAGAAAGGGAGATAAAACGCAAGGATGCGGAAGGGTACAGGTGATGGACAAAATCAGTGGAATTCTGAGGGATAAAAGAGGAAGGAAGAGTGCAGACAGGAGCAGGGAGACAGAAGGAAATGGGATGTGGAGAACAATCATAAGTAGCCTGCTGTGGTGTGTCACTGAGGGTATCGCAAACATGGGCATTTTACCTATTTCTTTTTGATGTGATGCCATTGTCATGCCTCAGACTGCAGCTGAAAATTGTTTGTCTAGCAGTTCTAGGAGGTTTGATTCAATAACTCTTATAAGAGGGCAGGCAGGATATCAATGCTGTTTTATTGCCTTTTTCGCTACCTACAATAGCAATTCTCTAGTTATACAGTATTACAAAGTGCTATCGCTGGGTCTCTGTATCTATTACAGTTAGGTCTCATCACCCCCATCACTGCAAGAGGATAGGCTGTAATGTACCAAGGCTCATTTTCTAAAATGTTAAATAGTCGGAGATGACTAGTTGGCACGGGGCAGGGGAGACAGGGCTGAGACGCTCTATTAACCCACTGACAGGCATGGGATGAACTAGAAGGACATTGCTAACAAGAAAATGAGCCGTTTTGCTATCGCTTCTTGACAAAAATCGGTGCATGGCAAGTTAAAGTTTCTGACCTTCGCTGTTACTCCGCTATTCTAGAATAAGCCTATTGGCCTCTTGAGTTTTCCCAAAGCAAGGAGTGTCAAGCATATAGTCTTTCCTCTCATAACAAGGGCAAGGGATCACAGACATTTAAGGAGGATAACTTTGAAAAATTAGCAGTAGATGCTGCTCTGTGCCCTCTAGTTAGGCTGTGTAATATATTGCTACTAAAAGTGAAGGGGAGGGAGGGAATGAGAGTCTTAGGAAGATCAAGCAAATAAGAAGAGCTACTACTTCTGCATGCACAGCAGTGTGTCCTGTGGAGAACAGCATAAATTGAGAGGAATGGCCAGGCCATATGCACAGGGGTGCCCACGGGTGCCTGACACCCCCCCCCAAACAACCTGGTACTGTCCCTAAACAGCCGTGCCTCCCCCTCCCCACTCTGAAGTGCCCGCCTCAGCTTGCTGTCAGCCCTGGTGCGATTGCCAGGTGGGGCCCACTTGGGCAAGTGGAGGGGGGAGGCACAAGTAGAGCCCTGGGTGGCTGCAGGCAGAGTGGGTCCCACTGGCCAGCGGAGGAAGGAGGAGGTAAAAGCATACAGGGAGTCCTCCCACCAGCTGGAAGAACAGGTTGTCCCTCCCTGTGCTTTGTCCCATGCTGCCTGCCTGCAGCAGGAAGGAGGGCAGCGGGGATGGAAATGAGTGTGACAGGGCACTGCATGGGCACTGCCCCACCACTGCATCACTGCTTGCCAGTGCCCCACTGCAAGCTTTTTTGCAGATAAAGTCTTGTCACTCTGCTGTGACCTTCCAGCCAATGTTGATACAGTATGTGAACTGGAGGACCCTTGGCCATCTCTTGGTTTGGTCTTTGACACCTTCAGCCAGCTCTCCCAAGCCAATGTCAACAGGATTCTGGGTTCTGTTAGGCCAACCACTTGCCTCTGAGATTCGTGCCCCTCGGAACTGGTGAAAGCCACCAGCAAGAGGTTATTAGGCCCCCTGGCAGATATTGTCAATCTGTTCCTAGGTTCAGGGATCTTTCCAGAGGAGCTGAAGGAGGTGGTGGTTGTCCTGCTCTTGAAAAATGAAACCTAGATCCTACGGACATGACCAGACACCACTGGGCAAGGTAATTGAGAGAGCAGTGGCAGAAAAGCTCCAGAGATTCCTGGATGAAGGATCGGTGTTGGATCCCCCACACAGATGATCTCCGCGGACAGTTGGATCAAGACGGGTCAGTGCTGCTGATATATCATTGATCTTACAGCAGTATTCAACACAGTCAGTCATGATCTGCTGACTCACTGCCTCACCAATGCTGGAATTCATGGGGTAGCCTTGCAATGGCTTACCTCATTCTGCCACAATCAAGGACAGAGGTTGGCACTGGGAGGGACAGTGTCCCCGAAGTACCCGCTGGAATGTGGGTTTCCTCAGGGGTTACTACTCTCCCCAATGTTATTTAACATCTATATGCATACCCTCACCCAGCTAGTGCAGAGTTTCAGGCTGGGGTGTCATCAATATGCCGATGACACCCAGCTATTTCTGCTGATGTGTGTCCAGCCAAATACCGTCCCTGGGAATTTGGCCGAGGGTTTGGAGGCTGTGGTGAGATGGTTAAAGCAGAGTCAGCTGAAACTGAATCCAGGTATGATGGAGATTCTGTTGCTGGGGGGGTGTCTCAGTTGGGTTGCCAACTCCCAACTCTTGAGAGTGTGCCTTTATCACCAGCACAGACTGTCAAGAGACTGGGTATGACATTGGATCCCTCCTTGTCTATGGAGACCCAGGTTGCGATGGCTGCCAAGCTGGCATTTTCCAACTGCGCCAGGTTAAGCGACTGGCTCCCTACCTCTCACACCCTGATCTAGCCATGGTAATCCATGCAATGGTCACCTCCAGGATAGACAACTGTAATTCACTGTACATGGGCCTACCTTTGCGCCTTACCCAGAAGCTCCAACTGGTCCAGAACACAGCCACGTGACGTGGGTCTTTACCAGGACCCCTCGGACAGCACACATCCAGCCTGTGGTGTGCAAGTTGCACTAGCTTCCAGTGGAGCACTGGATCAGGTTCAAGGTTTTGGTCTTGACCTTCAAGGCCTTTAGTGGTCAGGGAGCTACATACCTTCAGGACTGCCTCTCTTAGTATGCCCCTGGAAGAGTGTTACACTCAAGGAATAAGAACTTCCTGGTGCTCCCCTAACCGAGAGAGATCCAGATGTCCTCAACCAGGACCAGGGCTTTTTTGTCCCTGGCCCTTGCCTGGTGGAACTCCCCGCTAGAAAAATTCCATGACTTGCCAGAATTATTACCTTTCCACAGGGCATGTAAGGCAGAGATGTTCCACCAGGCATTCGATTGAGGACAGCAATGGGACCAGCACTCTCATATACTCACCCCATCCCTCACAACCCCACCCCCTCGGAGGCTACGGAGCTGAATTTTCCTCTGCCATCTTCGACTGTTTTATTTATTGATCTGTTTTTCCATAGTTTTAATCTTGGTTTTAATTTAAATTATTTATTGTGTGCTATTCTGTTGTATGCCACCCTACTAGGGTGGCCTAGTAAATCTAGTTTAATTAATAAATAAATCACATCCCGACAGTGGTGGCAGGCAGCAAAGCATCCCCGGTTGCAGCTGCCTTTTCCTCTTCCTTGGGTAGGTCCCCTTGCAGTGCAGTGCTGCTGCTACCTGGGAAGCCAAGCGAGCAGGCAGATGTGGGCTGGGAGGAGCACTGAGGCAAGCACTGGGCAGGTCTGTGGCTCCGGCCAGCCTTCCCCCCTTCCACACTAAACCCCACCCTCCCAGGTGGCACCTTGGTATACCCCTATTGATCTGGGTACATAGTACTCCTCATGATCTGGGTATGGGGCACCTTGGTGCACCCCTAAGGATCTGGGTACATGGCTGGCTATGTCTGTAATGCAATGAACAACTCCCCCAGAGGTATATTCACAATGTGTGTTGGTCACCACAGTGGCAAACACAACTGCCCCTAAAGTGTGAGTTGGCCATAAAGGACATCTTTCAGGACCACAAGACAAAGAGTAACAGAAATTCCATGCTGTTTGTAAACACCGGAAGATTAACAGACCACTCCTATGAAGAATTCTAAGCTCATTTGTTTCAATTGACTGTGTAATTCTGCTTATGATTGCACTGGAAGAAACACGAGTTCTATTTCAATAACGTGTTATTACAAGAAAAAGTATGGACTCGTGTTTTTTTTAATTCAGAGAACAAGAGGTTAATTCGTTATCCCATTGCCGACATTTCAGGGATTTAAATAACAGCTTGTCTGTCTGGTGTAAACATATCATACCTGCATTTAACATATAGAATTGTGGCTTTGGCAGGATAGATAAAATAGACATTTAATGGAAGGACTAATGCTCCTCAGCTGTGAACTTTCCTGGTTAAACACATAACATTCTAGAACATTATATGTTGCCATTGTCAAAAAAAGTTGGGAAGAAAGTCAACTGGATTTTCCTTCGAAAAATTCTGCTTAGGCAATTCTTTTCTGGTCTGCTACAAATTCTAAACAGGGTGCCTTTAAAAATTATTTTTCACAACATTGCCACTTGCCTTTGCAGTTTGTCCCATCTAATTCCAGTTATTTGAATCCTACTTATCTCTTGGTTACTCATAAAAGCCTAGATTGCAATTGTTCTTTCAATATTTGAGACTTAAATGACATCAGAAAATTGGTCCCGTTTCTCTTTTCATATGGGGTTACTTCTGCTATATTTTAACTTCTTTAATTTATTTTCATTCCCTCTTGAAAAACATTCTAAAATCCCACTCAAGTGGTTTTCCACAGAATTCACGCTCTAATAGCAAAAGTAGCATTTATATTATATCGTAAAGTGAATGTCCCTGAAGTTATATTCTTAACCCTAACAGTTCTGTAATAAGTGATCATTACAACAGACTATGAATGATGGGATTCCAAAGACACAGTCATGTTGCCTATTTATTTCAAACTTACAGATCATGCTGGCAGTGAAGACCTTCAATAAAATGAAAATAAAAAGCGAAGTAAGAAATATTTTTAAAGCAACCCTTGAAATAAAGTTGCCTACACATTTGGTTACATTGTAATAGGTTACCGTGAAAAGAATCGGAATATTCGTGACTGCATGGTTCATTGGTTCTGGCCCCATACTATTCTGGTTTATCTCGATTTGGTTCTGGTCCCGTACTATTCTGGTTTATCCCCTGATTTCTGCATACCGGGGGGGTCTTTAGTTTTCATTTCTTTTGTTTGTTTGTTTGTTTTTACCCAGTTTTTTCCATTTCTTTGAGACCATTTTTACCCCAATCTTTCCCTGGTAGCTGATTTAGAGTTGCCATTTTGTCCTGCCCACTCTCATCCACTTCTAGCACACTTTTTAATGACTGTACTCTCCTCCTCCTCCTCCTCCTCCTCCTCCTCCTCCGTGCCTAAACTCATACCAATGCTTGTGGACTCAGCCCCAAGAAAGCCAGGAGTAAGTCAAGCATGTAAAAAGCTCCCACTGTAGTGTTACACACTCACCAACCCTTTCGCTGAAAAGTAGGAAGTTACGAGAGCAGTGCTACAGAATTTGATCTCCTTTGGATGAGAGGGCACTGATGATTAATAGTGTATTCATACTATTTGATTTATGTACAACTAGAGTACAGTGGAAGCAAACAAACATTCCTGCAGCAAGCGACAGCAAAACTTGTGCAGCTTCCCTACCCTACCTGCACTACCAATTCCAGCGTCAATCTCTGAGCACTTTCTCTCTCTTTTTGCTCTACCCCGAACTCTCTGTTTCTCTATTCAAAGTGCCTTTTTGCTCACTCTTAGTCCCCTTCCCCTTGCCTGGAGTGGTGTCACCTCCATCAAGCACAGGCGAGCTTGTCATTTCAAAAGCTGGAGAGCAATTCCAAACTACTGTCTTCTGACACTGAAATATATATAAATATTGAAATATCAATTGATCATTATTAGCGAACTGTCAGCCCAACGAAAAGGAGGGATTGTCAGCCAGCAACCACTACAATATCATAACAGAAGACAGCTTCCTTGCATGTGCCTCACTGCCATCTAAAAAAATCAAGTAAGGATACTTTTTAAATCTGTGCATCATCCTTATAGCATTAAAAAGTGTGCTGACTTCCCATCCCAAATTATAGCACTCTTTCCCACATAAATTTACATTGACATTTACAAAACTGGTCTACCCATTTCAGCTGGCCTTCGGAGCTCAAGATGAATTTATGAAAGGCTGAAAATTTTAGTGAATGTTATTGAATTGTTACCTACGCACTGTAGATGTTGACACTTTCACTGAAATACTGGCTTTCTCTGACATTGAAGCTTTATGAGGACTTATGGTAAAACAGGCAAGTAAACTGCATCATCTGGTTTCATGCAAATTTGCAGTGGGACAGGGGAGAACTGAAAATGGGTGGTAGGATAATCTTAGTCCAGATCTGAATTGGTTTGTGCAAGCCAGTATTCCACAAAGGTTGGAACCACATTGCAGAATATCATCATCATCGTCATCGTTATCATCACCATCAATCATCCACCTTCTTGGTGGTATTACCATGTGTGAAGTCAGGAATACATGTGGACCTATACGTTTGTCATTGTGAATGTGACCCACATTCTAATGTCAGCTAAAATTCGTACTAGGATAGCCAGATCATAAGGAAAAGAATTTTGTTTTGTTGCATCTTAAAGTAAAGGTAAAGGTTCCCTTGCTCGAAAGCCAGTCGAATCCGACTCTAGGGTTGCGGTGCTCATCTCTGTTTCAAAGCTGAAGAGCCAGCGCTGTCCGACGATGTTTCCGTGGTCATGTGGCCGGCATGACTAAACACCAAGGCACACGGAACGCTGTTACCTTCCCACCGAAGTGGTACCTATTTATCTACTTGCAATTTCTTGCTTTCAAACTGCTAGGTTGGCAGGAGCTGGAACTAGAGACGGGAGCTCACTCCGTCATGCGGCACTCTCAGGTCTCGAACTGCTGAACTACTGACCTTCCACAGCCTGCAGTTCAGCGTCTTAACCACTTGAGCCACCGCAGCTCCTTGTTGCATCTTACACCTGTGCTAAAGGAGCTGCTGGATGAGGTTCTTTGAAGCAACCACATACACTATGCAATGTAGCCCACTCAAGAAGGAAATGCAAGGCAAAGAGGTAGAGCAAGATTGTGACAAGTGCGAATCAGAAAGCCCCTGTAGCCACACACACAATGGTGAAGCAAGCACACACACACGCAAGAGCTTCAATTTGGGGGAAGATTCTGGCTGCAATTGTAGGACAAGAGGTTTCAGTTCAAAACAAAAGATTCTTTTATTTCCATCCTTGGAAAGAAAAGAGGAAGCTAAGACATCTACCCAACTGGCTAGAAGAGAACAGGAGTGCTTGTGAAAAAAACAATGATGTGGTCTTCCTCTTTCTGCTAGCTCTCCTCCTTTTGGGGTACTAATGGCCAAAAACTCTGCATCTTCAACATGGAGGACAAGTGAGAAAGACCAACAAAAACAGTGAATTATTACAACTGTGATGGATCCAGTAGCTGGGACACTTACAGACACATCATATGATGGCATTTTAAATCCATCTAATAGAATCAGCCTTTTTCAGATGTCCCCAACCTGCCATCAATAGTAAAGTTTTCTGTCTCCAACCTGGATTGGTTAGACCAAGTCTAAAAGGAAATGAAAAAACACTTTTATCCCATTACTCATATTTTAAGCCACTGAGTCCTAGTCGAGCCTGTTATTTTTATTTATTTTTTGTTGATTCAACAAGCTCCGTTGGATGCTTAAGAGATTGCTTTAGCCATCAATGGCAGTATATCTGCTGATCTGCGCATGCAAAGTAGCCCCCCTAAATGCTTTTCCTTGTCTACACCTCAGTAAAAATTTCAAATGGAATCTGTATCTGTATCTGAATTTTACATGAACATCACTGGCTCTTCAGAGCACCAGAATCAGCAATCCACATTCTGTAAAAGTCATATAATGAGCTTGGTTCAACTAGCCCTTCCCCTGATCACTAAAACTGCTGAAATGACACTACTTTGATACCAACTCTGCAGATATCCATTAGAGTTGAATCAGCAATGTACTATTTATGAACAGGGAGCCTGCAATAATGGCACTATCTATTCTTCCCAAACAATGCAGCTATTTATCAAGTGATTAAACTGTAGTAACATACTTGGGTTTTACTAGCCTATTTTCTTTCAGATCTTAAAAAGATTTTACTGCCTCAAGTTTGGCAGCATGATTCCTAATAATTTTGATTTTATTACATTATCATATTTTTTAGATTTATCTCCATGTTTTGCATAAGATTCAAATTGTTGCTCGGTTTATAAAATAAGATATATTTATCTTGGTCAAAAATCACATTAAGATAATTATCTTGCCCTTTTGGTAGATAATTTTGTTTGCAATATATTGAAAATACTTGTTTTCTTCAACCACTCATTCTTGTTAAAGTAGCTATTTCCCCCCTTGTGGTGAAGGCATATCTCATTCTGTTTTTTTCTTCTTTCCCCGATTTTTCCTGTCTCTGTACAAGTTCTGGGTTAGTCTTGTTTTCAGATGTAGAATAACTGTGACATCTTGGCTACCAGTTAACTACTTAACAGTCCTGTCTTGTAGTATCTTCTGGTACTTTCAAAAGTACAAAAGAGCACATCTAGGCTTATTCATATAATTCCCTGATGGGGAAACCCATACATCAATACATCCACATACCCAGCTAGCAAAGGGATGGACTCTGTTCAGTTAAATTCAGAATTGGGCCCAGAGGCCTGTGTTTCCAGACCAATAAATTATTGGAAACTGTGTTTGAGTGATGTTTGAAAAGTCCTTAGCATATATCTAATTCTTAACTGAGCCTTACAGTGTGGATTAATAGATAGGCAAAATGGAGCCAGTGACAGGAATGGGGGATTTCTATACAAATCTGAAGAAGGCCCGAAGTTCACCGGAAATCTAAACAACAACAACCCCACATTGGGGGAATTTAAACTCCCCCAATTATAGAAACAACACCTGTAGCTTTAAGAAAAGAATGCCCACTGAACTCTTAGTCACCACTGTGGAGGCTGCTAGACAAGCACAACAATATTGCTGAGCCATCCAAGCCTTGGTTTCTGTGAAACAGAGCCATGGGTGAGCAGGGGTTGACTTGAAGGCTAAAACAGCCCTGGTGCCTCCTTCCCCTGTCATGTCTCCTGATGCAGGAGGAGTTGTCAGAAAAAAGGCCCTGTAGCAACCACCAAAGGCTTACTACTCAAACTGCTTGGCCCAGCCCTGAAACAGCCACCAAGCAGCTGAGTCTGGTTCAGCAGTCACCACCACTTTGCAACTGGGCCGGGCCTGTAAGCCTCCAAATAACTGGTCCCAGCCTGGCAGCTAGGCCAGACTTTTTCCAGGGAGAGGCTGCCAGGGGGTTAAGGGGAGGTTGAATGGTGGATGGGGAAAAGAGAAGAAAACAGGAAAGGGAGAGAGGCTATGAGAGGAATCATCAACAAAGGGGGAGGAGAGTCTTCGGGTCTTGGCAATCACCATGGCAGTCGTCTTCTCCCGGGGCTCCGGGAGAAGCCTGTCAGTGCCTGCGGCTGGGTGGGGGTGCAATCATCTGCGCCACCCCAGGAGTCCTTGGATTGGATTACAAGCCATGGGGTGCTAGAGAACACCCCCCGGTGAGACAAGCTGGAGAAGGGGGGCTCCTCCAAGCTCCGACGGACCCGCCATAGAGCATCCTGAATGGGAACAAGATCAGCACAGCAGAGCAAGCGTACGGTGATCAAGCTATTATGAATGCAGAGAGAAAATAGCTAAAAATGTGAGTCGGAGTATAAACGAGAACCACCCGCAAATACTGTGCCCCCCTAAAAGGAAATGAGGGGGGAGGGGACTTCCCCCCGCTAAGGACTGTTTGCAAGCAATTCTAAAGTCAGAAAAAGGGGGGGGGCAGTAAAAAGTGGATGAATGGAAATAAAGAGACTGTGAGAGCTTACCATTTTGATTAAGAACTTTCAGAGGCTTTGACGAACTTTTACAAAAAAGTAAACAATCCTCAAACATGGCGCTGCCGAAAGACTCTAAGGATAAACTAGTGAAAGTTAAGCCTCCTTCAGGAAGTTCCAGCCCTTCAAGTTCTGTGCCTAGACAGGACTCAACCGCAGAACTCCAAAGGTTGCTGTCGGAGGCTCTGTACCCTCTGCTGGAGAAAATTACAGCTATTGATGACAAGCTGGACGCACAACAAGCGCAAACGGTGTTAAACACACAGAAAATCGAAAAAGCGGAGCAGGAGCTTAAAGAGATTGGTTCCAGCACAAAAAAGGTGAATAAAAAACTGCAGGTGCTTGAAAAGAAGTGCCAAATCGAAGAGTCTTGTGTGTTACAGCTGCAAATGGAAAGGGCGAGCTATGTCTTGAGACTTCAAGGGATTAAGGAGGAAAGAGAGGCGAATCTGAGACAGATTGGGGGGACTTGTTGGCTCCTTTGGCAAAGGTGACGTCAGATCAACTTCAAAGCAAAATAGATACGGTCTTTAGATCATATTTTGAATTTATCAGAAAGAATAATCTGCCAGGGAACATTACAGTAAGATTCTCCCGAAGAAAAGTGAGAGATCAACTATTGAAAGCAACCAACGGAGTTACCTTGAAGCTGAAAGACAAGGAGATTAAAGTACTGAAGGATGTTCCATTTGAGATAAGAAGGAAGAGAAGGAAATACAAAGACTTGGTGCTATTTTTACAAAGTCACAAAGTCGTTTACAGATGGTTGGTAACTAAGGGACTAATCTTCAGATATGCAAATGGCAAAGAAAAGATAGACTCTGTTGAAAAGCCTTGTGAATTTTTGCGTCAGCACGGTTGGCCATCAGGAGAGGGAGAAGGAGCTCCTGATGACACCAAGGAGAGCGAAGAAGAAAGAGAGACTGGATCTTCTGATGAGGACTCGGACTCTAAGTTGGGGGCAGCAGCCCCCAAAACAGGCTATCATCTGAGAGGAGAAAGAGGGAAAAGTAGATTGTTATTGTTCTCTGGAGTGCTTCACTATGTTTATTGCAGGACACAGCTCCTTATGAAACTGGGATTGCTGGGGAAGTATTGAAATGTTTTATTAGCTAGATGATCATTTTTGGCAAAAATCAATTTGCATTCAAGAGGCAGGGTATTATTTTAAAAGCTTTGTATGATCACTGATTCTTGGGTTTTTAGAGGTTTTTCTTTTCTTTCACCTGTAGAGTGTAGTTCCCCTATCCCTATTTTTCTGTGTATTGTAGGTCTTTCTTTTTTTTGTATGTAGATTTAGAAAAGCAATTAAAAAATCCCCTTCGGGGGGCCAAAAAACAATAAAAAAGGGGGAGGAGATATAGGGGGAAATGAGATATTCCTCGGGGGAGAAATAATAGGGGAGGAGATATGGGGGAAATTAGATATTCCTTGGAGTCCTTGAAGGTCCCCTGCTTGTAAAATAATATTTTTTAAAGAGCAGTATCAAGCAACATGTAAGAACAATGTTTATTTGTATTCATCTCATACTATACAAATCATGTGGCACTTAGTTTTATATATTAAGTATTATGAGACCAGCCATTGCTGCATTTATACATGTATGTATTTTTTCTCTAGTTTTACATAGTTATATTTTAGGGTTAGAGATGGGCATGAACTGGCTCATGAACAAAAGTTCATGATGAATTTTGGCTGGTTCATGGTTTGCAAACCATGAACTTAAATTTTCTTATATAAGGTGGGCTTTCTATGGATATAATCACTGCTTCTCAAAGATGATTTCCATGATTCTGAAGGCTGAAAAATGTCCCACTGTGACTGTAGAATCACTGTCAAGAAATGGTAGCTTTATCTATGAAAATCCAAATACATTCTATATATGAATGCATCACTGGAGATACTCATCAACACCATGTAGAAGCTGGTGTTGATGAGTATCTGGCCCACAGTCCAACAAACAACAATAATAGACATATTGTGTCTAAGTACAGCTCTTTGAAATGAATACCCCACTAACAAAATAACTGCATGGTCCAAGACCACCCACCATGAACACTGTTCCCATTACAACTGTGAGTGTAGAAGTACTTGTGTCTTTCTGCAAGGTAGACCAAATAGGTCACAATCACACCTTAAATGCACAGCCCAATCATATAGGTCAGTTAAACAGTCAACTAGCATAACAGAATAGCTACCGCTGTAGTCATTTCTGATTGAAAAATAGTTTTCTTGGTAGGCTGTCTATAATGTCTAGTATATCAAGCCAAATAAAATCTCTGAGCCATATATGCTGCCACCAGTCAGGAGCTCCATCCAGCTCCCCTGTTTCTGTAGTTCCATACAGACTGAAAAAAACCCCGAAATTGTGCCAAGTCCTTAGTAACTACAGAGATGACAAAAAAGTTCTATTTGTCTGGGAAAGTTCCAAGTTGTGCAGCCTGATGTTAAGGCAGGACATGGCTAAACAGTTATTTTAGATACTAACTTTTGAACTTCAGCCATTTCAAGAAATGACTGCTTTCATAAAATAACTATGACAGGTTCATGTAAGGAAGACTGTTCTTGTTTGTAATCTACACCAGCAGGAAACTGATGTTTACTATAAAACAAAAAGAAGAATCAGGTCAACTGCAGTAATAGCAGGGCTGTAGCCAGAAATGTTCTGGTGTGAGGGCCTAAAGGTACACTGGGGAAGCATCGTGAGTAAGTTTGAAGCAGCAAAAACCTAAATATAAATCCAATAGGCTTTATTTATTGATCTATTAATTTAAATTATAGTGCCAGGTCCCCAAATTGCTCATATAGGGCCTAGAGTCTGAGGTAACCATTGACTGATATTTCTTTCGAAACCATATCTAATTAACAATTTTTGCACTTCAGACCTCATTGGTGTCTATAATGGTTCGTCCAGATACAGAGAAGGTAATTAACAGTGCAGTGCTAAGGACAGTTACTTTCTAAGTCCATTGAAGCCAAAAAAAAGGGTGTAGCTCTGCTTAGCATTGAACTGTAAGAGGCCTCTAAGTAAAGGAATATCAACAGCGTAGGAGTGGAAATAACACCTTCTGAATTCTTGCTGAGCATCTGAGAAGAACTCAGCTTTTCAGTTAATGGGTGGAAATTGTTGGCAGAGTTCAGGAAATAATCCAATCCACACTTTGGAGTTTGCTTTCACTGAATTTACTGCAACAGGACTGTGCTGAAAGACAATAACTGACGACAGGCCATTAATACAACAGAAAGGCCTTCAGAGCACAAGCACTAACACATACTAACACACAGCAGAAAAAGAGAAACAACAAAAGGTAGGTTGTACTGCAAGAGAAAGTATCGAATAAACCCTAAACTCTAGAGCAGGGGTCCTCAAACTATGACCCGTGGGCCACACGTGGCCCGCCGAGGACATTTATACGGCCCGCCGGGTGTTTATGCCGCCGCTGCTTGTCTGTCATTTTTTTTTTTTCATGAGAAGGAAAGTCATTGGTGGAAGAGGGAGAGGGGGTGGCGGCGGCCACCGATTGGCTGGCCAGCTGAAGCGCTGGATCATGGGAATTGTTGTCTGGCCGCAATCTAGCTTCAGGCGGTGAGAGGAACTGAACAGCGCAGCCGGACTACAACTCCCATCTCCCAGGATTCAGAGAAAGCCAGGGCATTTGGGAGGGCCGCCTGCACGGTGACTTGTGGGCAGTGAAGGTCGGAAGCGGGAGAGTGGGAGAGAGAGCGCGGGAGACGGAGGCATCACAACGCAGAGGCAGCTTGGAGGAAGTTGGGTGCATTATTACCCCCTGAAGAGGTGAGTCCCATGGTCACTACTTGGGCTATGCTGGTGAGCACTAATTGGGCTGTGCTGGTAGGCACTAATTGGGCTGCGCTTGACTGGCTCTCCCTCCCTCAGCTCCCTCATTTGCCCCTCGGCTCCACTCCCAGTGATATTCCTGTGTGCAAGAGGATAGAAGGAATTGTGTGTGCATATATATGCAGTGTGCATAGGAATTTGTTCATAGTTTTTGTTTTTACTATAGTCCGGCCCTCCAACGGTCTGAGGGACAGTGAACTGGCCCCCTGTTTAAAAAGTTTGAGGACCCCTGCACTAGAGAATGCTCTATAGCTCCCCTGGGCTACAAGATACACACCTGAACAGCATACTCAGGATTGCAACAGCACAGACATTTTGATGCAATAATTCAGAGCAAGAGGTGTCAGTTATCAGACACTGTTAAATAAACAAAATATTGCAAGAGTGCTAATGTTTTAAGCATGTTTTTAAGTAAAAAAACCCCCTTTGTGTTTGTGTCCTTTATAAAGTTTATATCTCCACTACCTGGCATTACATCTTATGATACACATGGCCCGGCCCAACAAGGTCTCATTTATGTCAGATCCGGCCCTCATAAGAAATGAATTAGTCACTCCTGATTTAAAGTAACTAGACTCTTAGTAGGCTGTTACTTCTCCAACACCCCTTCTTGATAGCATGTGTACTATTCCACTATGTTTAATTTTGCTAGAAGGGTCCAATGGCAATCAGGCAATGCTTTAATTTAATTTGCTAATTAATTAATTTGATTTGGTTTATACACCACCCTCCCTGTGAGTGGGCTCAGGGTGGTTTCAACAATTTTACTATAATAACGTTAAGGCAACCAGTAAAAACAGTTTATAACAATAAAACCCTAAAATACTGTGCAGCACTTAGCTCCTACATCAATCAGCTTATTTGAAGATCAGCAGTGCCCCGATATTGGGGGAGATAGCCAGGAGGGAAGAGGGATGCCTGCTGCCTCAACCAAAAGCCCGGTGGAAGAACTCTATCTTGCAGGTCCTGAGGAACTGTAATAGATCCTGCAGGGGCTGGATCTTGACTGGGAGCTCATTCCACCACGTAGGAGCCAGAGCTAAGAAAAGCCCTGGCCCTGGTCAAGGCTAGTCAGATGTCCCTAGGGCCAGGGATTGCTAAGAGTTGTTGATTCGCAGGCCTCAGTGGCCCTTGGGGCTCATATGGGGAGAGGCAGTCTCTGAGGTATGCTGGCCCCAGGCCATATAGGGCTTTAAAAG
This sequence comes from Gekko gecko, assembly GCA_029375565.1. Lineage (NCBI taxonomy): Eukaryota > Metazoa > Chordata > Lepidosauria > Squamata > Gekkonidae > Gekko > Gekko gecko. Next base: position 119,586,624 of record JAPDNY010000003.1, on the reverse strand, counting down.
TAAGCACCAGCACCTTGAAATGGATCCAGAATTCAATAGGCAGCCAGTGCAGTTCATGCAGCACCAGGTGGATGTAAGCCTGCACAGGTGTTGCTGTCAACCCGCATGCTGCCACGTTCTGCACCAGCTGCAACTTCTGGAGCAGTCAAGGGCAGCTTCACATAGAGAGAGTTACAATAATCCAGTCTGGAAGTGACCATTGCATGGGTCACTGTAGCTGGGTCCTGGGGGGTGAGATATGGGGCCAACTGCCTGATTTGCCTCAGATGGAAAAAGGCCAACCTGGTAGTGGCAGTGAATTGGGCCTCCGTAGAAAGAGGGACATCCAGGAACTCCCCCAGACTCTTCACCCTTGACATTGGCACCAATGGAGCCCCATCAAAGGTTGGGAGCCTGATTCCCTGACTCAATCCCCCATGACTCAGGTACAGAACCTCCATCTTAGATGGATTTAACTTCAATCTGCTCTGTCATAGCCATCCAGCCACAGCTTGTAATGCCTCATCCAAATCTCCTGGGGCTGTATCCGGGCAGCCATACATCAGTAGATAGAGCTGGGTGTTGTCTGCATATTGGTGACAACCCAGCCCACACCTTCAGATAATCTGGGCAATGGGGCGCATATAGATATTAAAAAGCATGGGGGAGAGAATTGCTCCCTGTGGCACACCACATTCTAGTGGGTGCCATAGGGATAACTCCCCCCCCAGTGCTACCCTCTGTCCCTGACCCTGGAGAAAGGAAGTCAGCCACTGCAAGGTGAGCCCCCATATCCCAGCGTCAGTAAGGCAGTGGGTTAACACCTCATGGTCAACCGTATCAAACACCACTAATAGATCCAGAAGAATCAGTAGAACCAATCTACCTCGATCCAGGTGTCTCCAAAGGTCATCCACCAGGACAACCAGCACTGTTTCCGTCCCATAGGCAGGCTGAAAGCCAGACTGGAAGAGCATCATCAGTCTTTTCTTCTGTTGGTAAATACTGCATGTTAATGAGTCCTTGATTCTGCACATCTTTCAGAAGATGATACTCAGCATCAATGTGTTTAGACTGCAGACTGACCTTTTCAGTCTGTGATAGTTTTATGTAGCCTTGATTGTCCTCAAAGGTTGTTATTGGTTCAAGTCTATTCAATCCTAAGTCTAAAAATAACTGGCAAATCCAGATAGCCTCTTTGTGGAGCTGCAACATATTTCGCTTCTGTTGAACAACATGCTACAGTTGTCTGTTTTTGACTTGCCCAGCTAATAGTCCCTTTTCCATATTGAAACAGATGTCCACTGGTGGACTTCTAATCAGTGGTGTCTCCAGCCCAATCAGCATCCCCATATGCTTTCAGTTTTGGATCTGCAGTTGCTGGTAGTTGCAGCTTTAACTGGCTTGTTCCCTTCAGATACCATATCAGTCTTTCACTGTGTTCCAGTCTGCTTGGCTAGATGCAGAAACTTTCCTACTCAAAAATCCTAGAAAATCACTTATATCTGGCCTAGACACCATGGCTAGACACAGTAGTTTTCCAGTTGCCTCACAATATTATTATTTGACAATGGTTCTTGACTGCCATCGTTTTTCAGGTATCCTACTTCCATGGGTGTTTTCATCTCTTTTGCATCTTTCATTCCAAAATGCTCCAGCATTTCAGTCATTTTTTGTTTCTAAGGAGATAGGTCCTATTAGCTTCTCTTTCTGTCTGAATACCAAGATAATATGGGATATCTCCCATTTGTTTCACTTCAAAATTTTGATTCAACTGGTGTATTATCCTATTACAGTCCCCTTCTTGTTCAAAACAAAGTATCATGTCATCCACATAAATCAGTCTGTATGTCCATCAGTTATCTTGCTTTCTGGTGTACAAACATAGATCTGCTTTGCCTCTCATGTGAGTACTCACTTCTCTGGTGAGTACTTCATTTAATTTCTCATTCCACACTCTGGCTGCTTGTGTTAGGCCATAAATACTTTTTTGGAATTTACATACAAGGGTCTGGTCTTCTGATTCCTCAAAGCCTGGTGGCTGGTTCATGTAAATATCTTCTGTAATATCATCATGCAAAAAGGTATTTTTATGTCTAAATATTTGAAATGCACTCCCTTTCCAGATGCTATGCTCAGTAAGGTTTTTATAATGGAATACTTTACTACCAGAGCAAATGTCTCATTATAATCCTCACCATATTTTTGGGTGTATCCTATTGCTACAAGTCTTCTATTATACCTTTCCATTTCACCTTCTGCATTATATTTAATTCTGAATGTCCATTTGCATCCTATAGGTTTGCACCCAGGTGGCAACTTGGTGAATGTCCAAGTCTCATCTTTGTATCTCTTCTGCTGCTGCCTCTCTCCATTTTCTGGCTTCACTTTCAGGCAACACAGCGATATTTTCCCAGTTATATATCAGTTGTTTTCTCAGTTTTAGCTATATAGAATAGTCTTGTAAAGTTGCCCAGGTTGAGCGTCTGAGGGCTGTAACTTTGCTTGGTCCCATTTCCTGTTGAAACCCTGGTGAGTCTCTGCTGAATTCCTCCTCTACTTTGCTTTGTCTTGCTGTCTCTTGCTCACTTGTCAATGAGTTTTCTTTCACTTCTGTGAGTTGCATCAGATTTAGTCCTGGGATCTCATCAAAGTATACTTATTGCAACCTTGTCTGTCTTCAGGAATCGATTTCTGTACCCTTTACAGAGATCATTGTAAGTCACTAGTATTCCTTCTGTGGCTCTGTTGTCCAGCTCTGAGTGTTTTTCACTGGGAATGAAGTCATAGGCTTTGCAGTCGAACACTCTGATGGCTTTCATCCATGTCATAATTTGTAAGGAGTGCTATCGATTACTTTTGATGGTAATCCATTTTGTAGATATGTTGCTGTGATATGTTGCTTTGCCCCAACACTTATTTGGCAATCCAGCATTCAGAAGCATGCATCTGGCCGTCTGGCCATTTCAACTAAGGTGTGGTTCTTCCTTTCTGTTGTTCCATTTTGTTCACATGTGTACGGCACAGTTTTCTAGTGCTCTATACCCTGTACCTTTAGGTACTGCTCCACTTCTTTACTTGCATACTCCCCCACCCCCAATTTTCTGTGTAGAGTGTTTGTGGCTTCCTTTGGAACTTATTGCTGGCTGCTGCCACAAACTCTTGGAGTTTCCGAAGCATTTTACTCTTTTGTTTCAGGAGATACATGACAGTGTACCTGGAATAGTCATTGATGAAATTCATCAGGTTTTTGATTCCTCCTGGTGTAACAGTTCTCATTGGTTCCGCAAATGATGCTATGCACTATCTGTAGGGGATGTGTAGACTTGCTTTCACTGCCTTTAGGAAGTGAGGCATGTGTAGATCTTGCCTTTATGCAGCATGTACATATGTTTGACATGACATCATCTTCACATCCTTGATTAAGCCTCGGTTTTTAAGCTGTTTCATGGATTGTGGGTGTCTGTGTCCTAGATGTCTGTGCCACAGGTGGATGCAATTGCCATGACAAACTTGTGTAGCAATTCTAGCCTCCTCGTTTGGTAGGGTAAGCTTATACAGATGCTCCTTCAAAATTCCTCTGATTTTAACATCTTTCCCCTTCTTAATCTCACTCTGGTTTCTTTGAAATTTCACTGTAAGACCATTACTAGTTAGGCACTTCACAGACAGAAGGCTTCTCTCCAGTTCTGGAACATACAGGACATTTTTCACGAGGAGTTTACAAGTTCCTTTAGATGGCCCACAGCACTTTAAGAATCCATACCCAATTCCTTCTGCAGTGGTCCTTTTTCCATCTGCAAGGAAGATCTTCTCCTTTGTGCTAAGATCAAGATCTGTTAAGAATTCCTGGTTGCTTGTCATGTCTCTTTTGGCACCTGAATCAATGTACCATCTATTTGACATGTTGCTCTACATAGGTTTTAGACATCCATTCCATTCTTCATCTTCAGATTCACTTGCAGCTTTCTTAGCCTTTTCTTTGGGTGATTCTGTGATTTGTTCCCTCTGTTTAGCTGTCCGACTGAACAACTCTTTTTCAGATGTCTGGTCCTTTTGCAGCAGTAACATACCCTGTTTCTGTTGCATGCTTTATCACCTGATTTACCTTGAGAGCTGTTTCTGGTTTTTCAGTGTCTTCATCTGCTTGTAGTGATTTTCTGTGATCATATTCATCCATTAATTTGCCCTTAACATATTCAAGTGTCAGATCTGCCTCTGGTCTAGTCTCAAGGGCACTGATGTGATGAGTGGATCACAGGACTCTGGAATACTGCATAGTAATACTGCCCCTACCTGATTGTCCTTCATTTCTTGTCCAAGCCCACACAGCTGTTCCACAATTTCTAGCATGGCATTTACATGTTCATACATATCTTGCTCTCTGCCAAGTGTATTTTATACAGTTTACATAGCAGAAATAACTTGCTGTTTAGATTTGAATGTTAATGCACTTTCTGGAGTGCATACCACATACCTTTAGCTGTATCTTCTTTCCTTATGTGGATCAGCTGACCATCTTCCACTAACAGGCTTATAGTTTGCTTTGCTTGCCTGTTTTTCTTGCCCCATTCTGCAGGATCATTGACTGGTCTGTCAGTGCTTAAAACATCCCAGAAGTCATCTTTGCACAGCAGCATTTCCAGTTTGAACTTCCACAGCTGATAATTGCTATTATTCAGTGTGGCCACTGCTTGCCATCTTCCTCTGGATTGGGTGTGCCCCTCCTTTCTCTTACTGACTTACAGTTTTAGCTTTTTTGCAATTTATCCTGGGGTCTGGGCCCATGACCTGTTGGCAGAGTTCAGAAATATTCCAATTCATGCTTTGGAGTTTGCTTTCACTGAATTTACTGCAACAGGATTTTGCAAAAAGATGGTAACTGACTACAGGCCATAAATATGACAGAGAGGCCTTCAGAGCACAAGCACTAACACATACTAACACAGAGTGGAAAAAGAGAAACAACAAAAGATAAGTTGAACTGCAAGAGAAAGCACTGAATAAACCCTAGACACTAGAGAATGCTCCACAGCTCCCTCTAGGGTACAAGTGGACTAAACGACTATTTCAGCATTATTTAAAGTAGCTAGACTCTTAGCAGGCTGTCACTTCTCCAACAGAAATGAGGTTGGCAAAGTCAGAGATGGATCTGGTACTAGAGCATATAATCCAACTGTACATAATTCACAATGTAAAATGTTATACACCCTCCCTGGAAATTTTGCCTCATATTATGTTAGGAATTTCTTCCGTATTCTTTAAAAGGTTCATATTTGTGTAGGAGTACTATATACAGATACTACAAATTTAAGATATTTAATGTTACATTTCTTCTCTGAGGACAGGAGTGGAGTAAGGGCCAAATGCCAGGATAATTTCTGTGCCCCTAAAGTGATGTATTTGTAGGGAAAGTGGTAGCATTATAAGAGCACAAATTGTTGCTATTTTAACAGTCAGCACATCTGATGGTTCCTTGAACATGGTATATTGTGCTTAGAGGGTCAAACGTAAGTTGAGACACCACTTTTTCCTGAATAAGTTTTATTTTGATTCACTCAGAGAGGGTAAAAGCGTAGTGGTTCACCAAAACTGGCCTCAGAACTGCACATCATAAATTGAGAGGATAGTATTTCATTTAACAATTCACTTACCTTCAAACCGGGATTTCAGCCAAAGTATCTTCCTAAAGGCTTGACACCTAATAGAATGGGCTTATGATTTTCCCTTCTCCAAAGAAAAGCTTTTCTAATTCCCTCCTCAGAATAAGGAATTTTGATATAGGTCCTGTGTTTATAATTCCATCTTACTCTTCCTTTTTACTCTGCTCTATCTGGCAGTTTAACTGTCTGCTTCCATCATTTATTCCCCAAACTCTTCTGACTGGCTAGTTCACTACTAAGTGATGATTGCAAGAGCCTCCTGAGGTTGGACATAGCTTTGATTGCCACACTTAAAATGTAACAACATTCTCTGTGTGTTTGTGAGTGCATGCACTATAAAGCTAATAGATGCACTTTTGAAAGTCTGTGGCTGAGTACAGACTGGCAGTTTGCAGCGGGATCCAGTCGTGGCAAAAAAAAAGCCCCGGAATAAGCTGTTCTGGGTTTTCCCGGTCACATGGGGCCAACAGATGCAGAAGCATCCTGGGAGGAGGTGCATGAAAGCGTTCAGACTGCTGGCCCAGAGGCACGGCTGTAAACAGCTTTTTCTTCTATGTGTGTATGGACACATGGGTACATATGTGCTCATGTGCATAAGCACATCCGGCCGATTTGGGGGGACCCCGTTGCGCTGGTGCTGCATTGGGCAGTAGAGCAGAGCACAGCCAATCCAATCACTGCTGCCTTATGCGTAGAAACACCCGGCGCACACTATAGAAGCCAGTTGCTCCCAGCTTTTCGGCTTCAAATTCACACTTCCAGGAAGCGGAATAATGTGGGATAAAGGCACTCTCCGGGATTTGCTACCACTTTTGTCAGGTATCTTTTTAATGTGGGAGCAAAGTGGAACAGCACGGGTTGCCTACAGGTGGGGAATGCCAGGCAGATGTGCCTGTGTGAATGCCCCCTTTAATCTGCTTGGGAAATGCAGCTGAAAAGTGGCTATAGTGGGGCAAATTGCCAGTCTGAGCTCAGCCTGCATTTTGGCATTCTGTCAGTTACCTAGGGAAAAATTATTTGCTTATTCTCACACTATAAGCTGTCTTGCCAATATATTCTTCTCTCAAGAGACTGAGGGCATAAGAACCAAGGCTATATCTGGGTCAAGGGCTGGGGGAATTGAGAACGTATTTGGTCAATAAGGGGTTAACTGGATCAAGTCAAAAGCGAGCTATAGCACCATTTTGGGACATACCCTCCCTTCCCCATTCCTTCAAGGCAATCAGTGAAATAAACTGCCTGCACATTTTTGCCTGAATGTCTACAAGGAGATGGGCTGGAGAAATTTTTCAGATTTATTTATTTAGAGAATTTATAGGCTGCCTCTCCACAGACCTTCTGGAGGTGGCTAACAAAAAAGGCAATACAATAAAACCACAAACGCAGCAAGGTAAGAATTATCAATATTAAAAGAAACCATTAAAATATAAACCCCTGAAGCTATGGGTCTGAGCAGTGGTTAAAAATTCCTGATACAAGCGATCTGAGGGCTATTCATTTCCTTCATTCTGAACTTTCCAATACAGATTTCACATAACAATACTTAATCATCAAATGGTGTTTCTTGTCAATTGTTTGGTACTACCTACTAAGCGGCCATGCACTAATTATTTGCATGGAGTTTCTCAGACCAGTTTGGCAGCCATTTTGTCAAAATGGCATGCAGCAGCATGTGTAGCACAGCTCAGCTGTCGACAGTGTATTCCAGAAAGATCACTCCAGAGCTGACATGAAAAACGTGTTGTTTAATGTCTTTTCCTATCACTGAACAACTCATTGTCTTTTAATGCTAATGTACCCTTTCCTGTGACAGGCAGCAGGTAATCATTAACACAAAATACATCATACTTTACTCATGCGTTAGTTGTGCAATAACTTAAATCTTTTTCTGATTTTGCACAGTAACACCGGAATCTCAAATATACAGGAACAGCAGCTAATTTCCAGTTCCAAACGCTTTAAAGACCAAGTGTGTGTATGATCTTGTCAAAATACTCTGACACAATGGAATACAATTCATTTATTGTGGAAGGCAAATGCATTTCCACATAAAAAGTATATCTATTTCAACTGTGCCATGGAGAATAGAGGACCCAAATTGTTGATATCTAGAGACAACCTTTGGAAATATTATAATTTTTGTGCAACTCAAATCGACCTTTTATTTTGTAGTGTTTGTGAGAGGAATAATATCAGTCTATGGCCATTGCAGTGCTGCAATAGAAGGAAATGCTGCATCTGTTGAACTTCTTCCTACCCTGCTATTAAAGCCATGGGAGACCCTTCTGGTTAGAAGCTGGCCAGAAGTTGCTATCTTAGTGTAATAACAGGTTATACTCCTTGCTCTTTATTTCCTCTGGCACTGATTCATCGTTACACAAAGGAACCCATTGCATTTTTGCAGTAAATGCAGTAAATAACCCATGTCATCTATATATCTAAGCCCTTGCCAGGGAAAAAGTACAAACCAATCTAAAAACAAATCTTAGAGTGCTATAATAATACTCAAATGACATGTCTCTTAAGCTGTTTACAGCTGACAGACTAAGCGAAGCACCTTCCACAATGAAGACTACAGTATGTGTCGACAGCTGTGCTTAGTTCATATTGGAAAGGCCAAATAAAAGTCATAATTTTACAAGGTGCAGATTTCTGGCCTCTTGAAGGACATCCCGTTAAGAAAAGTACAGCATTTGAACCGTATGGCCAGCCTTCCGCTTTTTTTTGTCTCCGGGCCACTAAGTGATATACTTCAAAAAAACAGTCCTCTGACTCCATAGTTCCCTAATTGCCTATGAACACATATTATTTAAGGAGAGATGAGAGGAAACAGCACCAGTCAGTGTAAGTGTTCACTGTAAGTGTTCACTCTCCATAATTTAAGGACATCTGGGCAGGATGTGGTGGACAGCTCTCTATGGAAAGTACAAAGAGCAAACAACGAATGCATCTATATTCTCCAAGGAGGATAATGGGGAAGACTTTTCAAAATATTGAGAATAAAAAGAAAATGCCTCTGGGTAGGGAAAACAGGTGGTAAAAAAATAGAAATACAAATTAGGAACTAGTCTGGTGAAAAGGCAAGTGATTGTAAAAGGACCACACAGAGATGGTATGGTGAATGGATAAAGGAATACGAGAAGGCATCTTCATCCAAAGACTCTATCATGTTAAGACTTCATCTTCTTTAAAACAAAGTCAACCATTAAATGGTTGTGAAGATTCAAAAGGTATAGAGTGCCTGCAAGTCCCATCCATGATATACATACAGTTCTCTGAATGCATGGAAATAGTTTACTTCAGCTGAGTTCAGACTGGTAGTTTGAAGCGGTAGCGAGTTGTTGCAAAAAAGCCCCGGTAACAAACTGTTCTGGATTTCCCCGGTCACACTGTGCCGACTGATGCAGGAGCATACCGGGGAGGAGGCGTGAGGGAGCGTTCACACTGTTGGCCTGAAGGTGCGGCTGTAAGGCATGGCTTTCTGTTTCACTAATCTGGAGATATGCACATATGCCATGAGCACACAATCAAAATCACGGACTTTAGCATTCACACTGTGTTGGTGCGGGATATACGTGGGATAGACATGCTTTCCGGGGTTCGATACCACTTTTAACAGATATCTTTTTAACTCGGGAACGAAGCGTTACAAGACGGGTTGAGTACGGCTGGGGAACACCGGACAAATGTGCCTGTGTGAAAGCGCCCTTTAATCCGCTTGTGAAACGTTGCTGAAATGCGCCTCTCTCGGGGCAAACTGCCTGTCTGAACTCGACTTTCTTAGAGGTATACACAGTTCTCTCAGTGTGACCAGAAAGCCTGATTTTTCAGAGTTCCTAGCTGCATAGAGGACATTTTTTCAGGCTTCCTAATTGCTGTGTGGATATTCATGTGTACTTGCACAGGGTCAATACATATATGCAAATGAGTGAGTCCTGGAGCTCACTGACATGATCACATTCTTCCAACACATATTCTCTCCCTTTGGAAGTCAACAAGATACAATAGTTAAGTCCAAAGGTGATAACTGTAGCCTGATATTGTAAGATTTGGTACAGACATGGTCTGTGTGTCAAATATCATTTCACACAAAGCATAACAAAATAAGTATTATTACATGCAATGAAGAATTAATTGTTGAAATTTAACTGCAGCATTCGGCAAGGGCCTCTACTGTGTATGTAGGAGGTTTTAAAATATCTATTGTTGTAAACAGAACCTCAAAATTCTAAATGCAGGCCCAGGACAGACTGGCAATTTGCCCCGGTATCGAGTCGCGGCAAAAAAAACCCGGAGTAAACGATACCGGGTTTTCCCGTCCACACAGCGGGGGCCTCTGCCGGAAGAAACGGGACGGAGGCGCGCGGGACTGTTCAGACTGCCGCGCCGGAGGCGCGCTATATTCGCTGTTCCCCCATTATTTTGGCTGTGGGCGTATGTGCGCATGAGCGCATGAGCGCTCATGCGGTCATGCGCATAAGCGCATTTTGCCGATTTTTTTTTTTTTTGCCCTGCAACGCCGGCACCGCATTGGGCAGTGGAGCGGAGCTCAGCCAATCACGCCGCTGCTGCCTCATGCCCAACGCGGGTTGCTCCCGGCTTTTCGGCTGCGCGTTCAGACTCCCCGGAAGCGGGGAAATGCGCGACAAACGCAGGCTTTCACGATTTGCGACGGCTTTTATCAGGTGTTTTTTTAAACCGGCTCTGAAGCGCGAGGGCTCCGGTAAGCTCCGGGTGGGGGACGCCAGGCAGATGTGCCTGTGTGAACGTTCCATTTACTCCGATATTGAGTCGCTGTCAGCCCGGGTCCCATCCCGCGGCAAATTGCCAGTCTGTCCTCGGCCGCAGTCTGTTATCTTCATGTTGTGATTGTGAGCTTTTCAGAGGTACGTGACTGACCATTGTTTAGGGTTACTAACATCCAGGTGGGCCTGGAGTTCTCCTGCAATAACAACTGATCTCCAGACTACAGAAATCCCTGGAGGAAATGGCAGCTTCAGAGGGTGGACCTTGTTATGTCTGGACATAAGGAGGCATGCCTGGACTTGTCTGGTAGGCCACCTAGATGGAGAGTGAGGGGGCAGGTCTGGACTTGTTTGGGCAGGCCACCTAGTTGGATCTTGAAGCCCAGAACAAAGGCAAGCAGGATCCTGGAACCTGCCTGCGGATTGGCCCCTGAGGGCAGCCAGCCAATCTGGAGCCTGGAGGCCATTTGAACTCACCAATTGCATGTGGGCTGGGAGTGACTTAGGTGTATATAGTTAGAACAGTTGCCCCATGTAAAGTATTCCTGCTGCTTGCTGAAATCACTCTGTCTTCGCCTCTGTGATGTTAAACCCACTATTTAATAGACCTTATGGCAGCACAACCCCAGTGAATTCCCTTCCCTCCCCAAACTCCATCCTTCCTGGGCACTGTCCCCCAATCTCCAAGAATATCCAAATCAATGGCAATCCTATGGTTGTTGCCTCAGATGTTGGTACTAACTTCCTGTCAGCAGTGACAAGGTTCAAGGCCTTAATGTCTTTAAGAGGGTCTTTAAAAATCTCTTTATTTGGCTATTGCTATTGTTTATAGCTTTGTATACTTAAGTTTAAGTCTTTTAGTAAATGTTAAGTGATCAATGTATCTAATTTTCACTGTGGCCCCATCTGTGGATATTTAAATCCAGAATCAAGGTTTGAAAAAAAAACCCTTAGGTTTGCAGAAGAATATGAGATCTTTAAAAAAAAAAAAAAAAGGCAAACAGGCTCTCTTTTGGCAAGAAGTCTAGGTGTTCTTCCAGAATCCAGTTGGCAAATTAGGACAAGACCTTTGCTTACATGCACCCCTGCCAAGTATTGACTCAGAGGACCATGATGACAAATCTTTACCTGCTGTAGACTTTTAAATTTTACTGTAAGTCCTCTCATATTGAGCTTTGCACATCACTCATTCACTGGGCTTACGATGGTTTGGAACTGGCACTGGATGCCAACTCAATGAATAAATTGAACATATCCCAGTCATGTACAGAATATTGCTATTGAGCCCTTGGGGTTTTTTGCAGCTTCACTTTGCATGCTTTGGCACAATAATTTCTGATGCCATGCAAGTCTTTGCATATGTTTGACAGCTCCTTTGGATGCATTTTCTTGCACAGCATTGGCAAATTTTATTCTGATCCAAGTTGCTCGTATATTTGGGCTCCCAATACATTTGTTCACATTTCTTTTCTGTAGAACATGTAAATTTTACAAATACATGTCTGCCTTCAGTGCTGGTCTTCAGTTATACAGTTGGGTAATGTTAGCCTCTGGAATGACTGGTCTTATGACCCATTCTGAATTCAGGATCCTGTCACTACTCTGCAAGCCTATGTACATTTACTTGGGGATAATTCCAATTGAATTTATGAAAACTTGCTTACAGGTTAACATGCATAGAATAGCGCTGACTGAGCCTCGAAATGGTGAAAATTAGACAAGAGAAATCTGAGTGGCACAATGAGAAAAACAGACATTTGCTATTTGTTGACTTAAACAACAGTGCCCTTTAGATACTAGATAAAGTATACATTTAATCCAGAATTCCATTTCCAAAGTCCATTTCACCACTGGTGAGCCACCAGGGTAGGGCTCTGGACTCGCACCCTAAGTTCTGCTCTTTATGGTGCCTCTGCTGGTGTCTGACAAGCCATGAACTTGAGCCATTTTTCTTATGTTTCATGGTACCTGACAGGTATTACCATCTTAAGTAAACATGCAGTGATGTAGATGGGGATAAAAAATCCTAGTTTCAGATACTCTAGTGATATCTAAACTGGGTGCTAACTATCCACAAAGAACATCTTTTTGATTTTAGTAAAAAACAAAACAATTATTTGATACCATTAACAGTGAAAAAGACAAATCCAGTTACAAGAATTATTAGGGAAGGTAATGGAAATAAAATGTCCTGTTCCTCTTTTATATAACCCTTTAAAACGAAACTTGTTTCCTTAGAAGACAAAAGACCTGTGAATCTATCCATCTTTATGTTCTTCTTTTGTTGTTATTAAAGAAACAAAATGCTAAGTACAGTAGCATTCTGTAATTACTATGGTAAAGACAAGGAAAGAATTGCACTGAATCATTATGTTTGCTATTCCAATATTGAATAAACGTAATCCAGTGTTTGATTAAATGTATCCTCTTGTTGTTATCCATTTCTTATTTGGGCATAATTAGTTAGCTTTGCCATTTCTGCTATCTGCCAGATTTTTGAAGAACAATCTTCTAAAGTAGGTGCTTCATTAACCTTCCACTTTGCTACAGTACAATTTCTTGCAGCACATAAAAGACTCATAAACTCAGTATTGCATGCTTCAACCAGTCCTTAAAATGACACAAGAGTAAAACCATTGTATCCCTTGGCAATTTACATCTTCACATTGCTCTAAGTCATACAGTTCTATTTTCCTCAGTATGGCTGAACCTTCTCTCAAGACAACAAAATATGCATAAAATCTGCTGCTTCTTTTTCACATGTACAACATATGTAACCAAAATATAGGTAAGCATAAGTTAAAAATTTTGTGGTCACATATCAGTTTCAAAAGTATCCTTAGGACTAGACAGATATCACTTATTCCCCCCTAGTTTTGTTGCAAAATTTTCTCATTCTGTTATTTTTTTTGATAATCTGCTGTAAATTTCTGTGAACTTCACTGCTATCGATGTTCATACAATGAGAATGTTAACATATATTTTATATGTAACTATGATGGATTGCACTTCTAGAAACTTAGAAGTGCTGTGTAAACAAACAAAGGACTGTGAAGGGTTAATTCTTCACAGAAATAGAGAGCCTTGAGTGATAGGCTGATTGGTTAGCATCAGCTGAGCAGAGAAAGACTTCTGAACTGGATGCTAAGGAGAAAGGCTGATTTCTGCCCTAGCTGAGAACAGTTGAGTACTGACAATTTTGGAATTCAGCCCTGACTGAGAACAGTTTAACACAGACAGGACAACTGGAGGAAAGTTGTCAAGGAAGTTTGGGAAGTAGGTGAAGACTCCCATTTGAACCAAAGAAAGTGGATAGATCTTCTAATGAGCGAAGGAATTTCCCTACCCAGTCAAACAGGGAGTTAGCATTAAAGAGTGCAGAGATCTCTGGTCTGTTGTGGTTAGAAACTGCCTTTAAAGACCTCAAGAGTCAGTTAAAAACTCAAGACGAGTATTGGCATTTCAAGAGAAGGGGTTTGGGTACTAGAAAGAGTATACCAATCTTCTGAAAACCAAAAGAATCAGAGAATACTCAATGAAAGTGTACTGGAGTGTTTGAGAAAACACTGGAACAAAAGCCTCTCAACAAAGATTTAAGTGACAAAAGATGGCGCCGGACTCGTCGACAGAGGCAGCGTGAAGGAGACGCGCCTCTGCCCTTGGACTTCCTTAGTTAAATTTAGCTACTCAAATTCTTTCGGGAGCTGAAAGATTTGGCAGGGGGCTTTTTAGTCCTAGCTGGAAGGGGTGGCGACTCCAAAGCTAGTGGTTAAGTGCCCTGAGGCAAGGAAGCCAAGCTACAAGCAAGGGGATCCACGACGGGGCTGAGAAGTCACGCCGGGTGCAAGAGGAGCCGCGGCAGTTCGAAGAGTCGAAAGGAGCACAGAGAAAGAAATTCCAAGCTAAGTACCGGGGAGTTTAGCGTTTAATTGTGTGTGGGGGGGCGAAGTCTTTTAGGGGACTGGAGGAATGATAGGTACCAGCAAGAGGGTCCCAGTTTAACAAAGAAAAGGAAGGGTAAGGTAAGGTAAAGCGGCTAGCAGAAGTGGATGTGCTTTTTTTATATAAAAAGCTAGAGAAAGGGACGGGAGTAAAGCGTTAAGCCAAAAAGAAAGAGACGCTGCAATTTTTTTTTTCTATTTTTCCGTTGCCTTTCAGTGCAGCTGGATACATACCCCTTTAAGAGAGACGCAGAGTGAATCAGCATCGATATCCAGGAAGTGTGAGGCATCGAAAAAGAAGCGTCAGAGGAGAGCCAGAGGCAATTGAGCGACGTAACCAGGAGAGCGACGAGAAGAGTGAAGAGACGGGCGGGGCTGTGGAAAGAGAAGTGGAGGAGCGGCGAGAGAAACGGAAGATGCGATCGTCCTAGCGGCAGAAATTTGGAAGCAGCAAAGACGGAGATAACAGTACAGATAGTGCAGATAAGACTGTGGGAGCTCTGTCATAGCGTGGACACAGAAAAGAGTTAAAGAGCCGGGACACTGTTTAGTTGGCTAAATATATATACATGTAATAACAAGTGGGTAAAGAGGAGAAATAACTAAGACTGTATAAATATTTACTGAAGATTAGTCAAGGGATATGACTTAAAGGTGATAGAAGGTGTAATTTAGTTTAAATTCAGAGACAGAAGGAGAAAAATTTAAGTTATACAAAGTGAAGGTAAATACAAGACGATATAGATAGTTAGAAGAGGAGAAAGAAATTATTGTCAGTGTTAATTTAGGGAGACTCTATGGCCTCGGGAGGTGCTAGGAAAGGATCAGTATCGTCCCCAGGACAAGTAGGAGGAGTAACCCAGTTCAAGGTTGTCAACATGAGTTCCTCACAAGTGAGCATGAAGGAACTCAATAAGATGATTCAAGAAAGTGTGACACAAGCGGTGTCACATGCAGTTTCACAGGCGATGAAAACAACAATAGAAAATACGTTACCTGCACTGATTAAGAGAGAAATAGAGCCACTAAGGCAGAAAATGGAGGAGCTCACAATGCAAATTAAAAATGAAATTGAGGAAATTAAAAAACAAATAAAAGATAATAAACAGGAAATTACAAAAATGGCAGTTAACCAAGGGAAAATAAAAGAAAGGCTGCGAGATTTGGATTTAGATATGCAAGAAATTAAGAGTAAAAATGAGAGAATGGAAGAGACTCTTATTAATTTGGAAATGGACAAGGCCGCGCTAATTCTAAGGTGCCAAAACATACCCGAAACGATAGATAAGAATCTCAAGGAGGAATTCGTGACTTTAGTGTCTGATCAATTGAAAATAGGAACAAAAGAAGAATTAGATGCAGGAATAGAGGCTATCTATAGAAGGAACTCGGCGTACGCAAAAAAGAATAGGAAACCAAGGGAGGTACACATCAAATTCTATAAAAGAGACTTGAAAGAAAGAATTTTAAGAGCGTCAAATGAAAATAAGGCAACCTTAGAAGGGGAAGAGATAATATTCTTAAAGGAAGTGCCATGGCGAGTCAGGGAGAGAAGGATGCCATACTCAACCTTAACTAATCTTCTGAAAAATAACGGGATTATGTTTCGCTGGCTGATACCAGAAGGAGTTCTATTTTCATACAACGGGCAAAGACATAAGATAGACTCTACATTCAAGATTGAATTCTTTTTAGATAAATTCGGAGAAGATTTAGGTTTGAGAAAGGAAGATGTAGAAGCAGAAGAAGAAGAGAAGGAAGAGGAAGTGGAAGAAGAAGAAGAGATGGAAGAAGAGAATATTAGGCATGGGGCCCAAAAAGGAGCAGGGAAATCACCAAGAAAAAGTAAAAACAAACCGAATAAAATAACGTATCAATATTTGACTAGGTTCAAGTATAAGAACAGAGGGAAAAAGTACTAAAAACTAAGATGATTAACATTAAAAAATTTAAAATTATTTCTATAAATATTAACGGGCTTAATAGCCCGCAAAAAAGAAGAAAAACATTCCATCAGTTACAAAAAATGAAATTAGATGTCGTATGCTTGCGAAATACTTAGAATGTAAAAAATTAGGCAAAGAGTTTACAGCACTTGCGGATGAAAAGAAACGAGGAGTTGTGATATATGTGAAAGATGCTCTAGACCCAGAGTTGATTTATAGCGCCGAGGATGGTAGGATAGTTGCAATAACGGTGGTAAGAAAAGGTGTAAAGACTTTAATAGTTAATATTTATGCACCTAATCAAAGTCATACTCAAAAAGTTTTCTTCCAAAAACTAGAGGTAGTTTTAAGTTCAATAGAGGTTAATAATATTGTCATAGTGGGTGATTATAATTCTGTATTAGACGCGAATATTGACAGAAAGACTAATAGGAAAAGACGAAAAAATGGAAACGTAATAGTGAAAGACTTCATGCAAATGGCGGAAGAATTTAATTTAATTGATGCTTGGAGAGTTAGAAATATAGGTAAAAGGGATTATACTTATTATTCTAGTAGGCATGACTCCTGGTCAAGGATAGATATGGTCTGGATGACGGTCAATATGTTACAAGAAACAATTGAATGTGAAATATTACCAAATACCTTCGCGGACCACAGTCCGGTTTTGTTGATATTAAAAGATAGGCGTAGAGACAATAGGAACTTTCTTAATTTAAAACTATTAAGAGATACGAAATTTGTTGAGAAATGTAAAAAGGAAGTGGTAGAGTTTTTCCAGATAAATATTAACTCTGAAACCCCTTTGGAAATAGTTTGGGACACTTTCAAAGCGTATGTGAGAGGTATTTTTATTAACCAGAATGTGTGGAGAGTTAAACAAGCAAAAAAGAAACAGGACCACATAATCAACGAAATCAGAGTGCAAGAAAATTTAATGAAGAATGAAGTAGCAAATAAATCAGCTCATATGAAATTAAAGTTGTTGCATCACAAAATGAATCTAATGTTGAACTACGAGATAGAGAAAAAAATGGAGTTCACAAGACAGTATTATTTTGAAAACATAAACAAGCCAAATAGGTGGCTAGCATATAAGGTAAGAAAAGAAAGGGAAAAACGTATAATAAGACAACTAAAAAATGATAAAGAGGTAGTAAAAAGTGATACGCAAGAGATGAAAGACATTGTGGAAAAATTTTATAAAAACTTATATCATAGAGAAGAAGAAGAAAATGACTTAATAATAAAATATTTGGAAGGGGATAGGAAAAAATTTAATGAACAACAGATAAAGATTTTAAATAATCCTATAACAATGTGCGAAGTGATGGAAGCAATTAAAAAGCAGAAAAAGAAGAAATCACCAGGTCCAGACGGTATACCGGTGGAATTTTACCAAACATTTGCAGAACAGATTAGTATCCCGTTCAAAGAACTACTACAGACAGTGGGTAGACATGGGAAGATCCCAGAATCATGGAATCACGCGCTAATCACGCTGATCCCCAAACCCAATTCAGATCACGAGGAAATCAAGAATTATAGACCTATATCCCTACTTAATGCCGACTATAAAATATTTGCAGGTATCTTGGCCGATAGATTAAAGAAAGTCTTATCGCAAGTTATTCATCAAGATCAAATGGGGTTTTTGCCCAGAAGGCAGATGAAAAATAACCTAAGAATAATAATGGATGTGTTAGAATTTTATGAGGCACGCCCAGACAAAGAGTTAGTGTTATTGTTCCTAGACGCAGAAAAAGCATTCGATAACTTGTCATGGAACTTTATACTGGAAAAACTGAGAAAGGTAGATTGCGGGCAATATTTTCTTACTTTGGTCAGCGCTATTTATAAGACAAATTTTGCAAAGGTCATAGTAAATGGGGAACTTACAAACAGTATTGAAATTCAGAAAGGTTCGAGGCAAGGATGCCCGTTGTCGCCATTACTGTTTATCTTAGCTTTAGAGTCCTTAAATGAGGCAATTAGGGGAAACCCATCTATACAGGGTTTAAAAATAAAAGGGGAAGAATATAAGTTATTGGCGTTTGCCGATGATCTTGTATTTATATTAGAGGAACCGGAAACATCTATTATATATTTGATGGACACTATCAAACAGTACGGGCAAGTGGCAGGCCTCAAAATAAATTATACTAAATCTAAAATCTTAACTAAAAACTGCTTACCTACAACGATTCAGAAAATACAGGAGATTACAAATATGGAGATTGTGAAGAGGGTAAAATATTTGGGGATCAACTTTACAAATAAAAGTAGTTCATTGATAGAGGACAACTACAACAAGTTTTTGGATACAGTAAGAAAGGATTTGGAGAAGTGGAACAAGATACCCTTGTCTTTCATGGGCAGAATTGCTTTGGTCAAAATGAATATACTGCCCAGATTTTTATTTCTTGCACAAAACATTCCGATTTTAAAAAACAAGAGTTTTTTTGAGGAATTGAATAAAATCACAAGACGATATATATGGAATTACAAAAGATCTAGAATATCTTGGAAGAATTTACAGGATAAAAAAGAAAGGGGAGGGTTACAAGTTCCCAATTGGTATATATATTATCAAGCGGCTGCGCTGGTTTGGATCAAGGAATGGATAACTTTGGAGAATAGGAGAATCTTGACACTGGAAGGCCACGATCTATATATGGGGTGGCATGCGTACATATGGTACGGAAAAGATAAAGTACATTCAAACTTCGGGAGGCATATGTTAAGAGGAGCATTGAATAAGATATGGTCTAGCATAAAAGAGAGATGGTACAGAAAAACTCCTAGATGGGTCTCCCCCCTGGAGGCATTTATAGCTCCAACATTACTAACAACAAGTAAGAAAGAGAATTACCAAACATTGCTAGGTAGAAATAATAAATTGAAAGCAGAGGAAAAACTCGCTTGTGAGAATAGACTGTCATGGTGGGAACAGATAATGTTAAGGGATAGATTTCAGAAGGACTCAGTAAGGGGGTTTGAAGACCAAAACAACGAACTTGATAAGATTTGGCTCTCGTCAAATGACAAATTAATACAGAGACTGTATGGCTTCCTGTTGGATGAATATGAGCAAGATGAGGCAATTAAGGTAGTGATGGTTTCATGGATGAAAGATCTGGGTGACACCGTAGAAATAGATCAGTGGAATAAGATATGGAAATCGATTAGATTTATGAGAGCTGTTGCTTATAAAGAAAATGTATATAGAATGTTTTACAGGTGGTACTGGTCACCAGATAAATTGGCTAAATATTATATAGGCTACTCGGGCCAATGTTGGAAATGTAAATCCAATGTGGGGACCTTTTACCACCTATGGTGGAAATGTGATAAAGTACAGGGATACTGGAGAATGGTGCGAAAGTTGATTCAAGAAATTTTGAAGAAGGAAGTCGCTCTACGACCGGAATTATATTTGTTAAATATAATACCAGATGGTTTCAATCAACAGGAAACCTATTTAATATCTTATATTGTAACGGCTGCTCGTTTATTACTGGCAAAAAGTTGGAAATTAGATATTATCCCCTTAAGAGAAGAATTAGCTTTGAAATTGCTAGAGTTAGCACAATTAGACGATTTAAGTTTGAAGTTACAAAACAAAAGGGAAACGGTACATGACGAAAGATGGAAAAGAGTGTATAAATGGATAGAAAACTTAACGATTATATAAGACTCCAAAGTATATGTAATCTGAATGATGGAATGTTTGTAATGATAAGAAAATGAAAAAAAAAAAAAAAAAAAAAGATTTAAGTAACTGTGAATAGCTTATGAAACCCTCATTAGCCTGAAATACAAAAACTAAAGTCTATGCATGTACTGGTTTTACCTCAGAGTTATCAATATTGATTTATCTCAGACATTTTACCTGATTTCACCTGACCTTTCCCCTCTATGTTGAATAAAATATCTTGTTAATTTGGAATATAAAAACTTCTTGAGTACCATTTAAGTCATATATGTTAAAGGGGGCTCCCATTCTTTCCTTCAGGTTCCTGGGCTGAGCAAACAGCCAAAATATTATACTGTGACAGGGTGGGAAAGCCAGAATTCTTCAGGAAAGGGGGAAAAAAACATTACTAGGGCAGCTCAGTCAGACAGGGAAAGAAAAATGGAGGGAAAATCTTTCCACTGATGGGAAGGAAGTGGATGGGGGTGTCATGGTAACCTATATGTCTTTGATGGGAAGGAAGGCAGCATGGTACAGCCCAGTCTCATCAGATCTCAGAAGCTAAGCAGGGTTGGTACTTGGAAGCGAGACCATCAAGGAAGACTTTGCAGAGGAAGGCAGTGGCAAACCACCCCTGCTTCTCACTTGCCTTGAAAACCCCTTGCTGGAGTTGCCATAAGTCAGCTGCAACTTGACAGCATTTTACTCATATATATGTCTTTCATATATCTTACAATGCATGCTTTCATGGTACTTTCATAATGATAATGCACAGTAAGGTGACGGTATTCTCTCACAAACACATCAATCTATTTAAATCTCAACATGACTCCATCTATGGATAGTTAAATCCAGAGACTGAAGCTACAAACAGACAAGACAGATCTTTCTAGAAACCCCAGAAAATCTAAAAAAAAAAAAAAGAGGGGGTTAACCTCCCCATAATAGAAACAGCATTTCTACCTTTAAGAAAAGAATGCCCTCTCAGTGGCCACGGGTGGGTGGGTGGTGCAACCACAATATTGGCAGCCTTCAAACCTTGGTTTCTGTCAGTAGGAAATAGAGGAGACCCCTTTCCAAGGCTATTTTGAACTCTCAGTCCACCCTTATTCCTACCTGTCCTGGAGGGAGAACTCATCAGGGCTAGGGCCAGCAACCTGCAGCTATGCAATATGCATGACTCGTCCAGATGTGATGGTGCTACCAGATGACGATGCCACACAATTCACCAGGGGCCAGTGGCAACCTCTGCACAATTTATGAGACTTGGCTGGGCCCATCAGCAGCCACCACACAAATCACCTGAGTGAGTTGCTACTGCATAACTTTTGCAACTTGGCCAGATCTTTTCCAGGGAGAGGCTGACAGGAGGAAGGAAGCAGGTGAAAGCTGACAGCCAGTGTGCTGTAGTGGATAGAATGTCACACTAGGATCTGAGAGACCCCGACTTAAATCCCTACTCTGCCATAGAAGTTTGCTGGGTGACCTTAGGCCAGTCACTCTCTTAGCCTCATCCATCTTATAGGTTTGTTGTGAGGATAAAATGGAGAAGAGAATGGTATAAGCTGCTTTTGGTCCCCATTGGGAAGAAAGGTAGAATAGAAGTGATGTAAATCCTCTGGTATATATAATTCTGTTTTGGTCATGGACTCCCCTGAACATTCCAACACGCTCCGAAACCAGTTCGCTCTCTGATCTGTCATTAAGAGGGTCTCCCTATCCACTGGCTGCTTTGCCTGAGTCCTGCCTCCAACATTCTAAACAGTTTGCTGTTCCTCTCCCCACCACAGCCAATCAAAACACAGAGATCATTTGCATATATGGCCGGACTGGCTTTTGCCTCGGAACACAGAGGTCGTTTGCATATACGGCTTCTAACATTCTAAACCGTTTGCTGTTGCTGTTCTGAGGTAAAATACATTTCCCCTTAGTGTCTGTTGGGGAAAACCATTGTTGCCAATCTCCAGGTGAGGGCTGAAGATAACTCAGAATTACAACTGTTTTCCAGATGACAAAGATCAGTTTCTCTGAAGAAAATGATGGATTCTGTGTCCTTATATCCTGCTGAGATGGCCCCTGTATGACAGCCAATGTGACGTAGCAGTCAGGGCTTCAGAGCATGGCAGAGGCTGCAGGTGATGGTGGGGGTGGAAAGCTGAAGAATGAGGAGAAACTAAAGGTAGGTTGATGATTGGCTGGGAAGGAGATAGGGTTGCCAACTCCAGGTGGGAAATTCCTGGAGATTTGAGGGATGGAGCCTGTAGAGGGTGAGGTTTCAGGAGGGGTAGGACCTCAGACAGGTACAATGCCATAGACTCCATCCTCCAAACCAGCCAGTCTCAGGGAACCATTGTTGCCAATCTCCAGGTAGGGGCTGGAGATCATTCAGAATTACAATTGCTCTCCAGGAGGGAGGGGGGAGGAGATGGAAAGCTGAAGTCAGAAGGGCAGATCAAGGTAGGTTAATGGTTGGCTGTGAAGGAGATAGGGTTGCCAACTCCAGGTTGGAAAATTCCTGGAGATTTGAGGGGTGAAGCCTGGAGAGGGCGGGGTTTGAGGAGGGGTGGGCCCTCAGACAGATACAATGCCATAGACCCCACCCTCCAAACCAGCCATTCCCTCATGGGGAACCATTGTTGCCAATCAGGAATGGAGATCACTCTCAATTACAACTGTTCTTCAGGTAACAGAGATCAGTCCCTCTGGAGACAATGGTGGACTCTGTGTCATTATACTCTGCTGAGGTCACCACAGCAAATTGACACTGAGTGCCCAGGACCAGGGCACTCTCCCAGAGCCTCTTTCTAGAGCTCGTTGTATTTACTTCCACAACAGGCCTTATTCCTAGTAAATAATAATGCTGAAGACTGGGAGGGCAAATTTTCAACAGGTTAGTTGGTGAGTGAGAAGGATAGAAGGAAACAGGGGAAAGGGAGAGGATATGGGAGGTACTAGGAGGAGAGAAAGAAGAAATAGTATGGGGAAGGGGATACTGGCAAAAATGCAATAACCCCCCAACTCCTTGGTGGTGCCCCGCCTATAATAATTTATTGATTTTATTTAAATCACCTCTATCAATAATGAAAGGTAAAGCTAAAAAAAAAAAAGTAGCTGGCAAAATGATTTGTAGATCTGCTAGCCACTGTGCAGGTCAGAATATCTATAAAATGGAGCCAGCATCAGCTACAATTAAGAAGTGGTTAGCATGCAGGACTAGGATCTGGGACACCCAGATCTGAAATCCTCACTCTGCCATGAAGCTCATTGGGTGACCTTGGGCCTGCTCAGGCCTGTAGCCACATTTTTTTTTATTACAAGGCCGTTTAGCATGGTAAAGAGCAGCCCATTATGTGTCTGTACAGAACTGCCACACTTATACTTCTAAATAATTAAGTCAAGTGGTATATCATACAGAATGTTTCAGGTTTCTCACAAAGATATTTACATGTATTGACTACTCCAGCAGTTCACAGAAAACACACATTTTCAAACTGTTCAACTCTGAAGTTTAACAAGATGTGGTATAAGAGGTACTATGCAGGCTACATTGGGTTAGACCACATAAAAGAGATTTCATACTGCACCAAGAGCTACTGGGATAGACAACCTGGTAATGGCTGTTCTTCCAGTCGGCATGTCTGTAACTACAGTGCCGGACCTAAGAGACCCAAGTTCAAGTCCTCACCTACTTCACAATATGGTTGTTGTAACCTAGTGGTCCTCAAACGCTATACTTAAAGATCAAAATGATTAAGCTTATTGCACCACGTGTTGCAAGTTGCAGTGGAAATGAAATGCAGGCACTAGTTGTTTAGTGGGGTGATTGTAAGCATTGATGTTTAAAGTAAAAAAATGAATGATTATCTCATCATTGAGGAATCTATGGTGTGGTAGTGCAGTAGCTTCCCCCACAAAGATCTTGGTGAAGATTGGGGATAGGCATGAACTAGGAAAATGTGATTTGGTTCACGGTTCGTAGCATGTTTTAGGGGCCAAACCAACTGGTTCAGTTTGTGAGGTTCATAACTGGTTAGAACACACCCTGGTGTGCTACGGATTACAAATGCATGAGGGATCTCTGGCTCACTCTCCTCTACCTGCACTCCAAATTTGGTGAGGATTGGATTTACGGGGTCCAAGTTACAGCCCCCCAAAAAATGTGCCCCCAGGAAAGCGCTTTCTGGGGAAATGTCTGCCTGTCATTTCCCCAGAAAGTACTTTTCTGTGGGCACCTTCTTTGGGGGGCTGTAATTCAGAACTCACACCTTGTAAATCCAATCCTCACTAAACTTGGAGGACAGGTAGAGGAGAGTCCGCTGAAGATCCTCTGAGAGTTTGGTGTCTCTAGCTTGCATAGGATCTGTTCTATACATTCCTGAACCTGAGCCTGTCAAAATGATCACCTGTCAATCATAGGGACAGAGGGACTGGGGGAGAGCCATTGGGCAGAGGGATGCCTGGGGGATCTATAACATGGGGCCGAAGAGAAGCCGGAGGGTACTTTTTAGACCTGGTAGAAATGCCGTCTCAGCATTCCTAATCCACCCCTGGCAACCCCCAAGCTTGCCTGTTCTTCACTCACCTATTTACTCACCTGCTGCACAATGTAATGGCCTGGGATCCAGGCTCAGACTCCCAGAGAGATGTCAGATAGGGCAGGGATGGCTTGGGGGTGGGGCAATGTAGTCATGCAACCACCTAACCACCAAATATATACCGACACAGGATCTGGAGTTTTTCAAACAACAGGGGACCCTGTGAGGGCTGGAGATGGAATGGGGGGGGGGGCAAGAGAGGTTTGGTTCCTGGCTAAGTTTCTCCCAAGCAAATCTGCATACATGACAAAAAAACAAAAACAAAACCTTTGCTCTTCTCTGGGCTGCGAAGTCCCAAAGTTGGAAGTCCCCGGAGGCAGGGAAAGTGTTAAGGGACCAAGGGAAAGGTGGCCCAGAGAGTGATGTCATTCTGGCAGCAAGAGAGATGGGAAGCCGGACTTGGCAGGGAGAGGAGCCTCACCTGTAGGTCCCAATCTGACTCTGCCCTCCCCAAAGGTGCCCATGTCCAGGTGACAACGGGTTGCCTGTGAGACTGAGCCAGGTGCTTCCCTGTAGACCTAGCAGGGATCACAGTACCAGAAGCAGAGGCACAGGGGAAAGGTCTCGGGTGGCCACGCTGCTCCCTCAAGGCTTGCTTTCAGCTGCAAGCCTAGGAAGAGAATGTTTATAGCCTACACAGAGTGTCCGGTTCTCAGCCACCAATTGAGTCATGGGAGCTGGTAATCAGAGGCAGAGATTGCCAGCTCAGAGAAGGTTGTCCAGCTGCCCAGTCTTGGGGGGATTTGAGCCATGGTGACTGGCACAGCTTCCTGACAGTCTTGCTTGTCACTTTTGCTACCTCCTCGGGTTAAGGTGCAAGCCGCTTCTGAACTGTCTCTCTGTCAGCCCTGAAAGCAAAGGGGTCAATCGATTCAATTCAATTGCCAAAGCCCCCTCCTTCAATTGCCAAACTTCAATTGCTAAAGCCCCCCTCCCCGTTTTTAATTCTCCCCAGCCCCAAAGTTATTTTCTTTCCTCCATCCCAGTTTACAGGTGTAAATGATAACTGTTACTACTGTGTGCAGGGCAAAGGTATAAACTCACACACTCTGACCCTTCCCGGCTACACTTTCAGCCCTGGCTGCCACCTCCTAAGTGCCTGCCCTGCTGAATTCCCCAAGCAAACGCCAGACCTCACAACTTGCAAGTATCCAGGGAGAAGCCTAAGCAGAGCACACAGACAAAACAACAAGGAAATGCTCCATGCTTACTCTCTTGAGGCTTTCTTCCCACCTTGGGCAGGTAGAGGAGAGTCAGCCAGAGATCCCTTGCAAAATTGGTGTCTCCAGCTTGCACAGGATCTGTGCTATACACTCATTTTGACAGGCAGTCATTTTGACAGTTGCAGGTTCAGGAGGTTCAGGAGTGTGTAGCATGGATCCTGTGGAACCTAAAGACATTAAAGCCTCAGGGGACCTCCCTGGATACTCCTCTACATGCCCTCCAAGTTCTGCCCCCCCATTGCTTTGAAGTTGTGTAAACATTTTGATTGAGCAGCGACAGTCTGTCTGGAGATTCACTATCCCTAGTGAAGGTAGTGTCCTTTTGCACCATGTGCATGGTGCTGGCCAAACAGCCCCAAAGACTGCTGCTATTTGGAGAGCTGGAGGATAGGGTTGCCAGTTCTGGGCTGGGAAATACCTGGAGATTTTTTGGGGGGTAGCCTGGGGAGGACAGGAGCTGCGGTGGCTCAGTGGTTAAGTTGCTGAACTGCAGGCTGGAAGGTCAGTAGTTCAGCAGTTCGAGACCCAAGTGCCACATGACGGAGTGAGCTCCCATCTCTGGTTCCAGCTAGCAGTTCAAAAGCAAGAAACTGCAAGTAGATAAATAGGAAGGTAACAGCATTCTGTGCACCTCAGGGGCTAGTCATGCTGGCCACATGACCATGGAAATGTCTTTGGACAGCGCTGGCTCTTCGGCTTGGAAACAGAGATGAGCACCGCATCCCTAGAGTTGGATTCACCTGGCTTCAAGCAAGGGATCCCTTTACCTTTACCTTTAGCCTGGGGAGGGCAAGGTTTGGGGAAGGGAGAAACCTCAGCCAGGGATAATACCGTAGACTCCACCCTCCAAAGTAGCTATTTTCTGCAGGGGAACTCATCTTGGTCATCTGGAGATCGACTATAATAGCGAGAAATCTCCAGGTGTTACCTGTAGGTTGGCAATCCTACTGGAGGAAGAAGGCAGTGGAGAGTTAGAGAGGCTGGGAAAACATCCAAAAGGAGGAAGCGGGATGGGAGGCAAGATGGGAGGTTAAGAAAGGAGGTGTCCGACTCAGTCAACGTCATTGCTTTGCAGGAGGCACAATGGTAAGGGAAGGGGTCCACCCTTCTCCCCAGGAACAGTGTCCATGGATCAGGGAGAGTATGCAGCTGCTTTGCCACCCGTGTGGCCACAGCAGTTTAAGATTTCCCCCGTGCGTGCAAAAAAACCTTCCTGCTTGGAGCCGTAGAGTATAGAGACATTTCCCCATTATGCACTGTGCGTTGCCCATCCTTTTCCTCCACCCCATTTCCAAGTGCAGGCTCAAAGTGGGCTTACCTCCCTTCAGGGAGTATGAAAAAGGGTCCAAGTCCTGCAGAGGCCAACAGGGTTAGTGATCCACATTCTGCTGCCAGGCACCCCTACCAACTTGGAAATCGGTATGAACTTTAGTACAATGGTGGGGGAAGGGCCATGGGAGAGGGTAGCATGCGAGAAAGGCGTTCTTCACTTGCTGCACATGACAGAAGGCTTGTCAGTGTTGCTTCTCTTCCCCAGTATTCATCTCTCTTGAGCCACTGGTACCCTTACTGAAGGCAGCAAGAAGCCAAGCCAGCACTTGGTGTAGTGGTTAAGCGCATGGAGTCTAATCTGGGAGAACCGGGTTTGATTCCCCACTCCTCCACCTGTACCTGTTGATGTGACCTTGGGTCAGTCCCAAGCTCTGGCACAGCTGTCCTTGAAAAAAGCCATTTCTGTCAGAGCTCTCTCAGACCCACCTACCTCACAGGGTGTCTGTTGTGGGGAGGAGAAGGGAAAGGAGTTTGTAAGCTGCTCTGAGACTCTCTTGGGTAGTGAAGGGCAGGGTATAAATCCAATCTCCTCCTCCTCCTCCTCCTCCTCCTCCTCTTCTTCTTCTTCTTCTTCTTCTTCTTCTTCTTCTTCTTCTTCTTCTTCTTCTTCTTCTTCTTCTTCTTCTTCTTCTTCTTCTTCTTCTTCTTCCTCTTCTTCTTCTTCTTCTTCCTCTTCTTCTTCCTCTTCCTCTTCCTCTTCCTCTTCCCCTTCCACTTCCCCTTCTCCTTCTCCTTCTCCTTCTCCTCCTCCTCCTCCTCCTCCTCCTCCTCTTCTTCCTCTTGTGCTTCATTTGCTTAAGTGAGGGGGGAGGGAGCTTTCCAAACGCAGAGTACTAAGCTTCAACTTGGGTTTGTTTTCCCTCCCTGTTGGTTTTCCAAGAGAAGCTCCAAGCCTGAGCTGTGTGCCTCGCACTGTTTGGGCTTGAAAGAGGAGTGTTGGGCAGACATGGGACTGGCACTGCCTCCAAGCCTGAGCAGCATGTTTCTTTGTGCTCTTTTGGTTTGGACAAATGCCGACAGCAGGTGAGAGGCAGTGGCTGCAGAATGGCTGCAATCCAGAAAGAGGATGAAAAGTCCAGGGAAGGCTTGTCCAGTATTTTTTTTTTCTGGGGATGCATGCAACCCTACTCTGTGGGGGGGGGAGAGGTACTTACCTGTTCTCTGCTCCAGCTACAATGCCACAGATTGGTTTGGGTGGGAAATACACCAGGCTTTAAAGCTTGAGGAGAGGATGATGCTAGACTCTTTAGCCTGTCTCTGCCAGCAGGAGGAAAGCTGATTGGTGGGGCTGGGCATGTTTTGGGTGGGGCATTGCCCTTGTCAAACCACTCCCCCTCCCCGGACTATGGGCCTGGGCCAGCTACTCTCTCTCTCAGCCTAATCTGAGATTTGCTGTTGTGAGGTTAAAATGGAGGAAGGGAGAAAAATGTTGTAAACTGTTTTAGGCCACCACTGTGGAGAAAAGTGGGATGTACATTCCTAAATAAATAAATAAATAACCCTGCAATTACATTCATAATGATCCTCCCTTTTTTGAAATATTAATGCTAAGTTACCGCACCCTGTCTTCCAATTTACTTTACTGCTGTGCTGACAGTATATTTTACTAGGTTAATTTTTATGCCTACAATGTCCAATTTATCCAAGTCTATCTCATAACTTGCTAAATTATCCAAAAGTCTAAACACTGATAACAGTGCAAAGATAGATTATTTAACATGGGTAACTATTATTGAACTATCATCTGTGTGCACCTTGTTTTATATATTTATAATTCTCATATTCGGTTCTCTTAATCTTGGTGCATTCCCTTACTGCAGTTGCAGACAGATCTCTAGATGCAGCTGAAGTGATAACCAGTAGCCCTCTAGCATGCGGTTCTGTTTAAGGTGAATTTCCATGAGGGAGGAGGCACTGTTATTTTTGCTTGGTACTTTCAGAAAAGCCACTGTGACAAAGGGAATTGGATGGGATCGCCACTGAAGAAACCAGTCCAAAGTGGAGCGGGGCTATTTTGACACTGTGTATAAAAGTCTTGTTGATTTCATTTAAGGATTTTTCTGTGCGGCACACAATTAATCCCTGAGTTCAGTGTCGCAAGTAACTCCCCCCTTCCGTCTCCCGTAATGTTTAGATATTTATATGTATATAAGAAAATCATCTGCAGTTATATCAGCAGCTTGACGAGAGGCTAGCAGCAACCAATCACTGTGCCTCAGGTCATAAGCATAGAAGATGAGAGAGGAGAGAAAATTCCCCTTCATGGAGAGGCCGAGTTCAAACTCTTGTACTTTCTGTGAATCACTCAGAAATGGCCACAGACAGAGACGAGATAATAAACTGCCATAGATGGCTCTTTAATCTGTTCCAGCAAGTTAGTTCCCACATCCAGCCTCTTTGCATTTAGGTCCACCTATCTGCCAGTTTCCAGACTTTCTATTTTGAAAGCTACAGAAGGATTAGGCAAGAGAGCACTAGAACAACTCTACTGCCTGTGAGGCTTGTCGGGATAATTGAAACCCACGAACACATTGTTGCAAATGGCAAGAATCAGGAGGATCGCATGGAAATGTTTGATTCCACGGCTCTTCAGGTTTCAAGTGGCTTCAGCTAACAAAGGCACCATTGATATATATGTAAGAGAACGACAGTCACTGAAGAGAAACCTATTTTTAGTAAAATTACCAAAGTGGCTAGATAGAGGGACAATCTTGCTTTGATTTGGCTAATGTTTAGGATACTCATAATGCTGTGGCTGACAACAAGCAGTTAAGAAAGAACAAGTGGCACCTTCTGAAATGTGGGAGGCATCCCACCACATCAGGGTTATATCAGTAATGAGAGCACAGTGCACTCTAAGAGATATGTATTTTTCTCATATTGATCTAACACTGCCATCTCAAACTGATCAATTTTGCTTATTTTCCTGTCATAGGGCATGAGTTTGGCAGTTTACATGAGTACATGGAAGAATATTCTGGAATTTAGAAGAATTTGATGGGTCTAGCCATCCAGTTTCATTTCACTTCCTATTACAAAGCAGGGACAACTACTCATAGTCACTCACAAACAATGTGTGCATTAAAGACCAGGTAATGTGCCTCAAGCCAGGAATAGGTTCAGCACCAGCCCTGTTCACATGTTACAGTGAATGCATATACATCTGCATGCATGTACATATCTCTGTTCGTAAGGAAGAGCCTATGCATGTTCACTTTATAAATGAAACTAGGGACCAATACCTGAAAACTGTGGGGGTTAAATCACACGTTCAGCTGTGTTGTTGTTGTTCAATTGCACCATCAAGTCCAACTCTTCACAACCCCATGGACCACATCATGGCAGGCCCTCCTGTCTTCCATCATGCTCCAAGTTTGCTTAATGTCATGTTTGTTGCATTGATAACACTGTCTAACCATCTCATCCTTTGTTGTCCCCTTCTTCTTTGATCTTCATTCTTTCCCAGCATCAGGGTCTTCTGCAGGGAGTGCTCCCTTCTCATTTGGTGGCCAAAGTATTTGAGCTTCAGCTTTAGTATCTGGTCTTCTAGGGAACAGTTAGGTTGATTTCTTTTAGGATTGACTGATTTGACCTCCTTGCAGTCCAAGGAACTCTCAAGAGTCTTCTCTAGCACTATAATTCAAAAGAATCTATTCTTCGGCGCTCGGCCTTCCTTATAGTCCAACTCTAGCAGCCATTCATTACTACTGGGAATACCATTGCTTTGACAATACGGACTTTTGTTGGCAGGGTGATGTCTCTACTTTTTATTATGCTGTCTAGATTTGCCATTGCTTTCCTCCCAAGGAGCAGGCGTCTTTTAATTTCATGTCTGCAGTCATCGTCTGCAGTGATCTTGGATCCCAGGAATGTAAAGTCTGTCACTGCTTCCATGACTTCACCTTCTATTTGCCAAGGAGTGATGGGGCTGATTGCCATGATCTTAGTTTTTTTTTGATGTTGAGTTTCAAGCCAACTTTTGCACTCTCTTTTACCATTAACAAGAGGCTCTTGAGGTCCTCTTCACTTTCTGCCATTAGAATGGTATCATCTGCATATCTGAGGTTGTTGATGTTCTTCCCAGCAATCTTAATTCTGGCTTGTGATTCATCCAGGTCGGCATTTTGCATGATGTACTCTGCATATAAATTAAATAAGCAAGGTGACAATATACATCCATGTCATACTCCTTTTCCTATGCTAAACCAATCAGTTGTTCTATATCTGGTTCTAACTGTCACTTCTTGACCCTTATACAGGTATCTCAGAAGACATGTGAGGTGGTCTGGTACTCCCATCTCTTTAAGAACTTGCCATAGTTTATTGTGATCCACACAATCAAAGGCTTTAGCATAGTCAATGAAGCAGAAGTAGATGTTTTTCTGGTACTCTCTTGCTTTCTCCATAATCCAGCAAATATTGGCAATTTGAGCTCTAGTTCTTCTACCTCTTTGAAACCCATCTTGTACTTCTGACAGTTCTCTGTCCAAGTACTACTGAAGCCTAGCTTGTAGGATCTTTAACATGACCTTGCTAATGTGTGAAATGAGTGCAATTGTGCAATAGTTTGAACATTCCTTGGCATTGCCCTTCTTTGGGATTGGAATGTAAACTGACCTTTTCCAGTCCTGTGGCCACTGTTGCATTTTCCAAATTTGCTGGCAAATTGAGTAACAGCATCATCTTTTAAAACTTTTAATAGCTTTAGCTGGGATACCATTATCTCTGCTAGCTTTGTTGTTAGTAATGCTTTCTAAGGCCCATTTGACTCCACATTCCAAGATGTCTGGCTTGAGGTCAGTGATTACACCATCATGGTTGTCAAGGACATTTAGATCCTTCTTGTATAGTTCTTCTGTGTATTTTTGCCATTTTTTCCTAATCTCCTCTGCTTCTGTTAGGTCCCTACCGTTTTTGTCCTTTATCATGGCCAACTTTGTATGGAACGTTCCCTTGATTTCTCCAATTTTCTTGAAGAGATCTCTAGTCCTTCCCATTCTATTGTTTCCCTCTATTACTTTACATTGTTCATTCAGGAAAGCCTCCTTATCTCTCCTTCCTGTTCTTTGGAAATGTGCATTCAGTTGGGTAAATCTTTCCTTTTCACCTTTGCCTTTTGCTGTCCTTCTTTCCTCTGCTATTTGTAAAGCCTCATCAGACAGCCACTTTGCTTTCTTGCATTTCTTTTTCTTTGGGAATGGTGGTGATTGCTGCCTCCTGTAGAATTTCACAAACCTCCATCCACAGTTCTTCAGGCACTCTATCAATCAATCTATTCCCTTAAATCTATTCTTCACCTCCACTGTATATTCATAAGGGATGTGATCTAGGTCAAACCTGAATGGCCTAGTGGTTTTCCCAACTTTCTTCAGCTGAAGCCTGAATTTTGCAATTAATTGCTCATGATCTGAGCCACAGTCAGCTCCAAGTCTTATTTTTACTGACTGTATAGAGTTCTCTATCTTTGACTGCAAATGATATAGTTAATCTGATTTTGGTGTTGCCCATCTGGTGATGCCCATGAGTAGAGTCATCTTTAGGTTGTTGGAAGAGGGTGTCCCCTATGACCAACATGTTCTCTTGATAAAATTGTTAGCCTTTGCCCTGCTTCATTTTGTTCTCCAAGGCCAAATTTGTCCGTTATTCCAGTTACCTTTTGACTTCCTACATTAGCATTCCAGTCCCCTATGATGATGAAGACATCTTTTTTTGGTGTGAGTTCTAGGAGGTGTTGTAGGTCTTCATTGAACCAGTTCACTTCAGCCTCTTCTGCATCAGTGGTTGGGGCATAGACTTGGATTACTGTGATGTTGAATGGTTTGCCTTGGATTCATACCAAGATCATTCTGTCATTTTTGAGACTGTATCCCATTACTGCCTTTCACACTCTCTTGTTGATTATAAAGGCCACACCATTTTTTCTATGGTATTCTTGGCCACAGTAGTAGATGTAATGGACTTCTGTGTTAAATTCACCCATTCCTGTCCATTTTAGTTCACTGATTCCCAAGATGTCAATGTTCAGTCTTGCCATCTCATTTTTTACCACGTCAAGCTTACCTTGATTCATAGATCTTACATTCCAGGTTCCTATGCAGTATTGTTCTTTGCAGCATCAGACTTTCCTTTCACCGTCAGACACATCCACAGTTGAGCATCCTTTCAGCTTTGGCCCAGCCACTTTACTCTTTCTGAGGTTATTTGTACTTGCCCTCTGCTCTTCCCCAGTAGCATATTGGACACTTTCCAACCTGAGGGGTTCATCTTCCGGGATCATACCTTTTAGCCTTTTGTTACTGTCCATGGGGTTTTCTTGGCAAAGATGCTGGAGTGGGTTGCCATTTCCTTCTCCAGTGGATCATGCAGTGGATCCTTCTCCAGTGGATCACACTGTACACATGTTGAATATAACATGAGAATTATGAACACATAATAAAAAATCACCTGTATACTGTAACTTGTGAATAGGACTAGAATGATGTGCTGGGGTGGACAGAAAATATACCTGTTGAATAAAGGTTGCGAGTTCAAGACCTGTGAATCTTTCCCAGCATGCCTATGCCAAATGCTGCTTCACCTCCTGGAGGAGCCTGGAGGCCGTGCTCTCTTGAAGAAAATAGCCTAGCAATAGCAGGTTTGGGAAGGCAGGTTAGACCCTGTACTCACCCTGTCTAAGGCAATGACCATAACGATGAATAGGAGGGAGAAATACGGGGAGGAAGAGCAAGGGATAATCTCTTCCCTCTCTTGCCTGTCAGATATAATAGCCCTGTGGCAGTGTTTCCCCCTAAGCTGAGTTAGTGTGAGCTAGCTCAGTTTTTTAGCCTCCAGCTCACACATTTTTGTCTTAGCTCAGGAAGGATGGCTCCAGAGCAAACTAATTTATGCAGTAGCCAAATCACTTGCTCATAACTTTAATGCCAGTAGCTCACAAAGTAGAATTTTTACTCACAAGACTCCACAGCTTAGAGGGAGCACTGGCCTGTAGTTACTTTTAGAAACCACTAATAACTATTCAAATATAATGCCAAGGCCCACTAAATACAATCTAACAGGATTTCTAGTGCTGTGGTGACCACAATAATAAGTACTTCCCTAATAAGCATTTATGGGCCATGGATACAGGTTTGCTCTTAGGCACCATGGGGGGAGGGGTAAATGAGCATTTCCATTAGAAGCTGAATTCTTATGGATGAAAAAGTAGAGGGGGGGAGATGGCCTTTTGGATATTGACATGAAGCTAGAAGGTAGACACTAGAGTAGATGAGGAAAGGGATACTTGGTAAGGTCCATAGTAACAGCAGCATTTCATGCCACAAAGAAAAGGTGGAGTATAAATATTTGAAGCAAGAAGTATATGAAATGTTTAACTCTGCACTCTGTAGAACTGTGGATCCTGCAAACTTTGCAAAATCACAGAATGCTTGAGAGAATACAGGTAAGATGGAACTCCAGTGCCTGCTATTTCCCCAGCAAATATATCACTAGTCCCTCCCAATAACACTGGTTTGGGATTGAATTATGAATCTATTTAAACTGGAACAGCTTACACTCTGACAAAGAGAAGCATAACCAACACTTCTATGTGACATGCCATCCTTTGGATTAGGCAATAGGGATATACAAAAAACAACAACATCAAACCCCCAAAATATCAGTATTTCCCAATATTTGTGAATCCCAATACTAGTATGGTATTTGGATTCAGTAAATATTCAGGATTTTATTTATTTATTTATTGTATTTGTATCCTGCCCATCCCGCGAGCAGGCTCAGGGCAGGTCATATAATCTTTCGACAATACAATAAGGTTTTAAAGCACAATATAAACAATTAAAATCAGTAGTTATAGCTACTGGTGAAAGTTCCGACCCATTAATACTGATGGATATGGCCGATTGCTGGTAGATGGATGGCCAGTAGGTAGGAGACAGCAACTTCGGGGAGGCCATATGTGGATGCCCACTGCCTCAACCAAAAGCCTGGCAGAACAGCTCCATCTTGCAGGCCCTGTGGAATTGAGTAAGATCCCTCAGGGCCCTAATCTTGATGGGGAGCATTTTCCACCAGGTGGGGGGCAGAGCAGAGAAGGCCCAGGCCTTGGTTCAGGCTAGACGGATGTCTTTTGGGCCAAGGACCACCAGGAGATGTTGATTATTAGAGCAGTCTAGACTAGATACCCCGTTGTCTCCTCTATCTAATTTACCCAACTTGTTGCAACAATAACCAATTGCATTGATTAGTAAGCAATACATCTAAAGGGTTCGTGGTCTCTTTAAATGCCTTCTTGTAGCAGAGAGTTCACCTGGAAGGCTTTAAAAGGGACTGTAATCCCTTTAAACACCCTTTACCTACAGCTATCTGGTGGTTAAAAAAAAAATCCCAAATATTTTCAGGATTTTTCTGGTCAGCCAATAAGGTATTTTTTGGATATTTTTTTCAGTTCAGTGTAGGCCAAATGCACACTCCTAGTAGGCAAGCATTAAAATACTTAATGGCTGATTGTGATTCACAAATTATCTTTGATACAAACGTCTTATGATTGTGCGTTACTAAACCCTATGTACCTAGCACTGGGAGGGCCTAGTAGCTCCTCATTTTTTCTTCCCTTGGAGACCATATTAGGGTTTAGAAAACTCATGAATACATGAAGCCGCCTTATACTGAATCAAACCCTTGGTCCATCAAAGTCAGTATTGTCTACTCAGACTGGCAGTGGCTCTCCAGGGTCTCAAGCAGATGTATTTCACATCACCTACTGCCAGATCCTTTAACTGGCGATGCTGGGGACTGAACCAGGGACCTTCCGCATGCCTAGCAGATGCTGTACCACTGAGCCACGCCTCCTCTCCAATTGCATGAAACCTTCTTCTGATGTTATGTAAATGTCCCTGTTCTCTGGGACAGCCATACCGCAGATAAAGAATGCTACAATGAGATACAGACATGAAATCAGTTGTCAGAGGATTACTGAAATTCAGGAACAGAGTCTGTAGCCAAGCAGGGATTTTTTAAAAAATAAACAACAACCCTAGATCTTATGATAGCAAAAGGACTGGTTTTGCTACTGGAAGAGTTTGTGTCTGCACTCATTGTGACTCATTGTAGGCTCTAACAACAGCTGATGAACAAAATCACAGGCAAATGTCTTTTAAGGTTGACACAAATTTCCAACTAAATCACTCAAAAGTTCCACCCCCAACAGTGGTAGGCCTAAATAGACAGTTGGATGGATTGTTCTCCACTTTCAATGAAATCTTCTAAGCACATTCATCTGCTACTATAATGGCCCAGGTTCAACTGGGCATGCAACTGTTGAGCTATGCGCATGGAGTTCTCTTAGAAAATCACCAATTTAACAGTTAAATTACATTCTAAGTGATGAACGGTTTGTAGTGAGGGGAAAGCAGAACCCAACATGCTCTCCCTCTCTAGAACAGCTGATTTTTATGGGGTGAAATCCTGCAGATGAATCAAGGCAGGGCTCTTTTTGTAGCAGGAACTCCTTTGCATATTAGGCGACACACCCCTAATGTAGCCAATCCTCCAAGAGCTAACAGTAGCCCCTGTAAGAAGAGCTCTGTAAGCTCTTGAAGGATTGGCTACATTAGGGGTGTGTCACCTAATATGCAAAGGAGTTCCTGCTACAAAAAGAGCCCTGAATCAAGGGGATATCCGGCCAATTTGCCTTTTATGCCATATTCTACAAGGGATATACATGCAGAAACATCACCTCTATAGAAGGGAACTTCTTACTATAAAGCGGGAAGTGCTGTTAGGATTCATGACACTGACTCAAGCTGCACGGGAATTAGAAATGGATATTCAATTTAGGACATTTTTGGAGACAACTGAAAATACACCAAATGCCACCTTTTCTTCATCCCATGCAGGAGAAATATTGGCAT
Source organism: Gekko gecko (assembly GCA_029375565.1). Taxonomy (NCBI): domain Eukaryota; kingdom Metazoa; phylum Chordata; class Lepidosauria; order Squamata; family Gekkonidae; genus Gekko; species Gekko gecko. The sequence continues at coordinate 119,549,598 of JAPDNY010000003.1, read as the reverse complement.
AACAAATGTGAGTTCCGAAAGCAAACTATGCACAGTTGGGCAAAAAGCACCAAGCAAAACACCCGTTTCTGTGGTTGACTCTTAAAAAAAACAAAACTCTACAGACATAAGCTGGCGACGTGGCCACAAAGGGCTCGCCCATTCAACGCCTTTCAAAGAATGAAGCCACGAGAGTAGATGCTGCTAAACCATCACATCTTGATTAAAGTTCATTCTGAAGTTTTTCCTACTGGAGCCGTTTGGGGATTTTGCAGAGCTGCCACCCAGGAGGTGTCCTCCAGGATCAGGGTTAATAGAACGCCAAGACCCACCCCTCTCTCTGCTCCACACAGGGTTCCTTCAGCGGGACGTGCCCTGGCTAATTAACGGCAGAGCTCCCCCAAGGACAAACAAATGGGGGGGGCTCTGTTTTCAAAACAATCATCCTGCACTTCAATGAAGATTTCTCTCCCTTTCTTTCTAAAAAAAAAAAAAAGTTTTAATATACACACTAAATTAAGCTTGGGAAAAAAGAGGGGACATTTCATCTTTAATCTATTTACTTCTGAATATTTAACATACAATTCTGGCACCAATCACCAGATTTAACTGGAAAATTACTCACTAATCTGTTTGCTTATTTGGAATAATTGGGTAGGCTGCCAGGGAAGAGGATTTCCTACCCTGTTTAATATCTCAGTTAGTAGTCCAATTTCAGCTTGGCGGCATAATTACTCTGACAGAGCTGTAGCCACAGGGCCTGTGAGTGGGGCTGCTTTTTAAACCGTAAATTATGGAGGATTAGCATTTATGAATTTTAAATCAGGACTGTGGTAGGAGACACTAAAGCTGCTTAGAGATTGCAAACCACAGCATTCAGGCACAAGCTGTTAACCCTTTCCTACCCAGACCTCCCCCTCCCCATACAAATGATCAAGAAAAAGGTATTTCTAATTCAAGCCTTGTTTGCACGATATTTTCATATCATACAATGCCATGTGTACTGGTGGCGTACACTGTAGCAGAGGATTTACCTTCAGCCCAATCATATGACTGTTTACTCAGAAGTAAGAGCCACTGTTTAATGGCGTTTATTCAGAGGACTGCGACAGGACTTTGTCGTGAGGCTGGGCTCTTTCAAGACTCTAGCGTGTGAGTGTTGAATCAACTCTCAGGTCAGCACCCTGAAATCACAGGTGTCCCCTAGCCCCTCCGTTACCTCTGGTAATGTAGGTTGTGGTCAATGGGGCCAGGAAGACATTTGCTATTGCAATGCCCTTAATAAGTGCATAGAAGACAGAATTTCAGCAGGTGCAAATGTTTTCATCCTCGCAAAATGAGGTGTGCTTACCAAATATTTGACATTGTGATCTCCTTGGCATTTGGTAACCCTATCTGCCGGGGGCATTTACTCCGGACTTTCTCTGGCTCGTTTCAGCAATGTCTTGCTTAAAAGGAAAACAATTTATTTGGTCACAGAACATCCTGTATTTAACTATTGACCTATATTTAACATGCATGCATGCGTATAGTACTGGGGGAAAAAATGTTCGCTGTTGGTCTGAACTCTGTCCCCCTCCTGACTTAGAAGCTGTACTAGTGAGCTTGCTGCTGTTATCTTTGCCCATCAGGGCTCATGATGGGGTAAATCCTTCCTTTGATGTATGTGTTAAACTTCTTTTAAGGCCAGTGAGAGCAATGTACATGCACAGAATGTGCTATGCCCTGAAGAGACAGATCTTAAAACTCTGCCAAATACTTCACCCCTTTGAACATAGGCAGTCTCCCCCATGAGAGACACTACCGATTTTGAATGTTACAGAATGTGCATCCCAGTAAGAATGCGATGTACATTTTCTCTCTAGGCAATGATTCGACTTGATACTTGTGCCTTGAGGAGTTATATGGGAGGTTTATGGGCATTTGTAATGGTTAGTAAGAAAGTGTGTGTGTGTGTGTGTGTGTGTGTGTGTGTGTGTGTGTGTGTGTGTGTGCGTGTGCGAGAGAGAGAGAGAGAGAGAGAGAGAGAGAGAGAGAGAGAGAGAGATCAGGAATTCCCACAAGTGGTTGGCACTGAATTGGTAGATATCAGAGTTTTCTAGCCTAGAAGGAGTTCATTGAGTCTTCTTCTCCGCTTAGGGACGGCAGTTTTAGTTGCTAGATTCCATGAAGGCCTGGTGCAGGAGGGAAATTTTTCTGCAAACACCATTTCTCTCATTTGCAGAACATGAACCTATTGAAAGTTTCCTTCATACAAAGCCACAGGGACCTGGTAGTTTGCCATCAGTTTTACTCTGCATTCTGGATTGAGTTACTGCTTATCTTCCATGGAGTTAAAAGCCAAGATAGTATTTGGTTAAAGTTATGCTAGAAAACATAATTATCCTACAACTAGTGATGGGTGAATGCTGTCCAGGGTTCCTAGGTACCTGCTGGGGGCAAGGAAGTCCCCAACCCCAGCTCCCGTTTTCTGATTGGTGGAAGGAGAAAGTTCTTTAAAAGCGGCCACTGGTCTGATGGCGATGTTACTTTTGGGGAAAACTCAGAAGTAATGTCAGTCCCGTTTAGAAATGGCCAAAAACCCTGTAGTTTTATCCTAGGGTTTCCAGCAATCCCTAGAGAGGCATGAGATCCCTTCTGGGTTTTCCTGGAAGTGATGTCATGCCATTATTAATGGCTACCTCCATACTTCCACCCCCTGATTTCCCATTGCTTACCAGACATATACTATCAACCCCAACACAGCCCCATGTTTGACCCAAAAGCAATAATATTTTACAAGCACTGCTACAAACATTTGAAAATTGTATTTGTAAGTATTTGAAGGGATATGTTCCCAAAATGTGCATATGACCTGGTACCCACTTGCCTGTCTTCTTTCTTGCAGTCCCCACCCCAGTCCATTAGCCTTAACTTTCAGAAGGGGTGAGAGAAGTAACTGGTCACAGGAAGGTGGTTGTTTTTATTAACAAAAATAATTTTTGAGCACAGCCTATCAACTATCCCTCCTTCTACTAGAAGATCATTTTCTCTTCAAACTTCCTCTGGTAGCAGAAAAAGGACAGGACATTTTGATTCAACTTCTCCTCCCTTCTACAGCATTCCATGCCATGGAGCATTTTGTTCCTGTGAATTCAACAATTCCCACCACCATCACCATTTGGGGAAGGGGTCAGAGGAGGCTCTTGGAGGGGGAAAAAAAAGGCAGGGAAGGCCCACCTAGTGATCAGAGGTAATAGAATCCAACCTTGTGTATTTTTAAAAAGCCACATCAATAAAAATGTTGGCAAATTCAGCCTCTCCTGTCTCAGTGCTCCAGTGAAGAGTGAAGTATACCTTGAGTTTTTCCTCATCATACAGCTATTAAATTCCCAGAAACCTAGTCAAGGCAAAAAAATGAAACCATGCCATGAAACACGAAAGTAGGAAATGAAAATAGTAATAGGAAGTAGTAGGAAATATTTAACTTGCACTAATTGCCACTTACAGAATATGAAACTTTCCTATGGTATATGTCAGATGGGAAGTCAAAATCACCAGATGATACCTTATTTGAGACCATGTTTGTCTTCAGCAGAACAGCTAGATTTGAGTCCAATTTCACCTTAGAGACCAACAAGATTTTCAGGGTGTAAGCTTTTGGGAGTCAATAGCTCCCTTTGTCAGATACATCCATATCTGACGAAGGGAGCTTTCACTCTCGAAAGCTTATATCCCGAAAATCTCATTTGTCTCTAAGGTGCTACTGAACTGTCTAACTATTTTTATTTGGGACTGTATTTTATTTCATTCATTCATTTACAAAATTTTTACCTCACCTTCCTTCCTTGATCAAGGCCACCAAAGTACCAAACAGATTAAAAACATACATGAGGAAAATACATCTTTGAAGCCATTAAACCTAAACAACAAATTATTAAAACAATTAAAACCAAGCTAAAATACACCTACATAAAAGCCACAATTTAAACATAAGGCAGGAAGGAGGGATCATAGAAGGAACACCAAATTAAAGAAAAGAAGAAGTCTTCACCCAGAAGATGGCAACAGAATGGGACAGGGAAGTCTCTCTGAGTAGAGAGATACAGAGTTTTGGTGTCATGACTGAAAAGTCCTTCTCTCAGGTTGTTACCCACCTAAACTCAGAAAAGAAGGCACTTAGGGCAGGGGCTCAGAAGTTGATGGTAGTAGTCTGGTAGGCTTGGAAGGGAGTGCAAAGTCTTTCAGTCACTTCTTGAGATCGGTAAAACTCCATATTTGCAAACAAGAAATAAGTCAAAACACCATCTCTTTAAAGAACCCCAAATCAGCACTGAACCAAGGATTTCCCACTTAAATCCACAGAGCGATTAAAATATACCCCTCTATTGCTGTGACATCTCAAAACAGATGTTCACAGGGACACTGTCTGGGGGAAAGAGACAGCCCTCGGAGAATTGTCTGGTAATAATATGCATATCCTCACTACAGTCTTAAGGCACTCCCTCATTAATATAATTAATTACATAAGTCTTAATTAGCAATGGATTGTAATGTAGGTTGGTTAAATTACATTCTGTCAGGCAGAAAGGAGGAGTGGTAATGTTCAACTCCCCAAATAGCAGAAAGTTCATTTAAGTGTTTTCCTACCTTAGAAACAACTAGGCAGAATGAACACCTGTATGTATGTGCATTAGGGTTGGCAACCAGTGGGGGATTGGGGGAACTTACAAGAGTGGATGGGAGGCCTAGGTGATGTTGCCAGCAACATGGCTACATCATTTCCAATGTGCACCGGAAGTGACATCATCATGCTGTGCTGTTGTGGTGATGCACTGGTATTTGAGCAAAAACTCTATGGTAAAAATGACTTCTACCATAGAGGTTTTGCCCAAAAACCAGCACATCACCATCATGATGACATCACATCCTGTGTGTACTAGAAGTGATGTTGGCACATTGCCAGCAATGTTGCCTGAGCCTTCTTCTTTCTTGTGGTAAGTTCCCCTGCTGGCCAGCTGATCCATGGTGACGGGCGGGGGCTGGCAACTCTAATGTGCATGTAGGTCTGAATGCATGTATGTGTGGGTATACACATATGTGGGAGGTGAAGTGTAGAAGGAGAAGCAGAAAAATGTGGAATGTAATGGAATACAAAAGATTGATTTACAATAAATTGTCTGGCATAAAAAACAGGGAGGCATCATTTCAAGGGTTTCTGCTCAGTAATGTGCCTGGGTATGATCAAGAGAACAAACAGACTTTACACTGCTTCTGTGGGCCTGCTTTGCACACAGAGTGTATACAATTTATATGAAGCAGAGCATGGGAGCAAGTTTGGGGTTTATGTGTGGAAACATAATATGAATCAGGGCATGTGCACATTCTCCCAGCAAAAAGGTTCACAGTTCATGTGTAGGGTTGCCAGCCTCCAGGTGGGGCCTGGGGATCTCCCACTTTTACAACTGATCACCAGCTGACAGAGATCAGCTCTCCGGGAGAAAATGGGTGCTTTGAAGGGTGGACTCTATGGCATTGTACCATGCTGAGGCCCCTCTCCTCCCCAAACCCCACCCTCTCCTGGATCTGCCCCCAAAGTCTCCAGGTATTTTCCAACCCAGAGACATGTGAGCAAAACATCCTCAGAGGGACATTTATGTTCTTAGCAGTAAAGGGTTTACTAAAAATAAAGGTAAAAGTTTCCCTTGCTCGAAAGCTAGTCAAATCTGACTCTGTTTCCAAGCCAAATAGCCAGGGCTGCCTGAAGATGTTTCTGTGGTCAGGTGGCTGGCATGATTAAATGCCAAGATACATGGAATGCTGTTACCTTCCCACCAAAGTGGTACCTATTTACTTGCAATTTCTTGCTTTTGAACTGCTAGGTTGGCAGGAGCTGGGGCCAGAGACAGGAACTTACTCCATCATGCGGCACTAGGGTCTCAAACTGTCGAACTACAGACCATCTTAACCTCTGAGCCATCACGGCCCCAAAAGGGTATCTTGCATATAGCCAAAGACTGTTACAGTCAAAAGAAAACAAAATATGCACCAAAGGAACATATAATACAATGATTAGCAGAGATTATAATTAAAGCAGATTAAAGTGAGATTAAAATCTGATAAAAACCCAAGCCCAAAGTCAAGAGACACATACAGCGGTTTAGGCCTCAAGCACCTCTAGCATGAATTGTCATGGTGGTCAGAGTAAACAATAATGCCTGGTAAGTGACATATAGATCTACTTGATTTGCATGTCCAGGATTCTGTTTACATTCAGTTATATATGTGTGGTAGGAGAAGTTGCACAATTTAAAGACTAGATCCTATAGGTTTTTGTGCTCTTCTGTTCCGTTATCTGGTTGCCTCGTCCAAACTTTCATCTAGGGAAGACCAGCTTCAACCAGAAAGCTTTACCAGTTATCTAGATGAAGGAGTTTTGGCAAATGCAACTTTTATGCCTTATGACAAAAGAACATAAGAGAAGCCATACTGGATCAGGCCAACAGACCATCCAGTCCAACACTCAGCGTCACACAGTGGTCAAAACCAGGTGCCATCAGGAGGTCCACCAGCAGGGCCAACCTGCACCTGGTGACATTCCCTCTGGTACACAAGTATTAAAGGGATGGCTGAAGAGTTGGCCATACCTAGCATAGCACAATGATATATTGCCAGTAGTGAAGGATTAGACCATAGGAATGGAAGGAAGAAATGGGCATTTCTAACACATGTTATTTATTATATATATCTCAAAAATATATCCAAGTGAACATTCACATGGGGTGAACATATGCAATAGAAAATTTCACCGCAGTACTCTTCGTACGTGGCTAAAGAGGTGATTTCAGCTGGATGAGCTGACCATGTTGTACAATGCTACAATGACATGCAGTCCAAATCCCTTGTCTTCTCGTTCATCTGCCCTACTGTCACACAGCATGCAGAGCCAGAACTCAGAAAGACTGTGATAAAACAAATCTCTCCAAGGCATGAAAGGAGTGCTCTGTCTGTTGCAAATATATTGGTCAAGATGACTGTACATCTGTTGGAATTTAGTCCCATGGGAGAGCAGTGACCATGAGGTCAGATTGTTACAATCTGAAAGGCCCATGGGGGAAAGTATGTGCATCCTCATTGCTAGCATGAAGTCAAAAATATGTTTCTGTGATTATTAGAGACAGAAATGGTAAAGGAGGAGGTGATGTGAACTGGAGATAAAGAAGGTATAATAGTGAAGCATTTCATTAAGTGTGTTAGAAATGGCCCCAAAGGTGCTGTTTCAGGTCCCTTAACTCCAGACTGGACTCACAGATTATAGAACAGGAACCCTAATTTTATCCCATGCTTTTTCAATGAGGATTGGGAAACAAAATGGGGGAGGGGGCATTAGGAAGTCCTGATTGTTGGAAACAAAGCAAGTGGCTGCTACTGGAATCTCAGTGATTTTTGGAAAGCTTACTGTACATTGTTAACCCTGGACATTATTTATTTACCTGTAACAATTTTGTACTGTCAGCCAAAGAGGCAGCTTACAATAGTTGAGCCAAAAATAAGCAATTAAAAGACAGAAAATAAAATTATGAATAAACAGCTTCATAAAGCTACAGCATAAAACCACAGTCTAAACACTACCACACAAAAATCACATAAAGATCCTTATATCAAAAAACCAGATCAGCAAGAGGAATGATCAGAGAGATGAAATAAAGTTAAAACAGAATAAGATAATAATCTTCCATTTCAAACAACAACTCCCTTGAAGTATAATATTATTTAAATGTGATAATTTATTGGGATGTTTGCCAGTGGAAGTCCCACTGAAATTAATGGATACTGTGCAAGGAAACTTCTGTTCACCTCTATCCATGTTTAGATACAAGGGGGGGGAATAAAAGGTAAGTTTTGAAGGTGCCAAACTGATTCAACTGGTGTAATTCCCCCAAGACACCTGTCTGATGTTTAATTTTTCATTCATAATGATTATCTGGAGGAACCCAATTATGCTCCATCCTTCCATGTTTAAGAGTTGGAGAACTACTTCTTTCTTGCTTTAAAACATGTATTAGCCCCCTTTCTTCTTTATAGAGCTCAAGTTGGCTCATGACGTAGATACAATAAATAAAAACATAAAAACCAAAATTTAAAAATCACAATTCAGGACTGCTAGTAAACTTAACCAAATATGGCCCTAAAGAAAGCCACCTCCGACTGCCTCCTAGAGATTGACAGTGAAGGGGCCAGCAGCACCTTCCTGAGGAGGCTGTTCTGTAATTGTGGGGCTGCAATTGAAAAGGCCCGCTCTCATGTAACCTCTCCCTGTGATTGCAATTCCTAGGCAGGAACATGTGGGAGATAGTGGTTGTTTAGATACCTCAGTTCCAAATTGTGTAGAGTCAAACTTAACTCTTTAATTGGCCTTGGGAAGAATTGGTAGCCAGTGTAATTGCTGTGGTATCGGGGTCACATGCTCCTGATAGCTGGCCCCAATCAGAAGTCTTTCCACAGCATTTTGCACTAGCTGCAGCCGCCAAACATTCTTCAAGGGTAGCCCCTAGGGTTGCCAGGTCACCTTGCCGCACCAGTGGGGGGATTTGGGGGCATTCTGGGACATATCTGGTGCAATGACATCCCCTGGAAGTGACACTCTGGTTTAAGGGCAAAACTCTATGGTTTCAGGCCAAATTTACCATAAGAGTTTCCAGGTGATGTCACTGCAACCTGTTCTACAAAAAATGCAATTTACCTTTCTGTTTGTCAATGTGGGCTAAAATATGTTGGGATGACAACTAGGGCGATTAGGACTCGGGTGCTGGAGCACCAGTCAGGAGTGAATAATGCTGTTGAAAATTCACCAATGGTTGGGCATTACATGCAGGAAGGTCACAATGTGAATGGGATGAAGTTTATAATTCTATACTGCCATAAAAAAACCCTTTCAAATGCAAAACATTGAACAGATCCTAGTACAAAAGGAAACTAGATTCATTTATGAATTAAAAACGTATCACCCTTTTGGTATGAATGAAAGCATGGATTTCACATCCTATATTAATTAGCAATAGGTTTTCAAGGTTCTGGACCTGTGCAATTGTAACCTGATACTCTTCCCTAAATATTATTACTTGTAGCAGCTAGGTTCTGATTGTTTGACCTGTGCAATGGCAGCCTGTCTTCCTTGTTTCTGTTTCTTTTTTTCTGATTTAGAGTAGTAAGACCTTTTACTAATTGACCTGTGTTGCTACAGCCTGACATTAGATATAAATTATGGTGCAACACATAGTAGGATAAGGACCCATGATCCTTTCTGATTGAATATATTGGCTTTGTATGTACCTCTGCTGAGATTGGAGTGAGTCTTCCTGCAGCTTTATATCATGTAATTTATGTATGTATGATTGTTTACCCCACCTGTGTATGTCCTGAATTTGTATTTAGTCCCACTATAAACTATTGGTTTTGACTAAGAATTACTCGAAACGCGGCAGCTTGTATCCAGACTACGTGTCTCTATGGCTTATGGAATTCCAGAATGTCCACTCCATGATGGATGCACGTCAAGCTGGACTATGATATCACAATACAACTGGAGTGAGACACATTGAAATTTTTGGAACTTTATTCTTCTTTCTGTATACTGGTTGTCTCTTGTTAGAACACCTTGGCCATATATTGTTATATTTCTGTATCACTGAACTTGTCATTCTATATTACTTTACATATATATTTTGTTTATCTCCAGCCAGTGGTTTTTTGTGCTTTGTTCCAGGACCTGGGGACCGGCAACCCTAGTAGTCCCAAGAAGAGCACATTGCAATGGTCCAGTCTAGATGTAACTAAGACATGATCATGGTAGATAGATCTGACTGAACCAGGAATGAATGCAGCTGTCACACCAGCTTTCTTCAGAAAAGGTAGAAATCCTAGCCACTTACTGCATTGATCCAGCTACTAGATAATCCACATCCTTGCTTATTTCAAAGGGTTGAGAGAAATTAAATGTGCCGAGTTAACACCACGCAATGAACTGTTCTTGCCGCCCTGAGCTATAATTCAAATAAATAAATAAATAATAGGGCCTTGTGGAATTTGTAAGGATGGTTTGATACAAAAGCATCATAAAATTGTGAGGGAAAAGTTAAGGAGATCCAAACTATGTGTGGAAGATCAGTTGATGCCCGCATTGCATATAAACCCCAAGTCCAAATGGTTCATTTTCCACACTTTGAAACAGTACTTAAATCAGAGCCAGATATTTGTTGGAAAGCATGATGTAGTCCTTTCTCAGCACAGTTGGACCAGTGCCCCAAATAAGGACACCAGTCTTCAGGTTAACCAGTTTATTGAGGGCTGATCTACAGTAATTAAACACACCTGGTTTAGTGAGAGCAGTCTGCTGCTGCTCCTTACCAGTATCTTGAGTAAACTTACCCTGGTTCCAAATGTTCCCACCAATACTTCTGACTCTTTAAATCCTCACCTCCACGTAGCACAGTGCCGGGGGTGTTAAATTTCATCTCCGTCCTCCAGCATGCCGCTGCAGCAATTAAGGGCTTGACTGATGCTGCTGAAACATCGAGGGTGTTCCCAGCCCAGCCCACCTAGGCACTTGAGTCAGTTATGGCCTATCTCCCATCAGGTACTTTCCAATTATACCTACCTATGCCATAGCAACTCGCACTATTTCTGCCAAAAGGAGTTATGGCCTTGCCAGTCAACAGACCAGGCTTAGTTAAAAGATTACTACCATTACTACAGTGTGGCACAGGCAAAAACAAAAGGCCCCCTTTCAGGCCAGTTTGAAGGAGGCCCAAAAAATCCCTGCTCAGCCTTCAAAAGGGTAACAAGCAAATCCCGCATTATCCACAGGGAGGGTAGGCTGACCAACTCACAGCAAAGCCCTGCTGTAGAGAGCAGGGCAGAGCTCAAAGAAGCTTCTCTAGCCCCCTTCCAATTGGCTGTTCCACAGGAGGCAACAAATAACTGACCAAGAGCCAACAGTGCTCCAATGACTTATTTAAAATTGGGACTGGCACAAAGCAGTAGCCAATATAGTCTGGGAAGTAAATTGTGCAATAAAAGGTCCTGAGCTATAAAGAAAAGTTCAGTAGCTGAAGGGGAAGGGCAATCAGATTAGAATTGAGGAAGATAAATTGAACCTTTCCCTCCATACCATTTTCCTAATTTAAATTACTTCCACCACTGCCAGAGTTCTTATTTCCCCCTTGGGGGGAAATTCATGTGGCATCTGTATATTTTCCCCTGTGGAACAAATTTCAGATTTCAGGAGAGATCTAAATATGAAAAGATAGCACTGATTTACATTCTGCTTCCCTAGTGCCATGGTCCCAATCCAGTTTGACAGACCTTCAGCTGCAACTGCTATTAACTATTTTAAGAAGTGAAAGATACTTATTATAGATCTCCCATGCACCATTAATTTCACCCTAACTAGATGAGACACTGGAGAGCCATAACTGAATCTCCCAACACAGGGGTACGGGAGACCACTTTACAATGGCTTTCCCCCTTTCTCCATGGTCAGGGACAGAGGGTGGTGCTTGTGAAGAGGATCTCTCTGTGATACCCGCTGGAATGCAGTGTGCTGCAGGGGGCAATCCTCTCACCGATGTTGTTTAACATCTACATGTGCCCCCTCAGCCAGTTGATCCGGGGGGGGGTTGGACTGGATTGTCACCTGTATGCTGATGACACCCAGCTCTTCCTGTTGACACATGGATGGATGGACTCCAGTCCTGATGTTTTGAACAGGGCATTGGAAGCTGTGGTTGGATGGCTACAGCAAAGTCAGCTGAAATTAAATCCAGTAAAAAAACCCATCTGAGCCATGGGGGTCTGGGATGGGGAATTTATCCCAGCTCTTGGCAGGGCACTGCTGACACCATCACCAATGGTGAGGAGCCCAGGGGTGATCCTGGTGCCTCGCTTTCTATGGAAGTCCAGGTCACTGCAGTTGCCAGGTCAGCCTTCTACCATCTTCGGCTGATCAGGCAGCTGGTTCCCTATCTCACCTCCCAGGACTTAGCTACAGTGATCCATGCAATGGTCACTTCCAGGCTAGATTACTGTATCTTGCTCTACACAGGGTTGCCCTTGAACCTGACCCGGAAACTGCAGCTAGTGCAAAATGCGGTGGCATGCCTGCTGACAGTGACATCTGTGCAGGCGCACATTCAGCCCGTGTTGTGCCAATTGCACTGGCTGCCAATTGAGTACTGGATCCAGTTCAATGTCATGGTACTGACCTTCAAAGCCTTATGTGGCTAGGGACCAACATACTTATAGGACTTTCTCTCCCCATATGTGCCCCAGAGAGCTTTACCCTCTGCCAAGCAACATCTCCTGGCAGTTCCTGGCCCAGAAGATGTCCGTTTAGCCTCGACCAGGGCCAGGGTTTCTTCTGCCCTGGCCTGGTGGAACATGTTCCCAGTTGAAATCAGGGCCCTGCATGATTTATTACAATTCCGCAGGGCCTTTAAAACAGAGCTGTTCTGCCGGGTCTTTGACTGAGACAGCGGTCATCTAACCATTTCAGCCTCCCCTGCTCTCACTGTCCACATTGTTGCAGCGCTCATAGCATTCATTACCATTTGCCCTGCTCACAGAGACTGACAGAGCATCATCCCAGGAGGCACTATGAATCTGCCTTGATTAATCGCCATCTATTTTGATTGGACTGGATTTTAAATTTTTATCCTTCATCTTTTAATATTAAATTTGTTAAACTTGTTTGTTTTTAAATCCTAATTTTTTGGTCATTATGTTGTGGACTGAAATGTTGTGATCCGCCCTGAGCCCGCTTGTGGGTGGGAGGGGGGGGATATAAGCCTTATACATCAAATAAATCATCTTGTTAAACATTTCTAAATTGCATCTGGGGGAGGCACAATTGGGTTTGCGATCATGGCTCTAAGTGAGGGGCTTATATCAACCCCCTCCCAAAGCACTATTTGACCTCCTAGGAAAACACGTGTTGTCCTTACAAAAGCAAATAGTGTCTCCAGGGGGCAATTAACACTGGGGAAATAGGTCATCAGAGAAAAATGAACTTCCTTCTCAGTGGTCCCAATCCAAGCTGTGTTCCCAGAACTCATTTCTATCACAAAAATAAAGATGATGTCCATAATCCAGGCCCTAAAAGGTGCAGAATTTAAACGAATATAGCTCATGGGGTTTTTTTTTACTCTCTGTACTTTGATGTCCCAACATTATTATCTGTAGAAAATAAGATCAAAGTAATCTTATTACAAATGTGTGTTTTTCGTTGCAGGGTCCTGATTTCCAACAAGGAGACCAGAAATGATACCTCAGATTTTGGTTGCTGGTTTCTTGGTTAGAGGAGATAGCTGCGTTTGAAAGAGAATCCTTTCTTTCTTGAGACCCCCTAATCAAATGCACAGAAGACATTCAAAACTGAACTCTCAGAGACATTAGTGTGCCTGGTAAGGATCTTGTCCTCAGGAAGCAGCCCACAGCAATCTCTTACATATATCTATTCAGTTAGCTGGGATAACTTTGGTTCAAATATGCACAGACCAAAACACTGTGTACAGCTCACAGGCCTTCCCATCATGTCTATAAACCTCTACTGATCAGTGTAAGTAGCATTGGTTCAACACTTGAATGTTGTCAGCTAATATTGCCATTACTGCTGTTGCTAGTAGTAATAGCACAACTACAACTGCTAGTTCTACCAAAGATCTATTGCTATGTGCTTTCACTTCCCTGAACAGGGAGAAGTTCCAGGGTCAGCACTACCTGGCTTGGTTCCCATTTTTCAATAAGGTGGAAGTTGTATATTTGAATGCTTCTTCATACTCCAAACAGCTATGATAAAGAAGGGTGACACGTTATGGGGCAGAAAGGCCAGTTCACACTTTGTATCACATGTATGCCAGGAGTTCTGTGCCTCACAGATGTTCTATTTTTTGTAGAAGAAGTCCAGCAGGAATTCATTAGCATAATAGGCCACACCCAACAGCAGAAACTCATTAGCATAGTAGGCCACACCTCTGACAACACAGCTTATTAGCATATTAGGCCACCCCCATGTTACCAGAAGTGTGGTCATCCAGCCACACCCACCTTTTGCTTATTCTGTTTACCTTGTTCGTTGTCAAAACGCAGGGGTTTTTTTTGAGCAGGAACTCCTTTGCATGTTAGGCCACACACCCCTAGTGTAGCCAATCCTAATGAGTTTCTGCTGTTGGGTGTGGCCTATTATGCTAAAGAGTTCCTGCTGGGTGTGGCCAACTTAGGAGCCAGCCGGAATTCCGTTCCTGTGCATTCCTGCCCAAAAATAGCCCCGACAGGGACCATACTTCAATCACAATCATGGCACGCAGAGAAGAGGTTTCAATGCTGCTAAGCCATTTTCATGAACTGAAATGGCCTCCAAGGACTATTTGCTCCATTTGGAAACTTACATGTAATGATAGGTACCTATATGTTTCCAGCTTTTTCAGTATATGAAAACAGTTTGGGGCTGGGAGGCTGAATCCCCTCCTCCATGTGTACCATGGCTGCAATCAGAATATGGCCCCTGTGCACCTGGGAATCACAGAACTGGGACACATGTGGTGCAAAGTCCTTGTAGCACATATGCATTTGTGTGAACTGCCCCTATACTCTCTGGTATACTAGCTTTCCACTTGCTGTAAGTTTTTTTTTAAATGCCAGTATTGTAAGGGCACCCCAAAGTGATCCAGTCTCAGAAGAACCGCTTCTCTCTCTTTCTCTCTCACTCACTCACACATGCTTTGAGCCAGCTCTCAGAGGATGGAGAGGACAGTGTCAATTACAGAGAGAGGAATTCTATTCCAAGTCTATGGAAAATCATAGCAGAAGTAACAGTGGCAGGAAAAGTAGAAGGAAACGTAAGGCTAAACTGAGATGTGGGAGGTCCATGATTAGATGATTTGGTGTTTTCCCCCAGTGAATTACAGACATTGAGGCTGCCATTGAAGGTATGCCGTTTAGCATACATGACAGCAACACAGAGGGATTTGCCCATATCAGTGGGCAATCATACATTTAATATAAAATAAATCAAACAATAAACAGAAGAGAACAGACATCACCTGGCACCTGAAAGATGTTAGCATAGAAAACAGGTGACTTAACGATGGAGAGAGTTCTACAGTGGGCCCAAGGGGCCCTTTGTCCACTAACCACGTACCTAACTTCTGAAGCTGGGGGTAATATGAGAAGGGTTTCTGGTAAATGAGAGAGATAGGTTCATATTTCAACAAGTGATCTTTATGATACCTATGTCCCCTCCATAATTAGGTCAACATGTTGAATAACTGGGATGCTGAACTGCTAGCACTGATGAACAAACAAACTGGGAACAAATGGAGATCTTTTCATAATGGGCGAATATGCTCCATATGTAGCCCCACGTACATCCGATCACAGTAATCACAGGAGGATCACTGTGTTATGATCATTTCTAACAATCAGTGGCCATAGATGGGACTTCAGGTAACGGATGCTGCCAACTTCCAAAGAATTCTCAAACCATGAATACTATTCTAAAAGAGGAATGCAGTCCTGTCCAGAACATGGAAATACTACAGTACTGCAATTCTTGCTTTCCAACACTTAATTTGCTGCTTCTCATTCCAAGTTCTTTAAGAAAACAAGGATCTGATGACTACCTTCTTCAGGAACAAGGTTTAGAACAAATTATATCAATGCCCCAGTGATCTCCATATGCCAGAGCTCACCAGAACACTGATGGGATTGCAGCCACGGAAAATCCAAAAGAGCCACGAAGTTCTCAGCTTCTCCTGCTAAAGGGACCTTTGTATGGTGGTTGCTCCACCAGAACAAAAAGCCATGTGATCCTCAGTCTCCATCAGCTCACATTAGGAGACCGTTAGCAGCAAGGTGGGCAGTACACTAACAGAATCCGTAATCTGATAATGGGCTCTAAAGGAAGGGTTGCAAACCTCCTGGACGGTGGTAGCTTAATATCTCCTGGGGTTTCATCTAGTGTCCAAGTGACAGAGATCAGTTTCCCTGGAAAAAAAATGGCAACTTTGGAAGGTGGACTCTATGGCATTATACCCCACTGAAGTCCCTCCTCTCCACATCTCCACCATCCCACGACTCCACCCCCAAAATCTCCAGGAATTTCGCAACCCGGAGCTGGTAACCCCATCTAAAGGTTGGACTTTAATAATTTGTTAGTCTTCAAGGTGCCCAAAACTTTGTTTAATCTATCCCAAGTTCTCATCACTAGCTATAAATGTGAAACTCTGCTGGACTAAAGACCAGGAATTGTTATAGAACACTGTAACAATTCCTCCCAACCTGGTGCGTTGCAAGGAGAAGTCAGCTGGGTATAACCGGGAATGTACCCCAGGACAACACTCTCTTTTATATGACTCATAGAACATCAACTCAATAGCAATGCTTTCCAACTAAGTCAGTTCACACATTGCTGTTTGAGGGCACTTTCACGCACACTAAATAATGCATTTTCAATCCACTTGCAGTACACTTTGCAACTGGATTTTATTGTGTGAAATGGCAAAATCCACTTGTCAATAGTCACTGAAGTGGATTGAAACAGCATTATTTAGCATGTCTGAAAGTTTCCTGAGTCATCAGGTGATGCACAGGAAGGTGTGATTAGTCCTGAATCTGCGGTGACTTGTAAACAATGTCTCCGTATCTTAATATTAAAGGTGTTATTTTATATGTAACAGATGCAAATAATGATGGATTTGTTACTTTAAAGCTGCATTCAGACTGGCAGTTCAATCCACTGTTGCCCTGCCTCTCATTGGGCCAGGTTATTTTGTCCTGATCAGACTCACTCCTTTTAGCACTCTTCAAAAAGCTTTTATGTGATCAGACGGCAGCAGGCAGGGAGTCAGCCCATCGGCCATTTTTTTAAAAAAAGTTTGCCCTCGGAGCATACCCGCAAGCACTGATCAGCCTGCTGGGATATGTAGTTTATGGGTTTGTTGGCCATTTTTTTTTTACAAAGTTTGCCCTCTGCGCAAGCACACAAGCATTTGCTGAGACTGCTGGGATATGGAGTCCACTGCCGTCCTTCCTCTAAACTTTTCAATTCACACCTTCCCCAAAGGACAGAAAAAAGCTGTCTTTCTTTGAGAGTTTTTAAAAAGAAAACAAAGTTTTGAGTAGCCCTGGGGGGGGAGGGAGGGAGAGGTGCATATATGCAGTTATGCGCTTCTTGTTAATTAGTAAAAACAAATGGTGGCTGGAAAACAAGAGAGTAGTCAGACCTGCCTGATGGTTTCCGTATGCAACAGAGCAATCAGACAACAGGAAATCTGTTTTGCAAGCAGCTCAGACCCACAGGACCGGACATTTTCAAGTATCAAAGAAACACACAGCAAAGGGGGGCAGAACGGGACTCAGACAACTGGGGCATGACAGACAGATGTTGCTGTCTAATCGTACACTTTAAATTTGTAAGTGAACACCAACGGGTGAAACGGCCTGTCTGAATGCAGCCTATAATGCTTTTCTGGAATGCACCTAATTGTATTTGTCTTCACCGTTTCATGTTCTGAAAAAAGGCATTTGTACTAGGAAATGAATCACTTTGGTGCAAATCCTATCGTCTTTCCTGTGTATATATAAATTCCAAACTGCCTTGGAACTACACAGGGACCTGAGCAGATAGAAAATGGCAGGACCCAAGTTGTAGTATTCAGCCAATAAAGTCAACACAGCATTGCTTACACTCTTAGGGCTTTAGAACATTTCACTGTCATTTTTCTTCTTTTAATTTACAAAATAAAAGAATTGCTCCTACAAAGACATCTCTATATACTAGATTTGAGCCCAGGGGAGTTGTATATAGCTTAGCTATAAACTGCAGGGACACATACTGGAAATATGGCTAACCTGCACCAGTGCAAAGAGATACCACCAAGATGGCTCAAAGCTCTCCATCTAGAGTTATATTTTAAATTCTGCTTTAAAAGGATCCACTCCCATTACATCCATAAATCATAATTTAGAAAAAACAAAAGCAATTCAGAGAGTGCAATGAAGGAAAACTCATTTTTCCCCCCTGCCCTTTTTTCTTTTTTTGCTTAGAAATTGAGGATCACGTTGGAGGTAATTATATAAATAAATTAATAGCCCCAGCTCCTCACAATTTGTGAAAGTCGGGCTGCATCAACAGCTAAATTCCCCATTGTCCCTGCAAGATTTCTTGTGCTGCTCTTTGGGGAATATGCTAGAATGGGTGATAGATGGGAGACTGCCCCTTCTAGAGTCCTCGCTGTGTTTTGTGATAACTCATTATATTTCTTTCTTTACAAATAGCCCCATTAACGCTCCAGAACTGAACAGAATCATAAAGCCTGAACCTTCCCACTCCCATCTGAGTGAAGCTGGAGGTATTGTTTTATGAATTACAAGGCTGCCAAAACTGATTTATCCAAGCAAAACCTTCAAAGCTGAGTCACAGATCTGTTTTGGGTGTGCACTGACTGCAAACAAAAAAATATTTTCCCCCTCCTCCAATAAGTGCAAAATGCTCAACTATTACTTTATTGAATTATATGGGTATATAGAGATATATATGGTTGATGGCGACAACACCCTTTTTCTCTTAGCTGGACTTTAAAAAAAAACAGTTAAACCATTTATAGGCAAATTTACAAAACAGAAAAGAAAGTTGAGCTCTTTCAAAGACTTTGCAGCCTCAGTAAAACCTTCTCTATTCCAAAATTAAATGTCACTCTTAAGTCAGATGATTCTAAACAAGACTCCTATAATCCTCTCTGTTATGGGGCTATTTATTTTTGTCTGTTCAAACTTCAAAGCAGTCCATGACAGATAATAAAATCAAAATTAGCATTCCAATGAGGATTTTTAATATATAAAAAAGAATTACTTTTACCGTTCCTCTGCAAAGGGGAACTAAACTCAGTTGCTTCAAGTATATTTTTAATCTTGCTCATTCATCATTTTTCAGCCAAGTTTTTCTTTTTACCACCGTTGGGCAGAAACTGATTGTCATGAAAACCAATTTTCCTCTATAATGTTTTCCTTGAAGAACCATTAGACAGCCACTGAAATACTGCAAGACTCCTGGGCATATACTATCAGCTCTCCCATTCACACGGTGTCCCTGATGGAGCTCTGCCCCATTCTCTTCAGAGCTGCATAAGATTCCATGCCCAAGGAGCTCATCCATGGACATGGGGGAGGGTGAAAATAGGAGAAAAATGCCATGGAGCTTAGTGCAAGTGGCCACTAACTGTGATAACTGGTAAATGGTGGGAATATGTAAAGGGACTGGTAAATGGTGGGAATATGCCCCAACCCCAGGCCATTGCATGTCTTACACAGCAGCACCCCCATTTCAGCTTCTGATATTTCATTAGTTGTTTGACCCATTATGGCTCCTTTACAGAGGAAGACTTCAGCAGGCCCAGTTTAGGCAAGTCTTGGAATAGGGCTGCCAGGTCTCACTGGCAGGGGATACGGGGTAGGGTTGCCAGATCCAGGTTGGGAAACTCCTGGGAATTTGGGAATGGAGCCTGGGGAGCACAGGGACCTCAGGGGGATACAGTGCCATAGAGTCTACCCTCCAAAGAATCCATTTTCTCTAGGGGAACTGATTTCTGTAGTCTGAAGGTAAACTCTGAAGATAATTCCAGGTAATCCTCAGATCTTACCTGGAGGCTGTCATCCCTACCTTAGACATCCATAAATGATTGGTAAAGGCTATGGCAGATTTATCCAGATCAGCCTACTGAGTTCAAGGGTGAAGTGATCTTTGAACTGAGAACTCCCATCTCACATCTCCCTTGTATCACCATATACCACATTCATCGATGGAGCCCTTACAAAGGAGCTCCATTCTCTTTATGGGAGGGGCCAGTTATGTTGTACGTACACATTAACTAAGGAGATAGGAAGAGGGAAAGGCTGTCACTGGGCATGATAAAAAAATAATCTATGTTTTACCGTTTGTAAAATGGAGTGGAGGCAATATACGGAACAATCCTAAGCAGGTTGATTCAGAGTCCTACTCAAGTTTACTCAATAGGGGCTCATTCTCGGGATGGTGTTCTTAGGATTGCATAAATATGGACTTCATTTAATTATCAAAAAAATCAGATTGCACCAAAGGCTACTTGAAAATATAAATATCAGCAGTTATTTGGAATATTTACCTATTTATTCAAAAGGAGAGCACTGTAGCTTCTTTCTCTCAGGTGACCTTTAGTGCAACCTGAGACACTTTTTGCATCCAGCATGGTTTAACCTACTTAATTCTTCGTAACACCTCCTTTGACCCATTTTATAAACTACAGATTAGGATTTATTTGTTTTTACCATGTACAGAAATGGTTCTCACTCCTGTTAGTTAGTTAGTCAAACATTTAATCTGAAGATGAATCGTAGTAGATGCCAAACCTTGCTTCCTCCTTTGTTGGTCCTAATAAACTATTACTCTCCTGTTACTTCTATGCTGTCCTGTTCAGAACGATGAAATCTTGCCACCAACAGCACAAGTGCCTGGGAAGTCAGGCAGAAGAAAGATGGACAACACAGAGCGAGAAAGCACCAGTAGATAAGGAAAGGAGGCAGACATATTGACATAAGCATAGACGGGTTTATGGTTCTGGCTTGGGGTGGAGCAGGGCAGATTGTATTGCTGGAATTTCCCAGCTAGAATCCAGCACTAGTCATGTCGTTAGTGAGGAAGACAGTAGTAATGCAGAGAGGGCTGGAGCCTGGTGGGTAGGATGCCGCTGGGCTGATAGAAGTAGCTAGTGGAGACAATAAAGTGAAAAGGCCAGAAGGGTTTCATTTCCACTCTCATACTAGAACTAACATGTAGACCCTGAACAAAGACCAAAGCCTTTATTTGTGGATTCTTTGGGGAAAATATTTGGGAACCACTGAAGCAGTGTACTGTAAAAGCCAGTGGAGAACAGTTTCTAAAGAATGCCATTTAGGCTTCTAAAAACCGTGAGTGATAGTGGCCCTCGTTGACCAAACTACAATGGAGAATGCACAGAGTGGGTGATTTATTGTATGGCTCCAAAGCCAGCTATAATGCTCCTTTATATCATTGTAAAGGGTGTGTGAAGCATGTGTGGTACATGGACAAACTATAGCCTGCACTTGATTTCCCAGTTGTCCATATACGGCTGGAAAACAGAGAGCACCCATCAAGCGTACAGATCTCCAGTATTTGACTGTTCTTCATCCTGTAATTATTTTAGGAGTCTATGGAGTCCATCTCGCTTATTTTGTGATGCCGTTGTTATGCAAATAAGATACTGAAAGAATCCTCAGATCCATGAAGGCAAAATGCACAGTTCCATAGAACTGCAAACGTGTGCGGTAGGCATTTCTGGAACTCTCCTCCATCCAATCACTTTTTTTTTTACTTGTTCACATTATTTTATTTTTATTTTGTTTTATTTCACATTTTCTTCCCATGCCCCCATCCAAGTTCTCTTGGGTAAGTCTATACAGCACATTCTCCAACACATTTTCCCTATTACTTAGTAATTATTGAATGAAAAGAAGTTCTCTAACATTGTGCTCATAAGCAAAAGACAGAAGAGGGAAGCTTTTCTTTTTAGGAGGCAACACTCCACAGGCTACTTTGATATTCTGATCTCACCCCCTCTCAAGTACATTTCTTGAAAGTGAAGGGCAGTGATGTTAAGTCAATCACTTAAATGCTAGTTTTGCTCATTTAAAGACACAGTGATCGCTCTTGGCTATGTTCACTAAAATCTGTTTGACACAAATTAAGCTGTACAAAAAAAAAGATCTTTATGAGTCAGAAGGGACTCCTCTCAGTTGTACTTGAAGGTTTCTTGTTTTTTAAATAGAAATCCTGATGTTTAAAT
Source organism: Gekko gecko (assembly GCA_029375565.1). Lineage (NCBI taxonomy): Eukaryota > Metazoa > Chordata > Lepidosauria > Squamata > Gekkonidae > Gekko > Gekko gecko. The sequence goes on along the minus strand of JAPDNY010000003.1, from coordinate 119,527,747 downwards.
GCTTTGACAATTATTTCCCCATGTACCCTCCAAGCAACCTTGCAAGACAAGCTAACATTCACCAACATTAAAAACAATTCGGAGTCTTGATTTAGTGCAAAATGCAGCTGTTTTATTTACGATTAGGACAAGCTGATACAATCACAACATGCACATTCCAAAACAATTGCTGTGTCTTCCTATATGCTTCCAAGTTCAATGCTTCTTACCTTTAAGGCCCCTCATGAATGGGAGAGAGGCACATATCAAAAGGAGTGCCTCTTTCTGTCTGAACCCACAAGCCCAGGACTTTTTTTGTAGAACAAGCCCAGCAGGAACTCATTAGCATAATAGGCCACACCCAACAGCAGAAACTCATTAGCATATTAGGCCACGCCCCCATGTTACCAGAAATGTGGTCATCCAGCCACACTCACCTTTTGCTTCTTATTCTGTTTAACTTGTTTGTTGTCAAAACCCAGGGCTTTTCTTTAAAGCAGGAACTCCTTTGCATGTTAGGCCACATACCCCTCATGTAGCCAATGCTAATGAGTTTCAGCTGCTGGGTGTGGCCTATTATGCTAATGAGTTCCTGCTGGGTGTGGCCAACTTGGGAGCCAGCTGGAACATCCTTCCTGTGTGTTCCTGCCCAAAAATAGCCCTGCACAAGCCAATTACACTTCTTTATTAAAAAAAAACCACACAAAAAACAACTTGCTACCCCTGCTTCTGACCAGGACTGCACATACCTCTTGTGCTGCCCCCAGCAGAAATCAGAATAGCAAAGCATAGCAAACTGTTTACTGTATCTTTAAACATATAATGAATTCTGGGAACTGTAGTTCTAGCAACCTCAGGGTCAGTTGGTCTGAAGTAGCCTTCCTGATTGGTTCTATATAGCTCCTTTTCCTGTGATAAACTAGCCCATGAAAGCTAGTTTTATTGTCCTTTTCCTCCCATTGTTCTGTAAACACTTGGCTAACAAGAGGGACTCATCTCCTTTTACCACATGAATCACTCAATAGACTCTGAACTTTAAGATGCTCCTATCAGCTACCTGAAAATGGGGCATGAGTATACTGATCCCTTGGATAGATCAAGGTGGGCAGCCATATTGGTTTGGAGCAACAGAACAAAGTTAGACTCCAATAGCACCTTTAAGACCAACAAAGTTTTATTCAAGGTGTGAGCTTTCATGTGCACACGAAAGCTCACACCTGGAATAAAACTTTGTTGGTCTTAAAGGTGCCACTGGACGCTAACTTTGATCCCTTGGATATTTAAGAGCTAAATAAAGGATGTGTTAATGTGTGTTGAATCCTTAGCAACTTCCTTTTATCATTTGGGGGGGGGGTTTAACCACCACCACCACCCCGGTATTCTTTAAAATTTCACATTTTTCTGCAAGCCTGAGGGCCCTCTTCAAGCTTGGGGAAAGATCTGTTTTGCCCATTCACACCACCAGATCTAAGTATCCTCAGATTTGGCCAACTTGGCTATTAATATATTGACAATTGGGGGCTCGTGAAACTCTCCCCAGTGGTGGTAGTGCATGGGATTCACTCCAAGTCTGGAACAACTCCTGGGCTCCACTGTGACTGGGCTGGAAGCAGCTGCCAAGCTCCACTGCTGTGACTGGTCTTCGAATGGCTGCTGGGCTCCACCACCACCATGGCTGGGATCAGAGTGGCTCCTGGGCTCCACTGACACTATGGCCACGCCTGTCAGCTGCTCCCAGACTCTGCCACCAGGGCTGAACCCAGCGTGTCATCTGTGGCTGCTGCCTAGCTTGGTGTGGCTGCCAGTGTCTTCTACAACTGCCACTGAGCCCGGTGCAGCTGCCAGCATCCTCCATGGCTGGGCCCTGCATAGCTTCTGGCATCCCCCTCTGCTGCTGGGCCCAGCTGCTGGCATCGTCCAACTCCTCATCCAGTAAGAGTGTTGTCTGCATGTGCAAACAATGCAAATGTTTTGGGGGGATTTAAAAAACCCTTTATTTTTTATTTCATATTTTCCTGCAGAAGCTCTCCTTAGCCTCTGTGTGGCTCCGATCTGAGGATTTAGCTATCCGCAGTAGGCTTGCGAAGTCCCACCGGGGGGCGGGTAAACCCCTGCCTGAGAGGCCCATTACCCGCCACCAGAAAATTGGGCCCCTGGGGGAACTCCACCCCCTTCCAGCAACATCCCCAGCGTGATGATGTCACCCGGAGGTGACATCATCACACTGGCCACGTTGTGGGCGGGATGCTCTATGATTTGAGGGGAAACTCTATGGTTTTCCCTCGAATCCTAGTGGCCCCATCCCCAATGTCCCGACGCAATGATGTCACTTCCAGGTGGCATCATAGCGGCAGCGCGTGCGCTCCATGCATGCGCACAGCCTCCAGGTACGCCGCGAGACTCCCCAGCTCTATGGTAATTTCAATTTGGCAACCCTAATCCGCAGATTGCAGCAACACATATATAATGGTATATAGATGCTTGGTAGGCATTGCTATATGTTTATGGAGGGAAAGGATCAGTAGTGGAGGCAGTAGTTGTCACAAGAACTGTGTTTATTGGAGCGCAAGAGTCAACTAACAGAACAGGCCACAACTAGGCCTTAGTTAATTCTTCCTCCATTTATGGTCAGAACACCTGAGCCCCTCCTTTCTAGAGAGCCTCTGGGAGTTGTCCTTAAAGCAATAGTACCAATACACCACAGGCAGCTGAAATGTTATTGTGTGTGTAGTGCTTTTCATTCCCAATTTGTATGTGAGAGTAAGATGTGCGAGTTTCATCATATTTATGATATTTTAATGTTTCTTTTTATATTTGGTGATGTTTATTTTTCATGTTTTGCTAGAAGCCTCAGGCAGAAGAGAAAAAAGATATAAAATAAATGAATAAAACCAGACACATCCTGACTGTGTCCATTCACAGCAGCCCACTATAACTGAAGACCGGAGTCCTAAGCTTTCAGAGGAAACCAAGTGTCTTTTTTATTTCAGTAGTTTATGTCTTTATGTACTAGATAAGATTCAGTCAAAAGGTTAGCATGTTAAAGTTCTCTTGAATTTCAGTCAGACTAAATTTGGGTTGATGTTGGTGGTGCCTCCAAAGCATGTGTCTACATGCTGTGCTGTATGAAGTTCAGTAGCTCATATTGTTGCTTCTCTGGCAAATTCCCACTTACCTATGCAGTGCTGATGGTGGCTGTAGGATTCTGCAATTATCCAGGAAGATGCTGATGGTCTCTTTAATAAACACAGAATAACTTTATTCAGGAGAAATGAAAGAAGGAACACAAGGCCTGCCAGATTCCATCATAACAGTTCCTCTAGCCAGTTTATCCAGAGACGTGCTTATGCAGTTCCGCAGGGCCTGTAAGATGGAGCTCTTCCGCCAGGTTTTGCATGAGAGCCACCACCGCTACTGTACCACCACCGAGTTGCCATCTTTGATGGTGGATTCTATCAGGATGTGAGCTGGCCTTGGAAGGACAATCAGACGACCTGAAGAACTGGTTATGAAAGGCGACAGTACTATCTGGAACTTATGCTGATGGGTTATGCTGGCTTATGGAACCCCATCTTGGATCGATGAGAGCTTATTATTCAGAGCACCGGCACTTTGTTTGTGGTTAACTGTTTTAATTGATAAGAGCTGTTTTAATCTGTTTTAGCTGTTGAATCATGGCATATGCCTCTTTTGTTAGCTGCCCTGAGCCCATTTGGGGGAGGGTGGGATATAAATTTAATAAATAAATAAATAAATTAGTATAAACCATGAAACTTAGAGCTGAATATTACAATGATATCAGAGGGGATAGCAGGAGGAGCTTTGTGATACCCAGGGCTCTTTTTGTAGCAGGAACGCCTTTGCATATTAGGCAGCACACCCCTAATGTAGCCAATCCTCCAAGAGCTTACAGTAGCCCGTGTAAGAAGAGCTCTGTAAACTTTAGAAGGATTGGCTACATTAGGGTGTGTCTCCTAATATGCAAAGGAGTTCCTGCTACAAAAAGAGCCCACCTGCTTCTGTCACTAACTGACTTCTTGTGTACTGCAGTCACAATATACCAGCTGTTATTGGGGCTTATCATTTTCCCTGGACACTAAGTGTGAACATCCAATGCCCCTAAGATTTCATGGTGCAGGATTCCTGCTGCTGCTGGTGCTGTATTCAAGATGACTAGAAAGAATAAGCAAGGTATTTCTTCTGCTGCTACTACCATCACCACAACCACATAGTTAAGTGTAAAGAGGGACAAAGTTCAAGAGCCTGAGAGATCTGGGGAAGATATTATGTTGGGGAAGGGTTTTGGTTCCTGATGGACTCCCAGTAATGAAGCATAATAGGTTTCAAATTTCAGAGTTGGGCTCAGAAAAAAATCACTCCCATTTTTAAAAACAAAATTACTTTAGTTTGCCAATCTCATTCTCAGATGAGTTTGAAGATCTTCCATTACTAACTGAAGACCAGAGTCCTTAGAACACTTCCTTGGGAGTAAGCCCCACTGAATAAAATGGGATTTACTGTTGAGTAGACCTGCTTAGGCTTGCTCTATTAATATACTACTGAAATCAATGGGACCTTAAAGTGCTTAACTCACTTTATGGGTTCTGAGCAATCCTGAGCCCTTGTGATAGAAACATAAATGGACTTTTTGTAATGAAGATCACCCGAGAAGACAAATTCTTCTGTTACATGAACAGTAATGATCATCATCCCAAATTTACTTCTTCCAGGGTACTTCCAGTAAAGTTTGAAAACGGGAGGTCTTGTCATGGGGGCTGACACCGTGATCACTTTCCAGGTCAATGTTCTCTGCCCTTTGAGAACAGCGGGAAATGTCTGTGATGGGATGATGCTGGCATTGAAACTACCTGCACTGTCAGCCCCTCCCATTTGCTATGCCAAAGGAGTATGTAAAAGGACCATCCAGAAGTAACAACCATGCCACTTTTGCAACATAAGAACTGGTCTTGAATACATAGTTAGACTCACTAGCAGTCATGGTCTCTAGGGAGCCGGAGCCCTTTTATTTCAGTGCATATAACTTTCTGTGTATGTTGATTCATTGGTACATTTATCCATTGCACCCAACAGAATCCAGTAATCCCAACAGAACGCATCTGCCAGATGGTTCCTTAGTTCTCCTCCTTCAGCGCTGCCAGAATTCTGGGATGGTCCAGAGTTTTCCAGAGGTTCATTTGGTTTTTATTTATTCAAAACATTCCTACCCTGCACTCATAACTGGGGTTCTTATATGGGCCAGTTGCCTCACACATACGCACTAGTACCCCTTTCTACACCCATCAAACATTTGTCTAGCAGAAGAGGTTTATTTGAAACTAAACATTTGTTTCAGCAAAAGCCAGACACTCCTCACTGCTAATATGAGACACATTCTATCAAAAACTTAGCCTTTTGTTATCCCTAGTCATTTAATATGGCTTCCAGGAGAAAAGCAACCTGCCTTCCCATGTCTTCTTTAGTACGGATGTAAGTTCTAATGAGAACTAATTGGACTTATAACATCGCAGAATGGATTCTTCCTTTTGGAAATGCCCTCCCCCAGTTTTAAAGCAATCTACTGGCTCTTTGAGGCATTGCGTTTCATTTCCAGGGCAATCAAAACTATTTAGGTAGCAGGCAATAAAAACCCTGCTACATGGTTCAGGGCATTAAAAATAATTAATTTAGGAAGCTGTATATACAGAACTGTTAAGTGCATCTGCTGGACCCATTTGGCTTCCTGAGCTTTTGGAAAGAAGTTTGTTCTGAGGTGTTTTAAAAGATTTCAGTAACGAAAAGGCCAGGCCCCATTCACTTTCCTTTCCTTACAATGTTTGGTTCCCCACTCCCCCAAGCCTTTCTTCCCCCTCATTCTCATCTGTTGCCGAACAGCAGCATCTTTACATCTAAATAGCAAACGACTAGCATGTAGGTTGCTTAAAATCCACCAGTCTGAATGAGAGAAGACATTTTTGCTGTGGGATTATCCAGTATGTCTGTTGGGACCCAGGTCCCTGTGAAGTGGAGAAGCAAGCGAGAAACAAGAAGACACCTCTTGGCTTTGGGGGACAGGGGGCGCCAGCTTGACAAACCCTCCAGTGGCCCCCCAGTCAGTCTCATAACAGTGCCTCCATTTCTAAGTAAAGCGACTTGAAGCACATTGGAAAAAAAAACCCCACAGAAATCAGAAACCTGCAGCTGCTCCCAAAGAAAGCTTCTCCCCTCATTGTACCCAAAATACTTTAAACCAATTTTATCAATAGCAATATATCAGTATGATTACATGGTGCTGCTTTAATCTTTCTTTCTAAAACTTTTTTTTTTTTTGAAATTTTGAGCATGGCCTTCCCAAATGGGTTAGGCCTTCTAAGACAGCATCAAACCTCCTTTTCCTTGCTTCCCATGTCAGCCAGAATCCCGATAGTTATGAAGCATAAAAAAAAGAGAGTTCAAAGTAAAATATAAATTACCATCCCCTTCAAACACAAGAAGAAGTCTTATTAAGTCTCCAGTGCTTGAATCACGTCCCATGTCTGTTCTTTAGACCTTTCTTCCTTTGTGAGGCATAAATGGACACATCTTATTGATTTTCTTTCAACCTGGATCACCTCGATTGCTGTGAATATGGCAGACAAATCCAACTCATTCTCCCACAGGGAACGATGAAGAATGCAGACAAGAAGCTGGGGAAAGACTTCTCACAGTGGGGTACCAAGAGTCATTACGCAAAAACCCAAGTCTAACTGCTTGTAATTCCAAGTCCTTTTTCTTTTCATCTCCTTCAAAAAAAATGTTTTAACACTGAAAAGAACTTTCTTAAATTTTTTTTATGAATCGCATTTTTGGCAAGGGGATCAACTGCTGAGATGGTTTTGTTTAAAGCGAGCTGTATCGTGATTGGCCAAGAAGGGGTCCTGATCCCAATAGGCATCTGAAGCAAATCAGTAAACAAGATCTTGCTTAAATACAAGATGTCAGGATCTCCACAACAATGCTGCTCAGAACTTGACACAAAGAGTCATTTGTAGTCTTCCTCCTAATTTGGAAATCACGTATAGACTTTTTTTTTCTGAAGGACCATTGTGAAAAAGGAAGGGTAATATAAAAGCGGGAGGATTTTTCTTTCTTCATGTTTTTTGGCCAAAGTAAATGAAAGAGGGATTCGCCACATCCGTTCAGTTATGCAGTTTCTTTAAACCAGGTGAATGATCTGAGTGAAGAGTTAAAAAAGAAAAGAAAAGAAAGTGTATGGAGCACCCTCAACATTGTTCCCCAAAGAAATATAAATGACATAATTGAAATTGGGATGGCATATAGAAATGAATTCGACAGGCTGTATTACAACCTATTCCATTGGCATTGTACTCTGAAAATGGACATATATTACTACTTGTTTGCTTCACATATGTCCCGCCTTTCTACATTGTTCTCTCCTCCATTTTATGCTCACAACAACCCTGGAAGGTAGGTTAGGCTGAGAAAATGTGACTGCTCAAAGTTACCCAGCAAGCCTCCATGGCAAACTGGGGAATCAAACCTGGGTTCCCCCAATTTTAGTCCAGCACTCTAATCACACCACTATGTTGGCTATTATGGGTGACCTGATCTACAGCTGTAAATTGAAAAAATTAATATGCAGGGACTAATTTCAAAGGGTTTTTTTTTCTTGGTTAAATGAATGCATTTAAAAGAGGCACTTAAATCTCTTTATTGCTTGTTAAAGGATTCGAACTGCACCTATCAGCAGAAGAGGCAGACAACACAATGCCAATCTAATCATACCCGTGGCTTTCTTTCATGTCACCAGCTAGTAGGCTGCGCATCCCACACTGGCAATGAAATGAATTTTTCTGACAGCTCTCAATGTGGATGCAAAGCTTTTAGCCTGTCAGCACACACAAAAAATACCACATAAAATTAACACTCTTCAGTATTACCATCAAAGGAAGGACAAACAGTGGCCTTCCTTTACTTCAGACACTTTTAGACACTGAAAGTCAACGCTCTGGGACCTTGAACGTAAGAAACACATTTTCCCAATGCATTTGGTTGTGAGCGAGTTTTTCCAGCTCCCCTTACCTCACCAATTCCTTTGTAACCTTCTATTGATAGCTACAGAAATTGCTTCTGTAGACAGAAGACTATGTCATCTGACACTTGCCCCCCCCCCTCTTCCCACTTCAGCTCTGCAGAGACTTTGGCCGAGTTCAGACTGATAGTTTGGCCCGATATAGGCACATTTCACAAACGGATTAAAGGGGCCGGTTCACACAGGCACAGCTGTCCGGCGTTCCCCAGCTGTACTCAACCCGTCTTGTAACGCTTCCCTCCCGAGTTTAAAAAGTACCGGGTGAAAGTGGTAGCAAACCCTGGAGAGCACGTTGACCCCGCTTCCCAGAAGTGTGAACGCTGAAAGCCGTATGAATGAGCCGCATTGATAATTGCTGTTGCGCCTATGTGCATAGGCGCACGCCGCCGGAGTGAGAAAAAGCCGCTTACAGCCATTCCTCTGCCAGGGGGGGCCAACAGTATGAATGCTCCCTTGTGCTTTCTCCCCAGTATGCTCCCACATCAGTCGGTGCAGTGTGACCGGGGATACCCAGAACACGTTGTTCCAGGGCCTTTGTATTTGCAGCACCCATATGTCCATCAAGACGTCAGGAAATTGCTCAGACTCCACTGAGCCATAGCTGCCCCTCTCCTTCCAGTTCCCACAGAGTGGACACTGGTTCCTGGGCAGGTATCCAGTTGCCAGATAAGTATCCAGTTGCCAGAAGCCATATTGTTGTCTTGCTTTTTCAAAGCTCATGTATGCCTGGGAGAAGATACAGCATAAACATTCCTGTCCATAGGTTTTCAGCCAAGGAAGAATTTGACTTTATTTTAAATTGTGGATGAGTCATTGTGACTCACTGAATTATGCTACACAAGAAGCATTTCCTGACCATACAGGTGAGAACCAAAAGAGGCTGTGAAAATTGCAGAAATGTTTTGCCCAAGCTACACAGGAAGTTAACCATGATGCAAGGAATCTATTGATTTATTTAAAAGATAAGGCTCATCAGTTTATAACTGAACTCGTGGGCACTCCATTAAATTGCTGAGCAGTCAGGTTAGAACGGATAAAAAGGAGTACTTCTTCACCCAAAGAGTGATTGACGCATGGAATTCACTGCCACAAGAGGTGGCAGCAGCTACAAGCATGGACAGCTTCAAAAGATAATTAGATAAGCATATGGAGCAGAAGTCCATCAGTGGCTATTAGCCACTAGGTATAGGTAGGAACTCTAGGTCTGGGGCAAATGATGCTCTGTATTCTTGCTGCTGGGGAGGGCAACAGTAGGAGGGCTTCTAGTGTCCTGGCCCCACTGCTGGACCTCCTGATGGCACCTGGTATTTTTGGCCACTGTGTGACAGAGTGTTGGACTGGATGGGCCATTGGCCTGATCCAACATTGGCTTCTCTTATGTTCTTAACCTGCAAAGTGTGGTTCTACCATTGTATTCAGTCACCTAAGGCAGCACAAACCCAGCCAGAAGTGCAAGCAAGTCCAAGCTTTCATGCTACATCCAGCATTTCTGGTTCCTCACAAACCAGAGTGCTCTGCAAACTTTCCCCTGTTACAGGGGTTGGGGTGGGCGGGGTCTCCTTGTAGAGTTCATGGACAATGAGCAAACATTAGTCATGTCTACCTAAGACAGCAAAAAAAAAAAAAAAACCCTTGCAGCAGGCTGAGAATTGAACTAGAACCAGAGAGACCAAGCTTCAAATGCTCACTCGGTCATAAAGCTCACTGGGTAACTCTAGGCTACATACTCTCTCACAGCTCAACCTATTTCCTAAGACTGCTGTGAGGAAAAAATGGAGGCACGGAGAACTATGTATAACATCCTGAGCTCTTTGGAAGAAAAGCCAGATCTGAAAGTTATAGATAATAACTTTGCACCCCACAGAAGCAGTCATGCTGCGTTTCATAACACATGCCAATCCTTGTTAAAGTAGTAAATACAATATTAAATGTAATGTTTCTCAATTTAAGTAGCATTAGCCAATCAAAGTTTCTTTGTGTAACACCACAAGTGTAAAACCACAAACAAATAACTTTTAAGGTCATATTGAATGGCATGCATTAAAGAGTCTTTGGCAATCATAGTTTGAGTCAAATATCTTATAGCATAATCCTCTCCTTTTCTGCGACTGTCCACAGAAATGGGCCTCTCAGCCTCTAAGCTGACACCGATGAGTCCCAAGGGTAGAAAAAATGATAATGGTCTTCAAATTGGAAGCCATCCCTAAAGATAGACCTGGAGGTTTTTTTCTGAATATGTGGTCCTGATGTACAATGAACATTCTATCATGCCTTTTTGTCATTTCTCTTGGTATCAGCTGTCATTTGAGTTTCAGGCTCCTCTTCCTCTACATCACCACACGAATACACTTATCAATGTGCCTCAGTTCTTGACTATTTGACCTTCATGGTCCTATCATGCTGCATCTGACACTTGCTTTCTAACACCAAGGTAATTGTTTTGAACAACCCCTTTCATTTGAGGCTGATCCGTTTGGGTCAAAGGGAAAAAACTCTTAGAATGTCACCAGCATTCTTTTCTTCGTAATTCTAGTTCCCCTAGATTTTCTGGTCCCAAATTACTTTATTACAGAGTGGCCTGATGGGGGCCACTGCACCCATGAGGTAATTATTCACCTTCTTTTGGCTTGGATTTCTGGACTCTGTAAAAACTGCCACAACATGTGCATTTTGGTTTTGGACTGATTTCCATTCCTTCCATTCTTTCATCCCCCCTGTCAGGCAAGTCATGTTCGTTGCCTGTCGGACAAGTCATGTTCATTGAAATACCATCTTATTAAAATACTGAACACCCATAATGTGTACAAGTGGATCAACATTCTATTTCGAGCTTGATTTGATGTTACTAATATCCAGTATCATTATCTGTGGTATTGTTCTTCTCTTAATCAAAGTCCCCAACAGCCATTGCAGGGGGACATTTACCTGTTGCAGTCATTTCTGAGACGGGCTTGATCATAGTGGCAAGATATACATGTGTATGCAGAAGTAAGTCCCCCAACAGTGCAATGGGACCAATGTTCCCTCTAAGCTGTGGAGTCTGGTGAGCAAAGATTCTACTTTGTGAGCTACTGGCATGAAAGTTGTGAGCGAGCGATTTGGCTCCTGCAGAAATTAGTCTGCTCTGGAGCCTTCCTTCCTGAGCTGAGACAAAAATGTGTGAGCTGGAGGCTAAAAAAACTGTGAGCTAGCTCACACTAACTCAGCTTAGAGGGAACACTGAATGGGGCTCCCCAAAAATGAGACTTTAGTCTGCAATTCAGTGTCCATCAACTAGTTCCTGGAACCCACCCAACATACCACAGAAGGTAGGAGTACCTAGGGAACTGCCTTATCAGAAATTCTGAACAGACAGGACAATTTGTTGTCAAAGGCTTTCACGGCTGGAGTTCATTAGCTGCTGTAGATTTTCTGGGCTCTGTGGCCATGGTCTTGGCATTGTAGGACCTGACGTTTCGCCAGTAGCTGTGACTGGCATCCTCCGAGGTATGACTGGCATCCTCAATAGTGTCAAGGTGAGAAGAAAATGGTAGGCTGGTAATTTATATTTACTCAGGAAGGTGGGATAGAGCTGAGTCATTATCTTGTAGGAGTTCCCCAGGCTATGAACAGGACAATTGCTAGGACTTTAAAGATACTAGCATTTTTACCGTGTCCAGCAATAAACTGGCAGCTAATGTAATTCTTCAACACCCTTTCTTTTTTACAGTCCGAAGTTGAGAGCAACTGGCCAATTGATCCAGTTTTTGTCTAATTCTTTTTCCCCTTGGAACACATGTTGAAGTGTTCAAAAATGAATTCTTTAAACAGTATGAACAAATCTCTGGCAAAACTGTGCTGTTGGTAGAACAATAGTACATATAAAATCTTCTCAAGTACATACACGGTATACTAACAGGTGAGCATGGAATCTGTTTAGAGAGTTTGGTGTAGTGGTTAAGTGTGCGGGCTCTAATCTGGGAGAACTGGGTTTGATTCCCCACTCCTCCACTTACACCTGCTGATGTGACCTTGGGTCAGTCACAAGCTCTGGCACAGCTGTTCCTGAAAGAGCAGTTTGTGTTAGAGTTCTCTCAGCCCCACCTACCTCACAGGGTGTCTGTTGTGGGGAGGGGAAGGGAAAGAAGTTTGTAAGCCGCTCTGAGACTCCAAGTGAAGGGCGGGGTATAAATCCAATCTCTTCTTCTTCTTCTTCTTCTTCTTCTTCTTCTTCTTCTTCTTCTTTCTTCTTCTTCTTCTTAAGTAGATGTTAGTCTGCCTCTATTAATAATCAGTTTTATTTTCTTAATTCAATAACAGAATTATGAATTTTAACTGTTAATGAAAGGGTCTTGAAGAAAGTCTGTCAAAGACTCTAAGCTTAGTCACTGAATCAAGTCAAGGAAATGTTCCCAAAGACTGACCTTCTCTGCAAGGAAACTGTGCTATTGGATCATCTCACAATAAGCGGTGTAGCAGCAAATGATTTTTGTGGAGAGAGGTTATAAGCATCAGCTGAGTCTAATGATTCCAAATGGCAAATGACCAGGCTAGGAGTAGGGATACTTGATCACCCGCAATTGTGTCTCGCTCCCTACTCACTGATTATGATCAGGGATGTGTCTGTTTGCAGAATTAGACTGTTTCCTCACATGTTTTCCATTGGCAGCATTTATCATGATGGTGCCTGCTCAGAGCTTAATGGATCAAACAATGGTTCCTAGGTGGCAGTGTGAGAATGTGTGAAATGGTTACAGCAGTTTTGAGCAGGGATGTTTTGATATTCATGAAATAGGTGTTTGAAAATGGCACGTCCCTCATTCTCAGTGCCCGTTCACCATCAAGTCATGCACCTCATATGATCACCTTGATGACTTGTTCACAGCTCAAAACGAGCATCATTTTGAGAAGAGTTGTGTCTGCGCAGTGTCAGCATTCATCCTGGGGGCTGGCTAAGTAGCTGCCACTGGTGCATGCTCACAGTTGTTTTTGTCTGGATTACAAATGCTGGAGGATGGTCATGGGGCAGGTAATGCGTCAAATAAAACCAGCAATGCTAGAGCATATGTGCTGTCTTTCTGTCTGGACAGTCGTTGGGCAACCACATTCATCGTGCTGATCCATGTTCAGAACTTACTGGACTGAAGTACGGTTCTCAGGCAGCAGCGCAAGAAAGTGTCAGTGTGTGATCTGGTTAACTCCAAGTTAGCACACCTGGCTTTGGAAGTGAGACAGGGAGAGTGATTAGGAACCTTTCCAGTATTTCAAAATAGGCTATGATTTGGGTCAGATCATTAATACATTTCCAGCTGCAGACTTCTATCCCCTTGTGCTCTCTTTCCATTTACAATAATGGGCCATATTTAAGGAACCTTGCTGGATGCTTAATTTATTATGTATGTGGAGGCAGAGGCGAAGACATTGTACAAGCAAGCCTCCCTGAACTGATAAATGTAAAGGAGCATGCAAATGAAACTGGTAGCAGTATTATTGGTCCTTTCTTCCCAGGCGCTCTCCAGGGTTACTAGCTTCTCCTTATACTAGCAATGATTGATCTCCTGCTTTCCTTGGTATCTTACATGCACATTAGAATGCTCTCAGACAACTATGGACTTGATGTCATCAGAAACCAAACTGACGTGGAATCCTCCAAGCCATGGCTTGTTGGACTTTTCTTCCATAATACGTTACACTGTTATCATGTGATTACAACTCCCAAGTGTTGACTGGTTTATATGAGAATTAAGATAATATGAGGAAGCATCTCTAGTCCCATTCAATCAAGAAACTCTTCACTATTCCAGCATTCAACTTAACCTCCAGTGCAAGTCCATATTCCATATGCTGTTGTATTTAGCCGTTATTTCCCCCCTAGAATTTGAACAACACAATTATTTAAGCCTTCTAATCGACAGGTCTGTAAGACCAAAATTAGATCGTTAAAAAGTCCTTTCTTGCAGGAAATGTGTACGGAGTGGTCTGTAAAATCTGTTCTAAATGGATCTTTTTGTTTCTAGGCTGCAAAATCTATCCTTCTAACACTGTGGTCCTATTCAGAGTATTCCAGTCTGCATAGAAATGTACAGTCAATCTACTTAAGGCTCATATTATTTACACTATTGTGAAATAGAAATTAGTAAGCAAAAACATGGAATAAAATGTGCAAAGTTTCAAACTGTAAAATATGTGCCTTACCTAAACAATAGCTTGAAAGTAAGGAAAAAAATGAAACTTATAACAAATGATAAAACTGCTTTCCTCTGGAATCCTAAAAAAGGAGAACTGTATAAATTATTTGTGTGAAAATAACAGTATGACCAAATATACGACTTAGAATCCTGCTAAAAAATTCTAAAAATTAAACAAAAGAAGCCATTTTTAAAGGTGATAGGGCTCAGAGGGATTTATTAATGCACATCTTTCAGAGATATTCTTCCCGGTACAATGCAAGTACTCTGTTAGCATGGACTTCCAAATTATATTTAATTGGACAATTATTCAAAGTGAAAAACCCTACACAGTAAACTAAGAAGGTCCTTAATAAACACCTTGTCTCTTCAAGAAAAACAGGGAAGTCGTTTGCTGACCCAAGAGGCACAATTTTGTCTTTGGTAAATTTATTTTAAAGTAATTGCCGACTTCGGGAGTAACAATTTTTAAAGAAAAACTTGGCTGTGTCTGGCAGAATAATAAATTGTCTTCTGCCCTGTATGAAGGCCTAATCACATTAGAAAGATGTACATTTACTTGGCTGAGGCAAACAGGGAATGTATTTCACCTGGTCCACAAGCCCAATAAAACTCATTAAGTGACATATCACTTTCTCCTCTCTCTGCATCACAGCTGAATTAGAGAGGGAAGGCGAATGGTAATTTACAGGCTACTTTTACATCTCTGTCTCTCTGTCCCTCCAAAGGGGGGAAAAAGAGTTCTTTCCCATTTTGTCTAAGGTATTGGTAACTTCCCAAAAGAACGCCCTTACTGGCAACCAACATGCAGAGTTTGCTGGGCCTCAAGAGACTTGTTATTAAATTTCATAGAAAACTTGGAGTCTGGATTTGGCCAGAGGCACAAGGAAGGGGTGTAATAGCGGGGGGGGGCTGCATACGTATATGAGTGCGGACACCTCACTTCCTCTCCCTCCAGCCTTCTTTCCACTGGGAACTTTGGTTCTGCCATCTCACACGCTGATATTGCCCCCCTTGTTTACTACCAGTTTGGGGAACTGGGGGGGCTCTACATGTGTGCATGGAATGTGAATGCTCCTAACTCCCACTGCCCTTCTCCTGGTTGCTCTCTAACTCAGCCTACCCAGGAGGTTGTAGCATTAGCAAACAGTTAGACACCTGGGTAAGTCTTCTTTAACACAGTCTGAGCTCTTAAAAGAGAAAGGTCTTTATTCACTACAACGCGGCTCAAACACAATTCTAGAACACAAACACATATGGAAAGGAGATATCACAGCCCTAAAGGACAACTGCAGAACTAACAAAGAATTTTTTTTAAAAAAAACCCTTGGGCTCCGATCACACGCAGAATTAGCAGCGCAAGAGGGATGAATGCCGGGTGGATTTTACGGGTGCGATCACATGGGAACATCTGGCAAGTGTCCCACAACCATCGCCAACCCATCTCGCCCCTCTGAAGAAGGAGAGTTAAAAAATACCTGGGAAAGTGCAGTAGCAAAAGGTTTTGTGATGGGCCGCAGACAGATGTCTCCATGTGACTGCACCGGTGCGCTCTCTTTGCGTCAGTGATCCCTCATTGAAGCGCACCAGAAACACACGGCAAAGAATTGGGTCTGATTGCACAGTGGCACATCAAATTACTATGGGGCAAATAGCCTCGCTTCCCCCCCACATTATCTGGCACGTGTGACTAGGACCTTGGATTAGTTTAAGCTATAGAGTTATGGATATTACCTCGGCATCTCCTCCATGGCAGGGGCACAAGTCTTAGACTTACACACCTGCTTCCACACTGCTTGGCTGTGTTTTGGCTTGGGCATGGCACTGCTAACAGAGTGTTCGGATCTCTGAACCTTCCCTGCCCTAGCTGGGTCAGTTTCTCTTCATCCAATCTTGAGTTTTGGGAGGTGATTGCCTCTTACCCTGCACTTTTTTCTCCAATCAACTTGGAATGTACATCTCCCTCTTTTATGACCCAGTTCAGATTGTCCAAATAGCCATCCATCTTGCCACTTCTTGGCAGCTGGGCAAATGGTTATCCCCTTGAAGGAAACTCTGCTTAGCTGGCAATTTGAGCAGTTTATCACTCTTTTCTCTGGGAAGGAACATTATTCCCAGAGATCTGGGCATCTTACATCTCTCCGTCACAGCACTGGGAACATCCCCATCAGTTTGAGTAAGACCTGAGCTCAGCATTTGCTATTCCCAATATGCAATTAACTTGAAGCCTGGGCTTGGCCCTAGGGGCTTAGCAAGGATTTCAGCCTGTGGTCCTTTGTAAGTTGTATTAACAGTGTGCTGCCCCCAGTCAGCGTTAACTGTAGGTAATAGTAGTTTAGTAAGACTACTGTGTATCTTTAAGAGTAGTTGCCCCTGGGAATTGTAGTTCTCCATTGGGTGTTCCAAAAGCATCTCTCTGACTAGCTCATTAGGGTAATTTCCTGAAATCAGAGGCACGAAGATAGGAATTTTTATTGTTCTTTTCCATTTCTTTGTCTATCTATCCTTCCCGCAAGGAGAGGGGAAACTATCTCTTTCTCACCACGGCTATAGAATTGACCGAGATCACAAGATGTAACTTTTCCACCCGGCTATCAGCTTGATTGTGAGTAAATGATCTTCTGAATGCATGTGAAGTTAAATAAAGATGATCTAACTCTCTTCAGTGCTGTGCGTTGATCACACCTAGTAAGTGCTGAGCTCAACTGAAGCTAGTGCAGGACAGGACAGTCAAACAGAATCAGTCATGTCCTTGTGGCTCATCACTTGTTTTAAGCTTGTTCTGGGGGCTTTTGGGCTGTATATCCTTGTTTAAATTTGTAATATCTGGCCCCAGCTCCTGCCAACCTAGCAATTCAAAAGCAAGAAATTGCAAGTAGATAAATAGGTACCGCTTCGGTGGGAAGGTTCCATGCGCCTTGGCATTTAGTCATGCCGGCCACATGACCACGGAAGTATCTCTGGACAGCGCTGGCTCTTCGGCTTGGAAATGGAGATGAGCACCACCCCCTAGAGTCAGATTTGACTGGCCTTTGAGCAAGGGAAACCTTTACCTTTAAACCTTTATATGCATTTTACTTTGTAAGGTACTTTGATTCCCCTGTGTTGGAGAAAGGTGGGATAGACATTTTTAAATAAATAAATACATTCTTGGCAACCAACTAAAAATTATTTCAGAGCCTCAGTCTCCAATGGTAAGCTTGGAAGATGAACGACCTCTCTGTTAATAACAACCAGATACCCATCTCAGGGTGTACATGCACAAGCATCCCCCACATGTTCGGGTCCTAAACCCTGGATTCAAAGATCCTTGTCTGCCATCTGCAATCCTGGTAGTGATCTTCCAGGTAAAATTGTGAAAGGAACATAGGGACAGATGGCAACTTCGGACTGAATGAAATTTGGTCTTTATTGAACACACAGAAGCAGAAAGAAAAAGCAGGGAAAGAGAGCAGATACAAGGGCAATGCAATAAAAGTCTCAAGGACTAGAGAATATAAATCACACAAATGCAAATCACGCAAATTGGAGAATAAGCAATTAACAAGCAATTAAACAATTCTTAGTGAAGGTCATCATGTTAAACTAGATGTATTTGCCCACAGCAAGTCCAACAATTAAATCCCACCCACGTTGTTATGTGAGCGCAGTGCCCCCAAGAGAGGGAAGGGAGATGGAGAAGGAGAGAGGGACATTGAAGTTCAGGGGGAGAGGAAAAATGTTCAGGGTTGGGATTCCCCTGAGCGGGACTCAGGAGCAAGAATGAGATGGATGAGGCCAGCCACATTCAGGGGAGGAGACGAGGGGGAAGGCGATGGGCAGAGGAGAATATGGAGGAGGAGAGAGGAAGAGTTTGTTATGTTGCATGAGCCTGTAGCAAAGTAGTGAGTAAATGAAAGGCAGAATAGTGGTGGGGGGACAGACCGGGGGTGGCCTGTACTCCCAGATGGAGCAGTTGAGTCTTCAAGAGTCCACATGGCAGAGTCCATGGCAAGACTGTTGAGTCTTCAAGAGTCCATGGCAAGACTGAGCCTAAAATGCCGACTCAGGGGAGCTGCTTAAAGACTAAAGTCCTGAATCCTTTTTGATAACAGTGAGAAACTGAAACTCAAAGTCTCCCCAAAGAATGCTAATGCTGAAGGTGATGATGTTACCAGCCGGAAGAATAGTTTGATCAGGTTATTGGATTAGTCTGCATCGCAAGGGATTCTCCTGAGTGGAGTGGAATGTAATGTTGTTGTCCAGTAGACATCACTCATTAATTTCAGCCATGGTGTGAAGGAATCGTAGAGCCAAAGAACAAAGCCTTGACTGGGTGTGTAACAGCCTTCCAATGGGAAACTGGTTTTTTGTTCAGGGGATGCACCTTAATTGTGTGTAGGCTTGAACAGGTTTCACCAGTTGATACAACATGGAGTCCCTGTCTGTACCTTTGATAGCATAGGGCTTTCCAGTCTCAAAGACTATGGGGGGGTATGGCTCTTGGCAGTTAGGGGTCTGTAGGTAACATTCCTCTCAAACTGTTGTCAAAGGCTTTCATGGCTGGAGTTCATTAGTTGCTGTAGATTTTCCAGGTTCAGTGGCCATGATCTTGGCATTGTAGGACCTGATATTTTGCCAGTAGCTGTGACTGATATCCTCAGAGGTATAGCAAAGAAAGATGGAGTACTCTCTGTGTCACGGTGAGAAGAAAAATGGTAGGCAGGTAATTTATATCTGCTCCAGAAGGTGGGTTAGGGCTGAGTCATTATCTTGTAGGAGTTCCCCAGGCTATGAACATGCTAATGGAGCAGCTTTCCTGAGGAGGTTCTTTTGTCTATGGACAGAAGAGACACCCTCACTTCTGCAGGAGTATAATGCATACCATGCAGCTGTGGACAAGTTTACATCAGGACCACACAGCGTAGCATTCAGACAAGAATAAAAGAACATGAAAGACACTGCAGACTTGGTCAACTTGAAAAATCTGCAGTGGCTGAACATAGCCTAACTCAAACAGGACACAGTATTTTGTTCCAAGATACTGAAAGGCTGGACAACACTTCAAATTACCATGTAAGATTACACAGGGAAGCCATTGAAATTCATAAACATAAAAACAATTTCAACAGGAAAGAAGAGAGTTTAAAATAAATAGGGCATGGTTTCCTTTCCTGAAAAACACAAAAGGCTCTACATCTGACAATAGCACTACAGATAAGATTAGAATTTCAACAGCCAATCCACATACAAAAGAACCTCCTCAGGAAACAGGAAACCTCCTCAGGAAACAATCCATAGACAAAAGAACCACCTCAGGAAAACTCCTCCATCAGCATGTTCATAGCCTGGGGAACTCCTACAAGATAATGACTCAGCCCTAACCCACCTTCTGGAGTAGATATAAATTACCTGCCTACCATTTTTCTTCTCACCTTGACACAGAGAGTACTCCATCTGTCTGTGTTATACCTCTGAGGATGCCAGTCACAGCTACTGGTGAAACATCAGGTCCTACAATGCCAAGACCACAGCCACACAGCCCAAAAAATCTACAGCAACTAATTCCTCTCAAAGTTCTCATGAAGATAAGACTTGTCTGACATACTGCGTAGCTCAAGGGCTTTTCTATATTTCATGAATTTATGTAAGATTTTTTCCTGTATTTTCCCTGCTTTTTTCCTATTCTCAAGCAAAAGGCTCTTGGGGTGACTTACAAACAAAATGAAATTTAGAATGCAAAAATAAATAAAACAGCTTTATCACTATAAACAGCGTTATCAACTGTACTAAGGGAATAACCAACAGATTCAGCTGAAAGGAAAGCACTGTTAAACTGATAAAAGCAACACATATGCATTTCAATAACTGCAGTGTACATTTTGTCACTCCAAATTTCTTTTCTGGTTTATCCAGGAGGCACCCCTGAACATCCTTAGTGAATCTGCTAAGTATGGGGTGTGCCTCCTAAACTGCACTTTTCTTCATAAGTACCTCTTAAAATGTTACTGTCCAAAGGATCTGCTTGTGCAGTTATGCCAGCAGTGATAATATTTTGGTTGCGCCCTATGGAAAAGCCACCCATCCATTCTTATAGTCAAAATATTGGGACAAGTACCTCTTATCTTCTATTAGGGATAAAAATCTGGTCCAAATATGCCTTTCTGTTCGTGGATCGTGGGTGGATGGAGGCGCAATCCTGCACATGGCCACTGGGAGTAGAAGAGATTATTAGGCTGCGGTCACACAGAAGGGAGAAAATGCAGGCAGGAAGAGAGGCTTTTTGCCCCACCTGCAATGGTGCGCGTTTGTGCGATTATACCTCCTGCCGGGCGCCCCGCAGTTCCCAATGATACTGGGTTTTCAGCAGTAGCTTTTCACCATGCTACTGTGGCAAGAAAGGACGCCCCGCCAATGACTCCGGGACGCCAGACAGATGTGTCTGTCTGATCGCGTCCCTTTAATCTGTGGGGGAGTCGCATGTCTGCCGCGGCTTCCTGTACATATGATCGCACCCTTAGACAGGTTTTAGGCATTCAAGGAGCAGGGTACAGAAGGTTCCTTGATTCAGCTGGAATCAGCAGCCTGGGGTTTTCAAGTTATAACACTGCATCAGTGGCACTCTGATTTGCATTTCCTTTTAAAACCTGTGATTGAGAATGACCGGCTCCATGTTTCCATGTGTGTGTACTTCTTATTGATTCTAGCAAAGCAGCTATTTCTCCAAGAAGGGTAGGAGTATTTCAATTCATTTTTTTTTTAATAAAGTTTCAGTATCTGTAGTAACAACATTGTTTCAGCTATTAAGGAGGGGAAAATATGGTATGAGGAACATGTGATCATGTCCCCACTACTTTTTTCGTGATATGGAGACATGGAGAAGGGCCAACCTTATGATCAGGAAATGGTCAAGGTATTTTGACTGCAATTGGGCCAATTGGCTTTTAAAGCTTTTTAAAGCCTGTACCCGTGTTCATTTCTCCCTTAATCATGCACTGAAAGAACGGTGGGAAATCTGTCTTGGACATGTGTTAACAAGCCATAGATGTGTATATGACAGGGTGGTTCAACGGTTTAAGGTCAACCTAATCCACATAAAGTGATTTGAAGAGTGTGGTCCTACTAACCAAACAACCACACCTTTGAGCTATTTCATATCCAGATCTGAGCATCGTAACTCTTGTCCCTTCCTTACAAAATGCCCACGCCTTAGCTTATTATCTTTAATGTTCTGTCCTTCATACCTAGAGAAGACCATAAGGGAGCGTAAAGGTCAGTCCTCTGTAGCTCCCAATTCCCACTCCCCTTTTTCATTTCTCTCTCAACAGAAAAATATAGACAAAAACTATCAGAAGGGCATTAACCTACAATGCACACTTGACATTTTCAAGCACCTTCTGGCCAGCTAGAATATCAGGGAATACTCCACAAGTCTCATTGACTTTCAACGAAAGCCCACAGTCCTTCAGACAACAAACTACAGAAGTCAGTCTTCAGCTACAGTTTTAACATGCAACATTTCTCTTGGTAAGTTTTAGCATCTCCTGTTGCCCAAGGACGTCCTGGGCTGGGCAGCTGCAGAGTATCTATGCTTCAACCTAAAATGAACATTCATCAAGATGAAATCTCCATCCTCATTCCAAATACAAATTTGGGCTCCTGCTTTGCAGGACTTACGATAACTGTGGCGATGTTTTAATAAAAAGCCTTGCATTTGAGATGCTTCTGTTACAGGCACTGACAGATCTTAAGGGTAAAGTGTACATAAAAGCAGTGAAGAGGTGAGGGGTTCTTCCGCACCGCAGCGATAATCTCTCTCGCTCTTTCTCTCCCCCACCGCACGTTATTGCTATGGGACATGTGGTTTCCAAACTTCTGCCATTGTTCAGCAGATCTGAAGACCAGCCTACACAATTATACATTCACGTTGGTTGTAATAAATCAACAACAGCCAAACTCTGACAAGGTGATGGCCGTTGACAGATTAAAAACGATACGCGTCTGTGCTTAACACTTCGAAAACAAACACAAGCTTTTATCAGATTTGTTTTTCTTTTAATCAAAAAATTGCCTCCTTCAACATAAGCTCGCCTAATTTCACAAAGGACTCTTGCTACACAATGTCCTCCACCTTATTAAACCTGAGCAGCATGCAAAATTATCTTCCAGCACAAATACCGGGTCTAACTGTTGGCAGTACGCCTGTCCATTCTCTTCACTGGCAGCAGCCTTACCAACAAGAGAATGTGTAGCATTTGGAAATGGCCAGTCACCCGGGTGGTTCAGTTCACAGGCTGAGCAGAGTTTGAAAAACTGTCCATTTCCATGTTAGCAGATTGCTAACATTTTCAACTCCGCCAGCTTGGTGTAGTGGTTAAGAGCAGTGGACTCTAATCGGGAAAACTGGGCTTGATTCCCCACTCCACGTGAAGCCAGCTGGTTGACTTTGGGCCAGTAACAGTTCTCCTAGAACTCTCTCAGCCTCATCCACCTCACAGGATGTCTGTTGTAGGGAGAGGTAGGGAAGGTGATTGTAAGCTGCTCCGAGACTCCTTCAGGTAGTGAAGGGCAGGGTATAGAACCAACTCCTCCTCCTCCTCTTCCTCCTCCTCCTCCTCCTCTCCTTCTCCAAACGAAAAAAAAATGGTTGTGTATGCACATTCTCAAAATGCTTTCCTGTGGCTTCCTCTATCCACCACTGCCACCTCCCCACACCATCTGCTATTGCCCACATCCTTTAAGTACATAAAACGCTTCCATTCTATACCTAAATTGTGTTAGCCCTTCTCAGTCCATTGATGTCAATGGGTTTAGAAGGGTTTAAGTCTGCTAAGGTTTCACTGATAGTGAGCAACTTATGAGTGGGGCATGTCTCCCTCACTCATAAGTGCCCAACCTGATGTTCATAAGTAAGGAAGATGGGCAAACTGTCTAGATTAGGAATTATTTGGGTGTGCCCATTCTTGCAAACCTGCCCCCCACCCAAAAAAACCCCTATTTATCATTTGCCTCCTGCCTTCCTCCAACCCTCATAGGGGGACTTAAACTAGCTAACTATAGAGTAAACTAATCTGGGTACAGCCAGCCATGCAATTTAGAAACATTACAAGCAAGTAAAAATATTATGAAAAGCTACCATAAGAACAAATTAGCCTCTTTCATAGATCTTGCCGAACAGTAAGCATTTTCTAAACACAGCCATGGATGGTCTTTTTAAAAAAGAGAATGACCTGCGGCACGATTCAGTAGCTGCCCTGCTACTGTGTCAAATGCTGCCACTGTGCAGGTGGAAAACTGTCTGCAATCCTGTTTGAAAGCTTATTTCTACTGAAATCAAAAAGAAGGATTGGCTCCATACATAAAAAAGTAGTATCGTTAAGAAAAATCCTCTTGATTCCTCTCTGCTAAGTTTCTCCCTGAAGTCCAACAATCCGTTTCTTTTCCTCTTTTTAGGAATTTGAAATCTGTTTCTAATCAGTTCCAAGGTGGTAAGAAGGGAGGTTCTGCACAATTTCAGAATTTTACTGTAGTTCGGAAAGTAAACAGGGGAAAAATAATCCCTTCACCATAAAACACTAAAAAGCAGGCATTTCAAAGAAGATAAGTCCAAATTTTTTTTTGCAAAGTTCTCAGAATCCCTGGTAGTATTACCAGAAAGAGCAACCACAAAGACAATAGGGCCGTGAACCCAAATGTTTTGATTGGCTGCAACAGAGAATCCAAATGCGACCTCCCTTCCCACAAACTGATATGTGGCTCCATTCACTAGTGCGATTTCATATGCAAAACCTATTGAAATATATGGGAGCAGTACAACAATAGTGCAAAGTTCAGTGAACGGGAGGGGAGTGTGGGTTGGCTACCCCCTGGGGTCTGACTGAGTGACAGAACCCCATTATAATCAATCTGAGCCTCAGAACAAAAGCAGAAAGGGTACAGTGCACCTACCTCTTTTTTCTTTCTTTTCCCTGGGTGCTCCAGTAAGACGTCTCATTCTGTGTTGCTGGATCTAAATACCATCCAATAGGCTTATCACAAGAATAGCCTTGCTGGATCAGTCCCTCTAGTCCAGCATCCTGTCTCACCCAGTGGCCAGCCAGTTATTCTGGAGGCCCAACAACTGGGCAAAGAGACCAAGGACCCCCTCTGATGATGCCTCCTGGTACTATATTCTGGATGACTCAGGTCAGGCCTAATTCAGATACTGTTATGCACTTAAGAAGCCTTAGGCTGAGTTCAGACTGGCAGTTTGAAGCGGGAGTGAGTCGTGGCAAAAAAGCCCCGGAACAAATTGTTCTGGGTTTTCCTGGTCACACTGCACTGACTGATGCCGAAAAATACCAGGGAGGAGGCGTGAGGGAGCGTTCACACTGTTGGCCCAAAGGCGTGGCTTCGACGCAATAAGCACACAATCAAAATTGCGGATTTTAGCGTTCACACTTTGTTGGTGTGGGATATATGCGGGATAGACACACTTTCCAGGGTTTGTTACCACTTTTACCAGGTATCTTTTAAACTCGGGAGGGAAGCATTACAAGACGGATTGAGTACGGCTGGGGAACGCCGGACAGACGTGCCTGTGTGAACTGGCCCCTTTAATCCGGTTGTGAAATGTTGCTGAAAGGCGCCTATCTCGGGGCGAACTGCCAGTCTGAACTCAGCCTTAGTAGTTCTAGTTAGCTTTCCTATATCAGATCATTTAACTCCCAGCCGGAGGTCCATCTCAATAATGTTTCAGGTTTGTTACAGGCTGAGCACACAAGTAATACTATTTGAGAATCCCTGCTTTCATTTTAAGCTCTTATTAAAACATTACTATTTCATTCTTAGCACTGACAAAATCAACAGAAAAAAATTATCATCTATCATTGTTACACAGCTAATTAAAGGAGGGCAATTACACAAGTCCATAAAAGCTTCTTGCCCCCAAATAAGCAGGTCACAGTCAAGGAACCTCTTCTGAAAAGCTCTTGGGAAATTCAATTTTTCATATTTATAGGGTTTTAAAATCATCTCCTAATAATAGCTAACTGTCGCCCTTGATAAGCCTTCGGGGAGGGAGGGATAGAAATCCAAATAAATAAATAAATAAATAAATAAATAAATAAATATTCTGGGCTAACTCATTATGACTTCAATCACCATACAGGGTTATCTATACTAGAATGGTCTTCTTAAAATATATTTTAAAATGTGAGTTCATTCTTGCTACTTTTTATCTCATACATATGAATATCTTTTGGCCCTCAATCAGCACACCCATTTTTGAACCATATCTCCACTTCTGTGAAGTTGGACATTTCTGCCATACTCTGACATTTCTGTACCCGGGCCTCAACAAATAATATATATCGACAGGTGATTTCTAATGTACATAAAGCTATATAGCTGTGTTACTACTTAGTTTCTTGTCCCACTCCAAAGCAATTCTGTTCTGGGTCTCTGTAGTCCCTTCTTGGCATGTTTCCCTGAGAAGCCAAACTAGCTCTGTTTCTTAAAGACATTTTCTATGTGTGTGTGGTTTTTTGTCAAGTCCAGCAACTGCTTACCTATATTTCTGGCCATATCTCTAACAACTGGTATTAAGAGATGTACTGCCTCTGAATGTAGATGTTCCATTTAGTCAGCGGTAGCCACTGACAAACCTATCCTCCATGAATTTATTTAACTCCCTTTAAAAGCCATCTATGCTGTGGCCATCATTACAGACTCTGGCAGTGAATTCCACATGGTAATCACTTGTTGAATAAAGAAGTACATCCTTTTGTCCATCTTGAATCTATTGCCCATCAGCTTAATCGGGTGCTCCTTGAGTACTAGTATCTTTTGACGGGGAGAAAAAGTTCTCTCTGTCCAGTGTCTCTGCCTCATGCATAATCTTGTAAACCTCTATCATGTCCCTTCAATCTTAGTTGTCTCTTTTATAAACTGTGAAGTCTGAGTCTCTGTAGCATTTCCAAATAGGAAAGATGCTCTGATCCTTTTATCATCTTGGATACTCTCTTCTGTACTTTTCCCACTTCTGCAATGTCCTTTTTGAGATGTGGTAACCAAAATTGTATGCGGTATTTCAAATGAGGCTACACAACTGATCTACACAGAGGCCAGGGTTGTGCACTGGAAAAATGATGTTTTAATTCCGTAGCATAATTTAAGAAAGGGAAAGTATAGCAGTTTTAAGAATTCTCAAAAATGCTGTCATGTCATGAAGATTCATTGAGTTCCATTTCTATTTTCATTAAGACTGGACTGGATATTTTCATGCTGACATTTATTTTACCAAATGCTATCAAAATATCAGGGAAACTGGTCCAGCCTCTCTTCTAAAGAATTCCAAACTTTCAGGTGGATTGTGTAAAGGGATCTGGGATCTAATTTTGCAGCTCCTTGAATAAGGTGCCCCCAGCCATGCTCTCTGCATAGCGAGAAAAGACACAAGAATGGCCGCTGGTTTTCTGGAGCAGAATTTTTAAAAAACCAAACCTACACTGAAATCCTGGATGGGGCAAAAGCATTCAGGAACCAACTAGCCACTATACTCACATATCTCGCAGATATGCTGGCATAAGGAAAGTAAGATTTCCTTACAGCACCACTACACTGCTTTTGCCCACTGTGGTTCCACTACAGAGGACTGGCGGCATAGGGCCCTGCACCGACATAGAAATGGACCAGTCAGAGACATGGCAGGAATTAGCTGTTTCCTTGAGCCATTCCAGCCCAAGAACGCCTTCCCAACAGCAGCAGAAAGTTATGCTGTTGAAAAAGATGGTGCAGCCTATAGTCACCATACAAAGAAAAATTCCACGCCCCTCCAACCAGCATGGTCCCATGCAGAAGGCCCAGCGGAGCACAGGATACCAACTACAGCTAAACCCAATCACCTCCTTCACCAGTGGTGGGCGATCCCCCTCCCACCACTCAATCACTGGCTCCCATGCCCTAGATGAACCCTTGCCAGGACATCCCGTAACCCATTAGTTAGGATGCACAGCATGGGACTCTGTCCCAGAGCTCCCTGCTGCGAGGACTCACATTGCACGGCGCTGCACTTTGGTGATATGAAAAGCTCAGAACGGGTGCTTAGCACAACTGGGTGAACATTTAATGCTAACATACAAGGGGGAGAGCAAAGTCCGTGCTGTATGGGCTAACATGTCTCACTGCAGAACCCAAACAGGTTGCCTCTCTCTGGAGGCTTGACTCGAAGAGGCAACCATGCACTAACAGGTGAGCAAAGGCCAGGAATCTAGCTGCCCCACCCTGGCCATCCACATCTACCTCCCCCATTCCCCTTGCATGGCCACCAAGCCAGTGTAACCAGGACAGCTACCTCTGTCACAGCCAATTTAGAGTGATAGGAGCAGCAGACTCTAATATGGAGAACCGGGTTTGATTCCCCACTCCTCCACATGCAGCCAACTGTGTGACTTTAGGTCAGTCACAGCTCTCTCAGAGCTCTCTCAAACCCACCTCCCTCACAGGGTCTCTGTTGTGGGGAAAGGAAGGGAAAGGGATTGTAAACCACTCTGAGACTCTGAGTGAAGGGTGGGGTATAAACCCAACTCCTACTCCTGCTCCCCTTCTTCCCCTTCCCCTTCTTCTTCTTCCCCTTCCCCTGTTTCTTTTTCTTCTTCTTCTTCTTGGTGTACACCAGTTTGGTGTAGTGGTTAAGTGCACGGACACTAATCTGGGAGAACCAGGTTTGATCCCCTACTTACAGCTGTTCTTGAAAAAGAGCAGTTTCTGTCAGATCACTCTCAGCCCCACCTACCTCACAGGGTGTCTGTTGTGGGGAGGGGAAGGGAAAGGAGTTTGTAAGCCGCTCTGAGACTCCTTTGGGTAGTGAAGGGCGGAGTATAAATCCAATCTCCTCCTCCTCCTCCTCCTCCTCCTCCTCCTCCTCTTCTTCTTCTTCTTCTTCTTCTTCTTCTTCTTCTTCTTCTTCTTCTTCTTCTTCTTCTTCTTCTTCTTGGAGCAGGGAAGCTTGCAGTCCTGTACCAGGCTATTAGCACCCTCCCTTGACAGGAACTCCTCCTCTTGAGTGTTGGGCAGGGCACAATTCTGGGTTGAGGTGCCTGAGAGCTGTCCCACTGTACTCTGTGGATCAGCTGGCCAAGCAACCCTGGGGCTCATCGCCTTGCAGGATCAGAGCCCTGTGCGGCAGCCAAAGCGGCAGCAGTACATCAGTCATTTGAATACTTCCACCAATGGCAACAGCATCTGCCTCAGGGGACTCTCTGGCAATCCCACCCTTCATGGAACTGTGAACTCTACCAGGGTGCCACAGACACTGCTGAGTCTATCATGGCACCTGTGCCATTTGCCATCACTGAGCATGTCTCTGTTTCACTTTCCTGCAGGTGGTGATTCAACAAGGAAGCCTGGCCACAAGACCATTACTGTCTGCCACCCCTCCACTCTGCTCAGTCTCTGGTTCCAGACAGCCTTCTGGGGCATTTTGCCTGGGGCAGTTTTTCTGCTTGGGAGTCCAACTCACTCAGAACTTGCTGAGCTAGGGAAGATTCACCCTGTCTCCCCACGGCCCCGGGAGCAGCTCCCACAAGCAGTGGTGCTATGCTGGACAGAAAGAGTTGGCAACTTCCCTCATTGGACTGCTTTGGGATTTGATGGGTGGTCTAAGATGCTGCATGGCAGCTTGACGAAAGGGTGGGTCTGTGTGTCCCACACTCTCTCACAGCACTCCTGGTGTCTGATGAGCCACGCAGACTGTTAGCGGGCGGGAGAGGAAGGCCGGGTGGGTGTGAGGGCTCTGAGGAGCGCAACAGAGGAGAGTCAGTGAAGCAGCATCCCAGCCACAGTGATGGATTGACTAGAGCAGCCCCTCACCTAGGCTGTCCAGTTCCCCATTTTGGTGTTGGCGGAGCACAGAGTCAACCCCAGGGTTTTTGCCTGCCTCTCACTGCTCCCTACATGAGGACTGAACCAGGAACCCCAGCCATATAATCCAAGGGCCTTTGTCCTGAGCTGTGGTTGTCTACACAATACTCTCTGGCTGGCAAGCCATGGGGCTGGCGGTGATGTCAGGGCTGGAGTGAGGTGCCTAATGCCTGCTGGCATGTCTCCTTAGAGCCTGATCCTGAGTGTAAGGGGCTGTGGGTTCAAATGTGACCTCTGTCTTTCTCTCTCTCTCTCTCTCTCTCTCTCTCTCTTTTCAATTTTTACTTTTTCAGAGGAAGGGTATGTGAGGCTAGGAGTGGGGACATTTGCATGTGGGCAGCACTTTTGCTGCCAGTCTGGCCCTTGGCAGGGGAGGGGTATGTGTCTTGTATGCCAGAGGGGTGGCAGTCCCCTCTGGGCTGGGGAAGGGGCCTCTAAGTCCATTTGCCTCTTTTGGGGTACTGCTGTTGCAGGGTCTTTCCTCCCTACCTTTCCTCCACTCCCTTTGTATGGAGGTGGGAGTGGTTTCAGGGAGTTGTAATAAGATCAGTAGCCATTGACTGGATGTGCATGTGTGTGCTACTCACTGGGGCATCATTGACTGCCGTTGTGTGATTGGGGGATGTCGCTGGGGTTGCTAGGTACTCCAGTGTAGCTGCCATGCTATCTGTTCCTGATGGGGGGCTGTGTGTTGTTGTTTCCTCCATGGAATGTCCATAGGGAGTGGACTAGTGGTGCCATGATTATGCTGGTTGCTGGACACTCCCCACCTGATTGCTTGTAACTGAGAGTAAAAGTAGACCTTCCAGAGTGTCTATCTAGTGAGGCACCCCACCCACTGACCCTGCCAATTGTTTTGTAGAGAACCACAAGTGGCTTTTGACTCACTCGAGTTCATGATGCTTTGCAATTGGTTCATTGGGTCCATTGGCTTGTTGAGAGCCTGCCTATCCAAACCTAAGCCAAAAAAAAAAAAGTGACCTTACCCCAAATCACTAATCTACACAAAGGTGGAACACGGCTAACCCACTAACTGAGGGCAACCACACATGTCCACAGACACATAGAAAGAAGAACGAACCTCAATTACAATGCTGGCAATGTATTTTCAGTCCATTACCTAATAATCTCTAGTGTGGCATTTGCCCTTTTCACCATCACTGCATACTGAGTCGACATTTCCATTGAGTGACCCATTATGACCCCAAGGTATCTTTCCCTCTCAGTCTCAGCAAGTTTGAACCCTATCAGAATATACTTAAAGCTGGGGGGGAGATGTTCCAGTGTGCAGCACCTTACACTTACCACACGGGACTTCGTTTACCACATTGTCACCTTAACACCCAACTTCTGGAGATCGTCATGGCATTTTTTACAGTTGGCCTTGGTTTTCACCATCCTGAATAATTTTGTGTAATCAACAAAACTTGGTGGCTACGCGGCTCACCCCCAATTCCAGATCGTTTATTAAGAAATTAAATAGTATCAGTATTAATACCAATCTTTGTGGGACCCCACCTTCATGCTTAGATGTTCTTGCTTAGAATTATGTTCTGTAACGGTCTTTAGCAAACATGTTTATTATTTCAAGATGACCAAAATTCCAAGGAAGTAGCATGATATTTAAGCACGACACTATTGTGATGAGGGGCTCTTCCGGTAATCCCGGTCCTCTCCAAAGGGAAATGCATAGCTTGAAAGTTCTCTAGACATTAGACATAGTAAGATTCAGTTTCTTTCTGTCTAATCTTCCCAATCTTTCTATCCACAAGCAATAAATGGAGCCTATTTTAAAAAAAGCACAGATTAGCAATTTGACTTAGTCCACTAAATGAAGCCCTACTCTTTAAACAGACTTTCTCTTTTTCCTCATCTATAATGTTGAAGTCATTAATTATGAACAATCTAGATAGAAAATTGGACTGTATTATGATAAATGCCATTCACCTTTACTTGACCAGTTTATAGAATCAGCCACTGAAACTTCAAAGCATGTCCTTTACCATTTTTTAAAAAATATGCTTCCTCCTCCCTTATTTCAGTGTAGTGTTCTGAAGATAATAGCCATGACATGCTCTACCTATTATTGCAATGTGTTTTTCATTCACCTGAAATCTTTGTTCTTTGAAAGACTGTTAAGGCCAATGTATGTTGGTAGGTGTGCTGAGCATACAGTTTGTCCTGTCTAAATGTGACTGGTTGAGCTGCTATTTCTCTAACAACCGGAAGTCTACAATGTTGCAGTGTTGGAACCAATTGTTCAGAAGATGATTCTGTGATTTCTACAAGACTCTGCTTCCAAGTAAGAGGTTAGAGGATTGTGACCGTAAAACATATCTCTTCTGAACAGATTATTTTTGTTGGAAGAAAGAAATCTGAAATAGTGCAATGTTGTCAGTATTATGCACAGTATTTTAAAAAGCACTGATATTTTAACATTTTACCTGAGTGGGTTGTGTCCTAAGTTATATGAAAGTTCCTGTGGGAGGCATTAAAATAATTAAAATGCTAAAATAAATGTGTCAATTGCAGCCAGGTTTGAGTTGTTTAATCTGAGATCCAGCATGATGTAGCTGGAAAACTGTGTAATCCTAAATAGAGTTAGAAGAGAGAAAAGGAGATTGGATTTATACCCCACCCTTCACTCAGAGTCTTGGAGTAGCTTACAAACTCCTTTCCCTTCCCTTTCCCACAATAGACACCTTGTGAGGTAGGTGGGGCCGAGAGAGCTCTGACAGAAACTATTCTTTGCAAGAACACCTCTGACAGAACTATGACTTGCCCAAGGTCATCCAGCAGCTGGAGGAGTGGGGAATCAAACCCAGTTCTCCCAGATTAGAGAACTGGCTTTCAATGGGTTTATGTTGGAGTAACTCTGCATAGTTACAGTTGCAGTGTTATGGTTAGATTCAGACTAGGGATGCTGCAAACTTCACTACAAATGTTCTCAACAGTCAAATTTACCTGGTTCAACAACTACAGTCAGAGTGAGTCAATTCCCAGATTTGTTCAGTTTGGTAGCAAATGGCTTGCATGCCTTCCAGACAGATTTGCAGCCATATATGTTTATTGGCTTTCAGTTGCTTGAGCGTGTAAAACAGCCAATAAGAACAGTCATTTATGGAGCAATTGGCTACCTAGCAGGAAATACAAGGAAGGGCTGTTCTAGACCAGTGTGTGTTGTGTTATGTGCTGTCAAGTGGCTTCTGACTGAAGGTGACCCTATGAATGAATGACCTCCAAACATCCTACTGTTAAGAGCCTCACTCAGGTCTTTCAAACTGAGGGCCTTGGCTTGCTTTATTGAGTCGATGCATCTCGAGTTGGGTCTTCCTCTTCTCCTGCTGCCTTCAGCTTTTCCTAGCATTATTGTCTTTTCCAGTGACTCTTGCCTTCTCATAATGTGGCCAGAGTACGGTAGTCTCAGTTTAGTCATTTTATTTACTAGGGAGAGTTCAGGCTTGATTTGATCTAGACCCCACTGATTCGTCTTTTTGGAAGTCCACAGTATCCATAAAACTCTCCTCCAACACCACGCTCAAAGGAATCAACTTCCTGCCAGCTTTCTTCATCGTCCAACTTTCACACTCATACATAATGACAGGGAATACCGTGGCATGAATTATCTCCATCTTGGTTGATATATCCTTACACTCAAGAACCTCCTCTATCTCCTTCATTGCTGCCCTTCCCGATCTCAGTCTCTTTCCTTCATTACAGGGAAATTTCCCCCCCCCCCATTTCTTTTTTTGCACAGCACGATCAGGGTGCGTTTACTTTCAATAGGTTCTTTTTTCTTTTCTGAGTACTTCTTGCTGTGCTGAACAACTCTATTTTTAATTTTTTTGAACTTTATTTTTAAGAAGCAAAAACAGGCACGAGGGGCAACATTAACATATATAAAATTATATTAATCCATACTGGGAATTCCAGTAGAGCTACACTAGACTCAGGGCCACAATGAATAAAAATTCCTTTATAAATGTTCACATATTTATAGAAAGGAGGAATGGAAATAGCTTCTTGAAGTTCAAATTGTTTCAGTTTTCAGGAAGGTAGGAACCCCACAGGTTGCCATGGCAAGTCCTGATTTCATTTGGCATACCTTAATAGGAGCAGTCAGCATTCCATTGCATGTCACAGGCACCAAGGACAGGGGACATCATGGTGGTTGTCTGGTTAGCTTAGCATCTCTAGAAACTACAACGAAGCCTAATGTACACATGCAGTGTACATCGTCGTAGTGAAGTAGCAGAGGTCTGTAGTGACATAAGAACATAAGGGAAGTCAATGTTGAATCAGGCCAATGGCCCATCTAGTCCAACACTCTGTCACACAGTGGCCAAAAATATCAGGTGCCATCAGGAGGTCCAGCAGTGGCCCTCCCACTGCTGCCCACCCAGCACCAAGAATAGAGTGCATCACCTGCCCCAGACTGGGAATTCCTATCTATACCTTGTGGCTAAAAGCCACTGATGGACTTCTGCTCCATATGTTTATCTAATTCCCTCTTGAAACTGTCCATGCTTGTAGCTGCGCCACCTCCTGTGGCAGTGAATTCCATGTGTTAATCACTCTTAGACATAATGGACCATACCATTTCACCATGCAGCTGTTCAGGGTCCAGCTGTGAATATTCCACCCCCGCAGATAGAAAACTGCCACAGTACAAAGTGTGTGGGGGGGAACCTTACCTTGTTGTGCTAGTTCTCTGTTTTCAGGGAATTTTTAACATAAGGGAAGATTCCAAAATATGATTCTCCATGCTTCTTCAGCCAAGGCATGGAGAAGAATAGTCCATTTGACTAGGAATAATCCATCTGACCAGGTCAACATTCTACTAGAAGAAGAAGAAGAGAAGAGATTGGATTTATACCCTGCCCTTCACTACCCAAAGGTGTCTCAGAGCAGCTTACAAACTCCTTTCTCTTCCCCTCCTCACAACAGGCACCCTGTGAGGCAGGTGGGCCTGAGAGAGTTCTTGACAGAAACTGCTCTTTTTCAAGAACAGCTCATATCAGAACTACAGCTTGCCCAAGGTCATCCAGCCAGGTGCAAGTGGAGGAGTGGGGAATCAAATCCGGTTCTCCCAGATTAGAGTCTGCGCACTTAACCACTACACCAAACTACATCATCCTCGTGTGTGAACCAAGACTCAAAGGCAGGATATGCAGGACCAGGGACAGCTCCGGGATAGCAGAGAATTTACTACATTCCTCCAAGGTGCCCAGGACAGCATACATCATTCTCCCTTCCTCTGTTTTGTCCTTGCATCAACCTTGTGAGGTAAGTTAGGCAGAGACAGAGTGAATGGTCCAAGGTCACCAGGTAGTCTTCATGACAGAGTAGTGTTTTCAACCTAGGTTTCCCAGATCCCAGTGTTTTGGCATGTGAAAAGACATGGGGGGAAACTAAAGCTCTTTGAGGTGCCACACTATGCTCCCAATCTGGATGGGGGGTCTTGCAGATTTTTTTTTTTAAAAAAACTACAACTGCTTCTATCCATATAGCACATCATTAAATCAATGTAAAGGGCAAATAGCTTGAAGTACTGTGATGTGGCACCACTGAGTTGTTAATTGTTGTGATGTGTGTTATTTCATATGAAGAAGAAGAAGAGGAGGAGGAGGAGATTGGATTTATACCCCACCCTTTACTACCCAAAGGTGTCTCAGAGTGGCTTACAAACTCCTTTCCCTTCCCCTCCTCACAACAGACACTCTGTGAGGTAGGTGGGGCTGAGAGAGTTCTGACAGAAACTGCTCTTTTTCAAGAACAGCTGTGCCAGAACTATGGCTTGCCCAAGATCATCCAGCAGCTGCAAGTGGAGGAGTGGGGAATCGAACCCAGTTCTCCCAGATTAGAGTCCGCACACTTAACCACTATGACGGCTTAAAGGTGAGGAAATGACCATGGGAAGTTGATGGGTTGGTGCAGAAGAGGGTCTGAATTGTCAGTCATGTCCTCTTCTTCAGGGCTATGTTTCTGACTGGTTTAGGGAATGTGGGATAGTCCTCACCAATGTACTTGTGTTGCTTACTGGCTAGCTTACAACACATGACCTGGTCCATTTATCATCTTTAAATTTATGGTAACACGTTGCTGTTTGTTTTTTTTTTAAAAAAGAAATCTTTGTAGCCCTTTTTGCATTAGGGTAGGACAGGATTTTTGAATTAGAATGGGGGGGGAGCCTCCTTTACCCTGAGCAAACTGTGGCAATAGTAAAGTCTGCTTAAATCCTTCGTGGCACTTTCCACCAGTTATTGTAATGTTCTCCATGACTTTACTTGGCTGGGGATGCTTTGGCAGGAATGAGACTATTCAAATGGGTAGCAGTCACTATTATGCTGGTTACAGATGCCTTTGCAAGGAATTAACATTTCCAGAGTATTTCCGATAATAATCCAAGGATGGAATTTATACTAAGTGTTCCTTCAGAGAGCCTGGGGGATATGGAGAGTACTTGTGGCAATGTTTCCTACTTCCAAAGGAAAAATTGTCTACTTTAACACAGGGGTTCACTCTCATTTCACTGCCCCCACAGTTGGTTCAAGCCTTTAACCCTGTTACTGTGACTGAGCACACATGTGCACATGAAGCTGCTTTCTACTGAGTCAGGCCATTAACTTGGATCCTGCACAGATTTCTGTGGGCACAAGGAAGGGTGATTTTTCCCAACCTTCCCTTCAATGTTCTGCTCCTAAGCTGTTTCGGGGCGGGGGGGGGCATCTTCCAGAAGAAATATTTCAGGAGTGATTTGGACTGCCACAGGCAGGAAGAAGCAGCAAAAATTGCTCACATCTGCAGAAATCTAGTCGGGACCCAACCCTTTGGTCTCTTATGGTCCGTGTGGTCTACTCTGAGTGGCAGGTAGAGATCTTTCCCTTCACTTCGTACTGGGTCCTTTAAACTGGGGGTTTCCAAAGACTGAACCTGGGACTTCTTGTAAAGCAGCTGATCTACTACTGATCTATGGTCCCACCCCAGCATGATAGGATGTAGTCTGGAAAATGGTAGAAACTCTGTATTAAAAGAAACTGCATGGTTTTTATAAGAAACACACATCTTTCTAGTATGTGTATTTCTATAATAGGCCAAGCAAAAAGAAATCAAGGGGGAAAATACTTTGGAAAGGTGGGTTCGTAACAAGTAGATGGCAACATCTAGAGAGTTTGCTATTGGAAGCAGAGCAGCAGACTACTTTCTGTAGTCATACTACACAATATGAGGGCATGCAAATGGTCTTTCTCCCCAGTACAGACAAACAGCAGAAGCCGATGACTGGATCTAAAATAGTTGATTTGATCGGATGAGACTGCAGTTGAGAACCCAAAAGTCAAGCAACTGTTTTTTAAAAAGAATAAAACTACATTCCTCTCCCCCCCCATCTCTCCGGTGTACTTTCTTAGCTTGATGAAATGTTCTGGCTTCCTTGTCTTTCTTCTACATGTCCATGCATTCATACATTTTTTCCCCTTGTCCCATAAATTTTAAAGGGACAAATCTGAATCCTATTAAAATGGACGTTTTCTAACTGCTATTACTTACCCTCATTAAAGAAAGCAAATGCTTCAATTTTAAGAGCTTTTTCACATTACCAGAGACTGCTGATATTGATGCATTCCCTTTCTTTGAGATAATTAAGACACCTATATTTTTAAAGAGTGAGCAGAACAAGGGTGTACATCAAGCAGGTATATTCATCAGGTAGTCACAATTGGCTGCAGCACTTGGTGGGAACAGCCCCATAGCTAACAACTTGTCTGTGTGGTACTGCCATGCCATGCTCATACTTCTAAATAACAACTAAATAATAAATACAAGTGGTTTATTGCGCAAAAATGTTTCAGGGAGAGATTTGAAGGCCCATTTGAAATAATGGGAGCCAGGAATGCCAATTGACTTCCATGGGCTCCATTGAAATACATTACAGCTCAAGAAGAGTTGCAAAGAAAATGCGGAATGGATTTTCCATTAAGGTCTCTGGTCCCAAATACACTGCTCTGGGACTAGACAGTGGAATGACAGCCCAGGAGGGTAGTAGATGTGCCCTGGGACTGGAATGACAGGCCCCAGAGTCATTCCAGTCCTAGAGCAGTGTATTTGGGACCAGAGACCTTAATGGAAAATCCATTCCGCATTTTCTTTGCAACTCTTCTTGAGCTGTAATGTATTTCAATGGAGCCCATGGAAGTCAATTGGCATTCCTGGCTCCCATTATTTCAAATGGGCCTTCAAGTCTCTCCCATTGTTTCCAATGGGCAATCCTGTCCTTCCTTTTAGTACATCCCCCACATGAGCCCCTCTGGTCTCTACCTGAACTTGGAGTCCTGCAGGCTGCACAATGGTGGAGGGAGGAATGGATGCTGGAAATGCAGCAGCACAAAAATGAGGGGGTAAAACAACAAACCCCAGCCAGCCAGCCTGGCCCCACAGAAGATGACCAGGCTCAGCAGAGGAGGCTTCCTCCAAGACTGCTGAGCTGCTGAAGGTGGAGCTGCTGGGGTCCCAATGTCCCAATGGAGGAAGAGAAGGAGAAGGAGGAGCTATGGCCCAGGGATATACAGGAGGACAAGCAGAAGGCTCAGCTCCTCATACTTTGCTGCTGCTGCAGTTTGCCTGGAGTTGGAGGAAGTGGCGGGGTGGCTGGCTTAAACTCATATTTGACAGGCTCTTTGTTTAGAGCCCGCCCATTATTCCAAATAAGGCAGCCAATATTCCTCTTTCTGTTTTTCCCAACAAGTCCTGTTGCTCCTCTCCCGAGTCAGCCAGCAGAGTGCCAACAAGACGATCAATCAGGGGGGAAGGTGTTGGGGGAGGGGGGAGCTGAGGATCAGGGGAGGGGCCTGAAAAAACCACGGGGGGCAGACCCCGTGGGCCCCTTGATAGCTACAGGCCTGGTTGGGAAACATGTTTTTATTCATTTGTTTGTATATTTGCTGCCTTTCCTCATGGTTCAAGATGGCTTACAATAATAGTTAAAATATCCCCAGATAAAATCAAAGATAAAATAGCAAGCCCCAAATCCCTCTCCTCTCCTCCCTTGAAAGATGCCTGCAATTTAAATCCCCTCAAAAGCCCTGGGGGTCCCCCTCATCTCTTCAGGAAGCCCATTCCACAGAGCTGGAGCCATGATAGAAAAGCCCCAGGCTCTGGTCAATGCCATATGGAACACCCCAAGTGGTGGGATAGCCAACCAATGGCTACCCAATGATCATAGTTGGCATACAGGAACATATGGAAGGAACAAGTTCTTCAGGTATGTGAGTCCCAGGTTGTGAAAGGCTTTAAAGGTCATAATCAGGGCTTTAAAGATTATAACCAGCACCTAGACTTGAACTCGGAAACGGTCTGGCAGCCAGTGTAGCTGTTTCAAAATGGTCAATGTACATTCCCAGCAGCTTGCCCCTGACAGCAGTGAGTCTGCAGCATTTTGGACCAGCTGTAGTTTCTCAATTGTCTTCAAGGGCATCCCCAAATGGAGTGTGCTGCTGTAATTGAACCATGAGGGTACTGAAGACAGCATTAGTGTGACCAGATCAGCTGAGTCTAGGTAACAAGGAAGTTCGTGAATCAGATGCAGCTGATAGAAGGTGCTCCCGGCCACCATGCCAGCCTGCTTTTCAACAGCAAGGCAGCATCCATGAACGCCCCCAAGCTCTTAACCTGCTCTGAAAAAGCCAATGTCACTCCATCTAGGACAAGTGGATTCCGTCCCTCTAGAATACCAGCCTTCCTGACCGGCATTAACCTTTTATCCTGTCTAAATTTGTGACAGAGTCCTTAGTTATTAAACACTGTCCATTATCTTGAATCCATATTTCAAAGATGTAATTGGGGCATCTGCAAAATCTTCTACAGGGAAAAAATATATTTTCGTCTTTCACAGTCAGGTTAAAAACAAAATTATGAAACCCCAACCCCTATTCAGTTTTCATTACAACTACTTTCCCTTCTGATCAGATTATTCTTCTGCTCCACACATGGACCTGATTCTTGGGATAAAAACCAGTATTGTCATCAAACAGTAGTTTTGCAATCTTTGTTCAATGCAATCTTAGTGCAGTCTTAATTCAGTGATACTGCTCATTTATCCTGTAAGTTTTGAGTAGTTGTCACCTTAGAATCTGTGTAAACCAAGCTAAAAAGCATCTTAAAATAATTTTCTACTCACCATAACATATGAAATGAAATAAATACTCATTTAACCTGTAAGTTTTGAGTAGTGTCAGAATCTGTGCAAACCAAGCTAAAAAGCATCTTAAAATAATTTTCTACTCACAAAATAATTTTCTACTCACAAAATAATTTTCTACTCACTATAACATATGAAATACATTTCACAACCATCAAAGTAGGCTCTGAATCCACCCCAGCCAAAATCCTCTCTAATTTTTCTCCCACTGATGCACCTACCATCCCACCTTGGGATGGACCACTTCAATCTTAAAATAATCCATTCTGTGGCTCCGTGAGCATTACACTAGAGGTAAATAGCATAATTCAATAGCAATTCATTTGGGAGACTATTCTATGAAAAGACTATGTACCAGACAAGGAATCCAGTAAGAGGAACCCTGTTTGGATTTCATTAGCTTACATGAAATACAAAAAAAAATAAAAGTAAAAATCCAATGAACATGGAGTTCAGTGGTACACCTAAGGTTCAAGTGGCAAGGTCAAGTGATGGCTACATGGAAATCTCTCACAGCTGACAATCACAGATAATAGCAAGTTGTATTACAGGCAGACAACAGAAGGGTACGATCACCCGACCATCCAAAGATAATAACTCTTGTCAGTGATCTAAACTCTATGAAACCATGCCATTCATAGTGCAAATTCCATATAAATCTTTGCAGTTCATAAAAACATTTTTTTTAAAAAAACACACAGGGCCCCCTTGTGACTGTTGTCCTTTCTAAGGGAGGATTTGCTATGGAGACAGAATGGAAACAACAATGCAATGGAAATTAGAGAACAACCCTGTAGGTAAGCAATGCATTATAAAAAGTGAAGCTGAGAATTACTACAGGGTGCCAAGGAAAGCAGAAAAGTAGTGAAAATTATGATAAAGTGAGGCAGGCTCTCCTGTGTATTCTTCATCTCTTGTGGCTGGTTTCTTGTATTAGAACTGAAGGTATCTTAATATGGAAGCTATATAGAAATCTGTGCAGCTACCATGTCAATTCTAAGGATATTATTCTGACTCATGCTCACTGGACAGCTTGTCTTTTGGATCTGTTTTTCCTTTGTAGTTTGGATAAACCAAAAGACAGATTAGGCAAACAGATCAGTCAGACTACTTATTTATGTTTTTAATTTGTTTATTCCATTTAAACCCCACCTTTCTCCTCAAAGGGTACCCGAAGCGGCTTACGTAATTCTCTTCTCCATTTTACCCGAACAACAACCCTGTGAGGTAGGTTGGGCTGAGCACATGTGACTGGCTCAAGGTCACCCAGGAAGCTTCCATAGCACAAATGAAGATTTGAACCTCAGCCTCCCAGATACTACACTGAGGTCCCAGTCACATGGCGAATTTGCCTCGGGAGAGGCATGACTGCCAGGTGGAGTAAACAGGCGTGATCATATGGAAACATCTGGGAAGTGTTGCCCACCCATCCCCAGCGCATAGCTTACCGCTGAAGATCTGGATTTAAAAAGTAACGCCCACGAGCTACCAGCAAACGGTTTGCCACAGGCCGCAGATGGACTGTCTCCATCTGATCGCCCCAGTGCATTCCTTTTGCCCCACTGCAGCGCTGCCAGAACCATGCACTGACGAAAACAATGTGGTTTGCCACCGTCGCGTCCGATCGCACTGCAGCAGCGCAAATTGTGATGGCGCTAATAGCCACGCCTCCTCCCCACTTTATCTGTCCCGTGTGACCAGGGCCTGACACTCTTAACCACTACACCACAGTTGCTTCCTCCTTGGTCAACATTGGCATAATTGAGACCACATTTAAGGTTAGTGTAAAAAACCAACTACCTTGGTATACACACATGGAAATAACACTAGGATGCACAAATATAATAAGCAAAAAATGCAGCGCCCCATCTTGCACCTCCACATTCAGAGGCACTAAACCTCTAAATCCCAGAGCCAGGAGGCAACATTGGCCTCTATGCCCTGTTATTGGCCCTCCAGAAGAACTGGCTGGCCATTGTGTGAGACAGGATGCTGAACTAAATCGGTCTGCTCCAGCAGGGCTCTTCTTATGATCTTCTTATGTTCTCACAGGTCTTTGCAACTGCAAATATATATATATATATATATATATATATATATATATATATATATATAAACAAATGAGTGTAAGGTAAAAGAATAACATTCAATCTGAGTTCAGACTGTAACCAAAGCAGTATTTTATTCTTTTCTTTTATTTATGTTATTTTGTTGCCTTGCAAGGCGCTTATAGTGCTCTTATGGACTCATAGTTCAACAGTGATAAAAACATGGACTTTGCAAGTAGTGTGCAAAAGGGACTGAACTGTGTGGTAACCCGAAAATGATGCCAGCTGAAGACACACCCCCAGAAGAAGGAAGCCTTCCTTTTGAGATGATGTGCCAATGGCACCTGAGTTTACCTGCCCTCTTACCTGCTGTAAGATGGACCAGCTCCCTAGCCACATGAAGCACCAAAAGCCAGGCAGATGCCATTCCAAGGCAGAAGACCAAAGACAAAGAATTCAAACTCCATGTGGCAGCCTTTCCCTACCCCCACCCAGCCTCACCTAGCTGGAAGCTCCAGCCATAAGTTAATAAAGGAACCACATGGAATAACAATGAATCTGGCCACATGAGTCACCATCCCTCCAGGTGACACTGCCCTGCCCAGAGTTACTAGATCTCAATATTGCCCACTCCCTTAATCCCCTCCCCTTGAACTCTGCTCCAGTCAGCATGCTTTGGGGGATGGACCAGCAAGAGCTGTGCCAGGGGATGTGGCCAGCCTAGCCCACCCCCAAGCACCCTCATAAAAGAGGGTACCCAGCCATGTGCTCTCTCTCTCTCTGTGTCCTGACCTATATACCCACCCTACCTCCACGACTCTTGGTCAGTGCTGCCAGAGTCTCCATGTGTCTTTGCTGGTCCAGGACACGACCCTAATATCCCATAGTCTCCCTTATTTTTCCTAAGGATCTCTTCATCCTGCCGAGGACAGGTAAAGTATTACCCCTCAACAAAATACCCTGCTAATGCAAATGAGCTATCCTCTTCTCTCTAATTTTCCTAGATCTGTGCAATTGTGAGTGTGTTTGAATTGTTGTATGCTTGTGATATTATTCCTAGTAAAAAGAACCATTTTCTACTGAAGTCAGTCTCTGAGTCTATTTCTGGTTTGTCTGGAAAAAGTGGGACCCCTGTTTACATAGGTGCTTGCTCCCTTATTTGCCCATTGCCTTGCGTAATATCATAATTCCCCAAATTAATTAATAATCCAAGGCAATTTGGCTAACTATTTATAGTCCGCCTTTCTTATTGAGATGCATGGCAGATTACACAGTGTTAAGTCGATACGATCAACAGGATAGGGCATCCAATAAACAAAACAGCAGGATTTGGATTGCAGAAATCTGTTTAATAGCAGTCACTGAATCTGACTGAGCTCGGGATTTTTATGTTGACTGAATAACCCAAGTCTGCACAATAACTCATTTTAATCTGAGACTGAATTCCCACCATAGCTGCATAGAATAAGATTTCGAGCTGTGGAGCCTTATCTCCTTGAGGTGGGATACTTTACAAATGGTATGTCAGCACGGGGCAAAAAATGTGTT
This sequence comes from Gekko gecko, assembly GCA_029375565.1. NCBI lineage: Eukaryota > Metazoa > Chordata > Lepidosauria > Squamata > Gekkonidae > Gekko > Gekko gecko. The sequence continues at coordinate 119,484,841 of JAPDNY010000003.1, read as the reverse complement.
GCAATGAACACTCATGATCATAACACAGTGTATTAGCCTATGCAAAATAACCAAGGGTAAAAGGAGAGGTCATCCATTCAAGTACAATGAGAACAAAACAGAAAACGTTGTTGCACACAGGTACAGCCCTTTAGAAATAGTAGCCCAGTTTGCAGCCTGTGTTTGTTCTAACAATATAAATCACAGCTTTACATAATTTCACCACATTCCTGATGGGTGAGAGCAAACATTCAAAGAAATATGAAGACCTGGCCAGTTAAATATCTCGGAGGAAGTAAAACATTTGAGGCTATCTTGTTACTATGATGGATGAATACCAAGTTATCAGTGAGATTTTACATCTTTGTATCCCCTGCGACTTCCTTTCAAAAATCATTTCCAAAGCTATGATTAGTTTATCTTGATTACCTGATTTCGTTACACTGGTGGGGGAACACTGATCTAATTATCTGGTTATTTATGCTGTCCTATTTCATGATTGATGGCCAACCAACACGTTTGGGTGGGGGGAATGCTTAAGATCTGATCTGACTTCTCGTAGCGTGGGGAAAGTGAGAGTAGTCTAGGTTGTCTGTATTCTGTAAAAACAGCTTCCTGAGGACCTCACTTTCATTGGGAATTTTGTCTGCCCAGGACTATTGTTGTAGAGAAAGCTTGGAATTATTCAGGCAGCTGAAGCTTCAATTCCACAGGAGCTACAATATCCGCTTCATATGGTATTGCTTCTGGAATAAGGATTTTCCCATCCATTTGGCATTCCTTCTGGAATAAGGATTTTCCCATTCATTTGGCATTTCTTCTGGAATGAGGATTTTCCCATCCATTTTGGGGACAACTTCATGTGAGCCACGAGGATACATGGACAGATTTGCTCTAGACATTGAAGTTCACACTGCCACTAGAGTTCATTTTTGTATGAATTTAACTCCTAGTTAAAATTAGAAGTTAAGTGACAGTGAGAAAGAGTGGGAAGCGGGATATGGGATTATGACATGTTACCAGATTATGAGATAAAGCCATTCCACGATAAAATGGTGGATATGAGGCCCCATTCTCATGCTAGCTTTGCTGCGTCAGATCCACAGAAGCATAACAGTAGCCCACAGTGCTCATCACATGAGAAGCATTGCTGGTACATCCCTGAATTTGGGGTGATGTTAACATGTGGAAAAGCTATTGTGTGGGATCCTCTCACATCACCTGGACCTTCTCATGTTGCCCAAGCAGTACAGGTAAGAACTATGCTACAGCAGCTCCCATGCTGTAAAACTAACATAATAAGGGTCCACATATGCAGAGAAAGAGGTGGCAGAGTTGTGGGGTAACAGAATTGGTTGTACCACAAGACGGCAGGCGGAAGGTGCCAGCATGATTTCCTTGCTATTTCCATTGATACTTATGATGAACCCCTGCTTCTTCTTCTTTTTCTTCTTCTGCTCCTCTGTGAGGCAGATTTTTCCACCAAAACACTGTTCTCCACTGTGGTTGCACAACCTCTTAGTAAAGTGTTTCTGTTATAGAATTATAACTTTATTCATGTCCCACCCTGTGATAGAGAAGTTATTTGGCATTGGCCCAGGTCAGAGATTTATTGTAACTCAGCAGTAGCCCTCTTATAAATCCCTTTGGAAATGGCATTTGACTTGAAGTAAAGTTCAAACAGAAAGGTTAATTTTATTGAACAGGCACAGCTGAGTTAGGAATAGGACAGGGGACAAGAAGTAGCAGTAAATTTGGTTGTTTATACAAATTATAATATTTTGAGCAGGCAACAGAGTATAGTTGAAGCTTATACCCTTGGAGACTCAATACCTCTGCTGAGGTTTATTTGACTTGGAGATTTCTTTCAGCAACAATGTGTCTTAATAAAGTTTCATAAAGCTGTTTTAGCTTCCTGGAACTTAGTACTTTCTTCCTGCAGGGCTTTTTTTGTAGAAAAAGAGTCTCCTGATTGGCTCAGTTAGGGTTTTTCCCACTCCTGCTGAGAACTGTTTGTTACTGACTCCATCCTAGCTAGTCAGACAGTTAGATTTTTCTTTCTCTCTCCTCTTTCTTACAAAGTTTGTTCTCTTCTTAATAAATCAACTTAATTCTTTAAACAGTTTGTGCTCCGCTTTACTGCATATCTATACTCTGTCAACAGTCCTAACACTACAACGATATACCTATTACCAATTCTAAAAATCCAGCAAGAAGCCAGTCAGAGACAAGGTGATGGGGAAATGGCAGGAGTGAGGGAAAGCACAGAGAAAAATCTCCACATAGCAGGTTTGTTGCGGTTGCAAATGCCTCTGCGTTCATAGTGACAATGAGAGCAAAACAAGGCATTGTCCCCTTGCGGAAGCAACCTGAGCAGGCCCAAACTGGCAAAGTTCTTGGGCTATACCATTTCATACTTCACATGGCAGGACTGCATTTTTGAATGTCCACCACATTAAAAAAAAAATTCCATTCCTACACTAGGAATAAAGGTTTAGTGCAGCCTTAACTCTTATGTCCTGATATATTTCCTAAAAGGAGCATTGCAAAATATGACCTCTCCTACTGATGGTCATATAGGAGCTGCGGTGGCTCAAGTGGTTAAGACGCTGAACTGCAGGCTGTGGAAGGTCAGTAGTTCAGCAGTTCGAGACCCGGGTGCCGCAAGACGGAGTGAGCTCCCGTCTCTAGTTCCAGCTCCTGCCAACCTAGCAGTTCGAAAGCAAGAAATTGCAAGTAGATAAATAGGTACCACTTTGGTGGGAAGGTAACAGCGTTCCGTGCGCCTTGGTGTTTAGTCATGCCGGCCACATGACCACGGAAACGTCTTCGGACAGCGCTGGCTCTTCGGCTTTGAAACGGAGATGAGCACCGCAACCCTAGAGTCGGATTCGAGCAGGGGAACCTTTACCTTTACCTTACTGATGGTCAGTAGTAACCCAGGTGATAATGCTACTTAATGTGTAGAACAGTTTTTTGCTTCATGAATAATGGTAGTGTATGGCTAAGGTGACTTTCTTCCTATGTTGCTTTGTAGCTACACATACCTCAGTGGTACGTGATCACTGGTGGTATAGTCTGTGGCACCTTCTGCATGCCCTGGATTATCCCATTCTATGAAGCCACTGCTCGCTGGTACAATGCCAAGTTGAGTTTCCTGATCATTGTAAACTGATCTGCAAAGAGTAGGTAATAATTAGCTACATGTTTGGTCAAATTTCCCTGTCAAAAATATGGATGGGGTTGGGGATATTTTAGTGGAGTGTATGAATCCATTACCATCCATGGGGTTTTCTTGGCAAAGATACTGGAGTGGGTTGCCATTTCCTTCTCCAGTGGATTGCGCTTTGTTTGAGTTCTCTGCTGTGGCCTGTTCGTCCTGGGTGGCCCTTCATGGCACACCCACAAGCCCCCTCACCACATCAAGGCAGTGATCCATGAGGGATCCAGAGCACGACGGAAGACAGGAGGGCCTGGCGTGATGTGGTCCATGGGATCACAAAGAGTTGGACTCGACTATGTGACTGAACAACAACAAAAATGAATCCATTAAAATGAGACATCTGGCTTTAGAAAGGAATCCCCTTAACCTGCATTTTAGTCTGTCAAAAAGAGATCTCAAAATGAGCAAGAGCCCCCTGGTGAAAGTTCATACAGTCAGCTAATCTGATTGAGAAAATGATATGTTTGCAATTCGTATGGTACTTGTGTGATGTGTCATCAAATCTGACTGCTTAATCCTGTTATAAAATGCCACATGTGAAGGCGAGACAACCTATGTTGTCCTAGAGTGATTTGATGGCACAGTGGACAGTCTCACCAGTAGCAAGCAGCTGGATCAGTGACATGGTGCATCGAGGGGTCATTGCTGTACCTAGCATACAGTGTGTGTGTGATCCACCCATCAGGCAAGGAGAAACTGTTTTGCACTTTCCTCCTGTATGAGAAGGGGAAAAGGGAGTGTCTGTGCTACAGATGGTTAGTTAACACAGCACTATCAATAGAAAACAGAAGAAGTGGGATTTAACCCATAGGGGGGAACGATACCTTCTCCACTGTTGTGTTATGGCTAAATACTGTGACTTGAACGTACACAGTCCTATTTGAAGCATGGACACATAGTATGTAATTTTCTCTTCTTGCATATCCGTGCTTTGTATACTAGTGCCAATGGTCACAGACTTCTGCTGTGTGTCCAGGCAGTAGGATGCTTACATGTAGATGCTTTGAACATGATGGTGTATAACACATGTGCATGCTGTGCATATGGGTTGGATCCACACTAAATTTTCTGCTGACAGGAGGAGAGGTGTAACTTTTGCCAATTCCCCCTTCCTGTGGCAGACCTCTGATTTGCCGTTCATGCCATTCTTGGGGGGGATCCCTGTCCCCTAGAAGCTGCATTTCTGTAAGATCAGTGGGAAGGGAAGAGGCAGGAAAGTTCTGTTCTGCTGATGAAAATTCCTACAGTTAGCAGAAAACTTACTCTATATTATGATTTATGCAATTAATCCTAAATACCAGCGAACATCAGCCAAAAACACTGATGCATCTACATGAACATAGACAGATCCAGGGTAGGGATGGTGGGTAGTAGAGATGGGCACGAACCTAAAAAGAAGTGCTTTGGTTCAGGGCAGCTTCTAAACCGAACCTAACAGGCCGCACCTGAACCGAACCCGTCTGGCAAGTCTGGTTCCCCTTTCTCCCAGCTGCAACCTCCTTTCCCTCTTTCTCCCAGCCACAGCTCAGCTCGCTGCGGCTGTGAGAAAGGAGGTGGGGATGACCCGGAAAGGAGCTGCATTTAACCCTTTGGTTTTGCTTTCTCCCTTCAAAGCAGCAGGGAGCAAAACTGAAGGGCTAAATAAGCTGAGTTGCAGACTCGTGCTACTCAGTTTAAATAGCTGGCCCTGAATAGCCAAACCGAATTGGCCAAAAGTTCGGTAAATGGTTCCCAAGCTCTGAACCAGCCTATGTCCGGCTTTAATTTTGGCTTGTGAGCTGGTTCATGCCCATCCCTAGTGGGTCGTACAAGCAGAGAGTTCCAAACAGTTATTGTTCTTAGGATCCTTGATGTCTGCCTCTTCCAATGCCTTTCCAATTGCATCATAAGTCAAGCAAGATGCTTCTGAGTCTCTCTAAAGACAGCAAAGTCAATCAGCAGACGGGAAAGGAAAATTAGGGAGATGTGAAAAGTAGGTTATATCCTCCATAGAGAGGAGGCACATTAGCTGAGTCCCCAGATGGTGGTGTTATTTTTTATGGTGGCACAAGGTAATTTTTTTAATTTTGCCACAACAGACTAACATGACTACCGTTTTAGAATCTCTCTTTTCTACTGTTAAAGTTCACAACTACTTACTCAGTGTGTGCCGACATTTCACTGGGGCTTAGCCCAAGAGTTTGTTTTCAGACTGAGTCCTGGAAGAAAAATACTTCTGGGCATGCACAGAATGCTTTTCCCCTCAGCACTGGAAAACTGCAGTCTTCTTTCTTCCCATGTTGTTGTTGTTCAGTCGCACAGTCGAGTCCGACTCTTTGTGACCCCATGGACCACATCACGCCAGGTCCTCCTGCCTTCCGTCATGCTCCGAAGTTTGCTTAATGTCATGTTCATTGCCTCGATAACACTATCTAAGCATCTCACCCTTTGCCGTCCCCTTCTTCTTTTACCTTCAGTCTTTCCCAGCATCAGGGTCTTCTCCAGTGAGTGCTCCCTTCTCATTTGGTGGCCAAAGGATTTGAGCTTCAGCTTCAGTATCTGGCCTTCCAGGGAACAGTTAGGGTTGATTTCTTTATACTTTCATAATTCAGTATCATACTTAATGATGCAGAGGAACCAGTGGACTCACTGAATTATTTTTTTTTAAATCCCTCTGTAAAAATGAGGATAAGGTAATTGCATGTGCTTTCATAAGAATAAGTAGGAGGCTTGCTGGATCAAACCAAAGCTCTGCCCAGTCCAGCATCCTATTACCCACGCTAGGTAGCCAGTTGCTTCTGGGAATCCCATCTCACAGCCTCCTCCTTACAGCTGCCCCCAACAACTGACACTCTGACATATACTGCTTCTGAACATGGAGGTTCTATTTAGCCGTCACAAGTAATAGCTACTGATGGACGTGTCCTCCTGCATAAATCTGTCTAATCCCTTTTTAAAACTTTCCTGGACCAGTGGATGTCACCTTTTATAGTACATAATTCAAGAAATTAATTGTGGCTGTCCTGAACCCACTGCTAACCAAGTTCACTATGGATGAACTGTAGCAATGCAGCAGGGAAAAAAGTTCTCACTTTTCATTTCCTTCACACCATTCTTCAGTTTACATAGCTCATCTATCTATATAAGTCTTCATAATTTTGTAAAAGAAGCCAGGGCAACTTTCCTCATGTCTTTCAAGCCATGCTGATCCTGCCAAAAATGTCCTCCACTTCTAGCTATTAAAGATTCTTAAAATCCCTTTGTATCAGCCCCTGATGATTCCCACTGTGCTATCTACTCAGTTTTCACAGCCTCTGTCACTCAATATTTCTCTCTATAACCATTTATCTAATTCTAAAATTTTATATTTACACATACCAGTATAGGTACACTTCTTACATCTGATGAAGAGGGCTGTCGATTGCAAAAACCTCATGCCACAATAATCTTTAGTAAGTAAATCAGTAAGAAATCTATCTCAGTTTACTCTTGCACGGCTATGTAGCACAAAACCAGGGGCAAAACAGGGTGCTGCTTCGATAGTGGTGCTGAGTGGGTAGTGCTGGGATCACTGGGACTGATTCTACTGGCATATCTTTTAAGAAAATTAATTCTCAGGTGTTTGGGGATGCAGTTTGAATTGGCACCATGGCAGAGGGGGGAACAGGAAAATTACTTATTCATCCATATCAATCCAAATTGGGCCCCCAGTACACATAAGACATCAAAAATCACTGGCAATTTTGAATGTGGCACATGTCTGGCTGACCCAGAAATACTGTCATGTATCTAACCACATAAAGATTTTGCAGAATACTTGTGGCAGATTATGAAAAAGCATGAGATAGGAGATAATTATATAAGAGCAATTAAGGAGTTATATAGAGAGGGAACAGCAGTGGTAAAGGTCAATAATGCCAAATCACAAACTTTTCAGATCCAGAGAGGGGTCCGACAGGGGTGCCCGCTCTCACCGGTCTTATTCATTATAGCAATAGAACAACTAGCTGAAAGGATAAGAAACTGTGTAAGGATAGAAGGTTATAAGGTAAAGAAGGAAGAAATAAAAATTAATTTATTTGCAGATGATATTATAGTAGTTATGACAAATCCCAAAGAAGCGATAAAAGAAGTAAAAATTATCTTAGAGGACTTCGAATGCTGTTCAGGGTTAAAGGTTAATATGGCTAAATCAGAAATCATGTACCTCAATGTGAACAAAGAGGAAAGAAAAGAAATAAACAAAATTTCAAATATTGGAATGGGCACCAAAAAGTTCAAATACTTAGGTATAGTGTTACAAAAGAAGATCGATAGAATATCGGAGGTGAATTATAGCACGATATGGAAGAAAATAAAGAATGAAATGAGAAAGTGGAAAAATAAAACTCTTGGTATATCTACTAGAATTAGGAGTGTTAAAATGTTCTGGTTACCTAAACTAACATACTTATTCCAGACGATACCATTAGAGGCCCATAACAAAAGGTTAGAACAATGGAATAGGGCAATTAGAGAGTGGATATTTGGCAGTAAAAAGTGTAGAATTCAAAAAAGGTTGATACACGGTCTCAAGGAGGAGTTGGGTTGGGGAGTCCCAGAGCTGAATAGATATTATGAAGCCTTTCAAATAAAGTCGCTATTAGAGATAGGTGAAGGAGAGGAGCAAAAATGGGTTAGATTTGAAAATGAGATAAACAACAATATAGGAAGATTCGGGATTTTCTCTAAAGCCACAAAAAAAGATCTCAAATTGATTAAAGGCCCCAGACATTCAGCATTAGAATCTTGGAGCAAGTGGCAAGCGAAATGGCTAAGAAGAAACTCAAGATGGACACCACTAGAATTAATATACAGCGAAATAAAAGAGAATAAATGGTGGGAATATCTTAAAACTAAAGGGTATTATAGGTTGGAAGACATGTTTAGAGGACGTAACTTAAAACCGGTGCACGAGATAGTGGAAGAGGTAGGTAACCAACACTGGTTAAAAATAACAGGCCTATATAGTATGGTTAATAAGATCAAGGAAAAAGAGAAAATATGGATAGAGGAACCGATAGAAGAACTATACAAAGGGATGCAAAAATCAAAACAAGGATTAGCAGGGAAAATCTATAGGAAAATGATATCAAATACAGACACGACAATATCTTACCTACAGAACACTTGGACCAAAGAAGGTCAGGTATCAGAAAACTTGGCAAGCAAAATAATGGAAGGAATAGAGGGAATTAAAGTGATCAAATTTAATGAAATGGAGCATAAATTCTTTACAAAATGGTACAAAACACCAGCGCAAATAGCAAACATGATCCCAGGAATGAGCCCCATGTGCTGGCATTGCAAACTGGCTAAAGGATGGTTTTCCCATATGTGGTGGGAATGCCCAGAGGTCAGTGTCTTTTGGACAAAAATATTGCAAATTATAAGGAGAACATGCAAAGTTTCACTGTCCATTAACTTTAATTTAATGTTAATGGGCATAATAGGGAACCCAGGAGTAAGTAAAGAGAACCAAGCTATATTCAAAGCAATGATACTAGCAGGAAAAGCAGTGATTGCTCTGGGTTGGAAGGACAAGAGTAAATGGACAGTAGAAATCTGGCATAATTATTTGTTTGATTTCATACAGTCAGACATAATAGAGAAACTGAACTGGAAGACCAAATGGGCAGACAGGACTACAGCAATCAGCACGAAATGGAAGACCTACCTGGAGTGGCTACCAACAGAAGGAAGAAAGGACATTCAGTGCAAGATTCGGACCTTGTGCCCGTGGCTGGGATCAAAGGACTAAAGCATTGGAAAAGCAGAGGGGGAGGAGGGAGGGAGAAGGGATAAAAAACCGTTACGAAATGTACGGGATAAAAGATAATATGTAATACTTACCAAAAACTATATAAAAACTATATTAAAAAAAAAAAAAGATTTTGCAGAATGGGATTTTCCTGATCTCTCCTGCTGCTGCTGCTGTCTACTGGCCCTCCAGCCAATACTTTGTTCCTTGGTGTCAATGTACCCTTAGGAACAGCATGGAGAGCACAACAAGGTTTTGAAGCAGGAAGGGGAATCACCATGCCCTCTTCTGCAGATGAAAATGTGTTTGGATGCATGCTGGTATAACATGGTTAGGTCTTGTGGCATCTCCACCAGAGGATTTGTTAGCAGCTGCTGGAAAAGATCTTTCTCTGAGACCCAGAGGGCTGCTGCCAATCAGAGCCGATAATGCTGAGCTAGACGAACCTATTATCCAGCTTGGTACAAGACAGGTTCGCATATTCACACCTCCATCATATAAAGTTGAACGTTGCAATCAGATTTGCCTGTTAAAGAATGTCACTTCTACATTATTAAATGGATGAAACTTCAGCATGCACATTCAGGACAGAATTATACATCTGAGGTTTCAAAAGCCCATTTTTCAGGGGAGAAGAAAGGTGTTAAATGTACTCATGGCAATCAATCAAAACCTGGCCTGCCAAAGATGTACATAATATGCTGCTGCTTGCAGAATCTGTTTTCCATTTTTGCAGAATTGTTTGGTTCTGAGACCTAGTCGTAAGAGGTAATCATGCTATGCCAGGATGTGAAACAGCATTAAAACATTGAGGAGGGTGGGACAGCAGTGAGAAACATTATAATGACAGATGAGACAAAAAAATTGAAAATATTAATTTACACATTAGAATTAGTAGGTACAAGCTCTGTGGCAAGCATTCATTCTGACTTGTAGGGGATGGTTCAAGTTGAGGCATTATAATAGAGGCACAGTGCTCATTCTTCTTTGACATTGAGCCATATCAAATTAGAAGAGAGAAACGCATTTAATTAAGACATCCAGAGAATCATAACTACCATTTCGTGATTTATCACTGAATTTTAGAAGTTAACTTTGTCTTACAGTGACTTTTGTAATATTAAAATTCAGAACCATCTGCCAAGATATTCTCTGTGCATATTTCAGACTCTGGGAGAGCTCAAGTTTGAATTAGTGCTGATGCGCGGACATTGTTCATTATTAAGACATGCTATGTGTGCCCTGAAGAAAGGTCAAGAGATCCTGAAATACAGAAACATCCATATTGACACCTGCTCCAGAATAATGATATGATCCCACATCAGGCTGAGATTTGCAGTTGATGGTGTGAACAAAGTTAATTTGCAGTGCTATTCTAAGCATTACGCTCTTGCTTTTAGAAGGGTGTCCATTGGTTTTAGGAGGGTGTGACTCTCCTTAGGATGACAGTGTTAGTGCCTCAACTCTATCCAAAGCATTCCAGTGTGAAAAGACAACAATGTAAATGCTGACAAACTGTCTTATCCTATGAGAGACAGCTCTCTTGTTGAGGCATTGGCAGGATACTTGGTCACATAGCAGCAGCTCCATAGGGAAGAAGTGGGAATTCCTGTTGTATTAATTAGATTTTATCGTCAATGGTAAAACATAAAGGAACTTGAAGAAAACCAGGTTAGTCCATCATGGTTTGTGCCTAGTGTACTATAGTTCTTCCTAGGTGTGATACTTAATGTTTTTTTTCCCACCTTGTTAGAGAAACCATGGGGTATCAAAGATCATAAAGGTCACCCAAGTAATGGAATTTTGAAGAAAGATAAATTTCAAGAAAGATTTTCCATTTGTTAAAGATATGGCATAGGACTAGACTGGCAAAAGGTAAAATGTACTGTTAAGTTGCAAATTATTCATGGTATGACAGCTATCATGGGGGGGTGAGGGAGAGAGAAGACTCTGAGGAAAGTGCCCACTTGACTTAAGGATCTCCAATCCAAAATTCTGGCCTTTCCTTTTCTCTTTTTGTAAGACTCCATCCATCAAAAATCAGGTGGGGGGCACAAGAGAAAAAGGAGGAGGAAGAGGAGGAGGAAGAGGAGGAGATTGGATTTATACTCAGTCCTTCACTACCCAAAGGAGTCTCAGAGTGGCTTACAATCTCCTTTCCCTTCCCCTCCCCACAACAGGCACCCTGTGAGGTAGGCAGGCTGAGAGAGCACTTTCAAGAACTGCTCTTGAGAGAATGGCTTTGAAAGGACTTGTGACAGACCCAAGGTCACACCAGCAGCTGCATGTGGAAGAGTGGAGAATCAAGCCCAGTTCTTCCAGATTAGAGTCCATGCTCCTAACCACTATACCACACTGGCTTTAGATTTCAGGCTTGGTAGAGTGTAAATTGTGTGCACACTAAAGGTCTCTTATTTGGGGGCCCTGCTAGAATAATGGAATAATTATTCATAAGGTAAGTACAAATCCCTGTTTTGTAGATATTTGACTGGACAAACAAGACACAGAGATGAAGAACAAATGTTTATTGATAATAAGGTAAATGTTTTGTGTGTAATGTTTCAGCATATAAAGTGAAACTGGCTCTCTACTCAACTCCCATAAGTTACCCATTTCCCCTGATGAGAGTACTACTTTATGACTGAACCTCAAGTAAAGTAAATAAACCCTGAGGGGAAATTTGACTCGTTACCTCAGTTTACAAGGTTTCACTGGAACTCATTTCCATAAAAGACAAGATCCTCTCCAGGCTCAAGACTGCTCTTTTAACACAGAGAGCTCCTGCCCACAGAACCTGTATACATAAATTGGGACCATTGGGCCCTTAACAGGATGCTTATTTGTCTCACCAAAACAAGCTTTCTTCCTCAAGCCAACCCCAAACCCTTACTAAATGCCAAATAAAAACCTGGCTAAGATGCTGCTCTCATCCAGAGCCGCAAACTCCTCTGTCTGTGATGTGTATGTGTGTGGAATCTTCCCCTTTCTTAAACTGAGGCCAGGTCATCCCCACCCATCCAGTGGAGTCCCATGGGTTCCAACTAGATGGCAATCACTTAGGTTTGCATGAAGCCCAAATCATAAGGATTGGTTCAGAGCACTGGATAAGAGGCAGGACTTGGAGCAGGGATGATTGTCACAATGGTGATCCCATGAAGTTCCATCTCATGCGGTTTTCAAAGCAAGAGATGAGCAGAGGTAGTTTGCCATTGCCTTCCTGTGCATAGCAACCCTGGCCCTCCTTGGTGGTCTCCCATCCAAGTACTAACTGTGGCTGACCCTGCTTGGCTTCTGAGCTCTAAAGAGATCAGGCTAGGCTGGACTGCTGGTATTGTTTGCTGGTCAGAGTCTCAACTTCGGAAAAGTGTGCTGCCTGTCTAGGCCTGTAGCTACAGTGGGACATCTCGGGGCCTGGCCCCTTGACTTACCACCAAGGCCCCCCGACTTCCCCTCCAGCCCAGGTGCTCCCTTGGGTGTGTGTGCAGGGGTGTGTGCAGGGTGCCCCCTGTCTTATTTAAAGGCCCCCCGAATTAAAAAATCCTGGCTACAGACCTGTGCCTGTCTGCTTCTTCAACAGTGCAACTGTAAGCAGATTTCAACCTTCTGAGTCCATAGAAGTCAGTGGGCTTAGAATGTTATATTTCTGCTTCAGGTTGCCCTGCAAGTCTCTTATATTCATCTTCAGGCTCACACCTTCCAGCACAATTCTGTCCCATTCATGTCTCTATCTCCTAAGATCATTTTTTATACTGTCTTTGATCATCAGCAGGGTTGCTTGGCAAGGTCAGTAGTTATAATATTAATTGACATCTCTGTAATGCAGGTCTCCAATAGGAAAGCATTTAATTGGCTTAGCTTTCCTCCAGCTCCCTGGCTCAGTCTTTTAAAGTTAAAAATATTTTTAAAAATAATGTACATAGATATAAATAATAAATAATTTATATATCCTTCAATGATTCAACATGTGAAAATTATACAATCTCCGTTTATTTTTGTTTTGTTTTGTTTTGTTTTGGAAAGCTGGAAAGATCTCTTGGCCAATAGTCCAATATTACACCCTCTTGCCATCATGCAGATAAGTAAGATCTGGCTGTCCAAATGGCTGATATTATTTGTTGCTCCTTGATAGGTTACTGATCAAACCATGCTAAAGCAATATTTCACCAGGAAATAAACTCTGGATTTGGTTCACATCTCTCTTGATTGTGGTTGCCAAGTCATTTCTATTCAGGCAATATATGCAGCACCCACCAGTTAATATGCATGCAGAATTGGAGGAGGGGTAAACCGTCATGAGCAGTGTTATAAGTTACAACTATATGTTGTCGAAGGCTTTCACAGCCGGAGTTCATTAGCTGCTGTAGATTTTCTGGGTTGTGCCAAGACCATGGCCGCACAACCCGGAAAATCTACAGCAACTAAAGTTACAACTATGTTTTAAAAATGAGCTAGGTTAGCAAAGGCATGAGAATTGCAGTTAAGATGTGCTCCCTTTGTTACGCAAGAAGACAATATGAGGAAGTAAATGTTGAACTAGTGACCGCAATTGAGCACTAATTTATGGTACATTTCCCAGTGGTGGAATCAAGTGACCATTTATTATAACTTGCTGCTCTAAAACACATACCGAGGCAGCTGCAATGGGCTAGCCAGTGACAGCCTCCATCATGCGATGGCTGAATGTTATCCTTGTCTCACTGTCACAGCTTCTGAGTGGTTGCATAGTTGGAGGTTACAGACAACAGGCTCCCAAGACAGGGTGAGCTGCCACAAGGATGCATTTTAACTGGCTTACATGTGATTGTGTAGCTCCACCTTAAAATGGCACTGGGCCTTTTGGAAACCTGCTTATTAAAACACAGAAAATGATGACATAGTTGTGGCAAAACCAAGCATTTGAGGAATGACCGATGGATGCCACAAGCAATGGGGAACTCTCTGCCACAAGGAAGCATTTTAACTGGCTTACATGTGATTGTGTAGCTCCACCTTAAAATAGCACTGGGCCATTTTGGAACCTGCTTATTAAAGCACAGAAAATGATGACATATTTGTGGCAAAACCAAGCATCTGAGGAATGATCGATGGATGCCACAGGCAATGAGGAACTCTGTGTGTGTGTGTGTGTGTGTGTGTGTGTGTGTGTGTGTGTGTGTGTGTGTGTGTGTTAAAATCACTGCTTCGTTTCAAAAGTCAGCCTTAAACAAAAATGTGACTGTTCTTTCAAAAATATAAAGTTCTCATTTTTTATCTACAGGGACAAGAGTTAAAAAATCAAAGGTGGGGGGAGTAGACTTGCAGTCACAGTGGTGGTTCCCTGAACAATGCTCTTCCATAGCTTCCACATCTGGCAGTCATATAAAAGATCACTCTTCCTGTAGGTTTGCTACTTAATTGGTCCCCAATCAAAGGCATTCTGCTGTGCTCTTAATCTCCTGAAACAGGGCCACAGAGTGGGGAATCACATTTGATGTTTTGCCTTTACCTGACGGTAATGAAAAAGAGATTCGACGGAGGTAATAATCTCAGGATTTTTTTAGTTTATGCTTATGGATGCTACATTGATAAACATGCACTGGAGAGATTGACTATATGGAATAATGACTAATGTGTTTCATTCAGTCTAGAACGACTAGGTTCAAATGCTTTCGCATCCAATAGACTGGAGTCAACTGAATAGGATCGCATTGTTAGTGACATTGACCTGGCCACTGTGCCAGGTCTAAATTCACGGTCATCATGAGGCTAGAATGGCAAATCCACCCTGACTTATTTGGCAGAGAGGTGGAATAAAATAAAGAATAAAAATAATGATATGGCCCACTTGCAGGGTTGGCATCAGCGGCTGGCCGTAACAAAAGTGGAGTCGGGACTGAACCCCTAAAAGGACTGTGTCCTCCTTGCCTATGGCATCCCTTGGCCCTCCTCGTTCAGCAGGCCCGTAGCTACAGTCGGGCATCTCGGGGCCTGGCCCCCCAACTCACTGCCAAGGCCCCCTGACTTCCCATCCAGCCTAGGCCTCCCAACTTCCATTTTTTTATTTTATTTGTGGTGCTCTCTTGGGGTATGTGTGTGGGGGGGTACCCCCTGACATTTAAAGGCCCCCTGAATTAAAAAATCCTGGCTACGGGCCTGTCATTCAGCCTTTTCCCCAGCTATGGTTACATTCCACCATAGCTTCTCCTCTTCCTGACCTCACTTCACCTCTGACAAATCTCCTTGCCATTTTCATGGGGGCCCAGAGAAAAACAGATAGGCCGCAAGCAATCAAGCAGCAGGAAGCCCGAAGTGCCCTTGCCACCCGCTCGCTAGTTTGTCCTGGGTTCACCATTGGATGTATTAGTGACCAAACAACAATGGCAGCTAAAACAACTACTCACTCACCCTTCTCCCTGCAGGGACACTGTGCCTCTGGAAAGAACTTTCCCCAGCATTGGCTCTGGTGACTTCTTCCCTCCTAACTCCTGCTCCTCTACTGGATGGCAAAGAGGAAAGCGGTGGCTTGCTCATTCACCTCACCTTACCAGCCCAATCAAGTGAAGCAGGTGAGTAAACATTGGCTGCTTCTTACAAACAGCCACAGCAGCATGTCTGCTCACGCAGTGGGTAGTGACAGGAGTCACCACCTGCCCCTTGTGCACAGATTGGATGGGGGTAGGTGGGTGAAAGGATTACATCTTGCTAACCCTCTCCTCCACACTAGAGTCAGCCTTGGCAGGTAGTGCTTGTTCAACAAATAAGGGAAAGGTGTGCTCCGCATAGTCTGCTATGGCATGGAAGACATCAGCTGTTCAAGGAGTAAAGAGTAAAGATCCCGTTTTTAGCTGCATTAACCTTGGCATACGTGCCCCACCTGTTAGCCGGCCTGAGCCTGCTTGGGGAGGACGGGTTATAAATCTAAAAATAAATAAAAATAAATAAATAAACATCATTTTCCAATGATTGGAATGCTGACATTTTTAAAAATGCGGTTGCCCTAAGCTTTTATAAACAGAGGAGATGAAATCAAAGATATGAGTACAGTAAATATATATATATATATATTCTGTCCAAATCATAATTATGTAGAAATTATGAACATTTCCATATCTTCTTGAATCCTGAGAGCCTTCTGAGACAGGCTTTTTGGTCAGGCCCTAAGGAAACCCAAGCCGTTTAAAAAGCGAGGGAGTATTTCAAGAGATAGCAGGGTCAATTTCTTCAGTTATTTCTCCCCCACTTCCTACTAAGATTAACAAGGGCAGGGGGAACCCTGAAACCTGACTCACTGAGTGACTTTTACTAAACTGATGGAAAATCCCATTCAGTATAAGAAAGTCAGCAAGGAAAGAAGGTTACTGAATTTTAAAGTAATAAACCTATCTCCCACTTTCAGGGGGGAAAAAAGTCTATGAGGGTGCTATATTGGAAGTCATTGGGCAGTTAATATGGGCACTGCATCTGTACAAAAACAGCCAGGCAGGAGGAAGAGTTCTTCTTAAAAAGAGACTCTTCCATTATCAGTACTAGAACTCCTTGGGGAAAGCTCTCTAATATCTTATTATTTCCCATTTGCCTTTGCCATCACTGAAATTTTTATAAGGTCCAATTAAGAAAAGACTTTTTTTCTTTTTTAAACAAGGCAAATTTATCAGACATTCAAATAAACTCTTTGATGCATTTCCCCTGCACAGAGTGGTCATGAATAATCATAATCCTGTTGCTCTAAGGACAGATGCCACGCTTCCTCCTTTATCCACTGCACTCACCGGTCAAAAAGAAGAAAGTTGCCTGTCCAAGTTTACAGTCTGGAAAAATAAATCACAAGCATCTTTGCAAGGCAAATGTGTTTCTTTTATTAAACAATTGTTCCTGAAAATTATTTTCATTTTAATACATTTTCTTCTTTGACCCCCAACAAAATTAGAATATTCACTACTTAGCCTTTAGATACCCTTGGTATCCTGAGGTTTCAGTTAGGTGTAGAAATACTTGCATTTTCAAGTAACGATGTGCACCTTGGGGGGGGAAATGGTATATTTCAGATCCAGATCTCAGGCAGGTGAAAAATATTGGTATTCCTGGTTTTCCAGGATCCAAATACCATTCTGGTATTCGAGCACCATTTTTTTTGGAGGGATCCCAATATTATTCTGCTCCATCATTCCCTATGCAGAATCTTTCCAAACAGCTGGAGGGGCTGTTTTTGACCAAGTTGAACCAAAATTGCAGTGGAGCTGTTGATGCCTATCCTTTAAATACCCAGAAATTGCAAATGAATTGAACCAAGATGTTCAATTCTATGGGCCTCTGAACAAGGTGCCCCCAGCCATCCTCCATTGCTTGCTATTGGTGGTGGGGGGGAATTCCATGCTTTCTCCAGAACAAAGACTAGCCAGAGACAAAAGAACAAGCCTGGCCAAATGCCTCTCAAAGTAGACAAAGCCAACAAGCCCAATGAACCAATGCAGAACCAGCGAATCCCAGCATGGAACAATCTGGCAAGCCTAATGCAGCAAATGCACAACCTGAGAATCCAACCTAATGTCAAACCACAGAACTGTCCAAGCCAAACCAAATAGGAACACTGATGCAAGTCCAGCAAATGTAAAATTAGAGAATCTGTACCAATGTACAACCCAGGAATCAAAGGCAATGTCAAACCTGAGAATCCACCCCAAACTGCAGCCCCAGCACAACTTAACTCACACAAAGAATACAGTGTTACAAGGCCAACAAAACCAAATTAAAAGGATAGAATCAAAGTGAAACCCAAACATAAAGCCAATATCAAGCCCAAGAAGACACAGACATACAGAAAAAAGAAAGAAAGAAGAGTACTGGGAGCCTTCGAATGTGGCTAATCCTGAATATTTCTGAGGTTTCTGGAACCCATTTCCTGGTATTCTGGAAAATCCCAGATACCATCCACAACTCGAATATATTCAGAAGATACCAGTGAGGTATTTTCCAGATATATATTCTGACAAGATTTATCTGAATGCACATCCCTGTTTTCAAGTGCTGCTTGAAAAACCTGCCAGGTGCTAACTAGATGCAGGCAGTAGGTATTTCATTTGACAGTAAAAGTTTTCTGTAATCATTATTTTTTGGTTTTGGTCAAAAATTGATGTGTTTTCAAAGATTAGCTCTGTTCAAGTCAGATAGAGGAGATACAAACTATGGCCACAGTCAGGCATGGCTATAGATCTGACTCAGCTGCCTGGTGGATCTAAAGGGCACAGTCAGACAGTAGCATCTGGGAAAGGTCCTGCAGGCATCAGGACCTCATGCTGCCTGGCCATGGAAGTGGAGTGAAAAGACACCAGGGAAAGTCTGGTCCTAATACTTGCCATTGGGCTACGAACGGACTTTCCCCTGTCTGATCACTCAAGCATGCTTTCATGCCACTGAGATGGTCTGCTCATTCCATCCCAACTTGGTGCCATTCCGCCTCCACCCCCCACCCCGGCTTGGCAGTATGTGCATAGCCACATACTCTGTGGGGAACCCTCAGTATGGAGGTGTGATTCCTTATTTATGCACATGGGAAATAAAAGGCAAAAAAAACACCCACTCAGCTGAACATACCATTTGATTGGGCAGTGACGGGCTGAGCCCACAACTACAAAGGATATGTGATCGTGCATATCAATTTCAACTGGGGGAAACAGGCTAGCTTGCCCTCTGCACCAAATGATGTGTCTAACCGCACCCTATAAGAAGAAACCTTTTATATGTGTACTGTGTATTTCAAAGTTGCTTGATCTGTGGGAAATTTGACTTCTTTTTATGAGTCAAGAGGAAAATGGGATACACAAATGAGCTAATACAGTTATAATAGCTCACTTACCATGCTGCACTAAGGAGAGTCACACTTTTCTAGCCATTGACATCAGTGGCATTTGAAGGGTATAATGCTACTTAGGATGAGCAGAATCCTTCCTTCTCTAAAGCAGACCTTTCTCAACAAGGAGGATTATCAAACAGACTGGAGCCTACCACTAATTGCCCATTGGGACAACAGTTACATGCCAAGTTTAATTAAAATTGCAGTTCACCAACCTAAAGAAGGGAATGCTTGGTGTACCTGCCCCATGGTCCTGCCTTCCTTCAGGAACAAGGATGTACTTATAGGCACACATGGGCAGATAAGGAGTGGGTTCTGCTGAAGACCTTCTGCAGTATTATTGTCAGGGTTAAAAAAACCAAAAACAGTTCAGTGATTTTTTAGTTGTTATGGGAGATCCAGAAAACTTTTCTAAGGTTGTAAGGAAAATACATCAGCTCTCAAACTTTGTTCCTGATAACAACTGAGCTGCAGAATTCTGCACCAACTGGAGTCTCTGAGTTTATTTGGGGGGTAACCTATGTAACATGCATTACAATTGTCTTGTCTCAGTGTTACTTTGGCTAGACGGCTAAGTGGCCCGATTGGCCACGTGAATCTAGAGGGCCACCTTTCAAGATATATTGACTTGGAAGAAACCAGTTTTTGCAGCTGCATTGACTTGTTTCTCCATCAGCAGTGCTGGATCCAGTATAGGAGACACTGGCTCGGGACCTCTATTGTATCATCGGAGGGATGGGTGGGAGGTTTAATAGAGGGATACAGAACACTTGGCGTCATAAGCAAAATATTACCTCTTTCATGTGCTGGGCCCATCACAACTTGAGAGAGGCCCAGGGCAGCCAAAGAAGCTATAAAATCTTGGGGTGGGCCTGACAAGGAGCACTCTGCAGGAACACAGAAGTCACCTAGGATAATTGGTCTGGGTGTCTCCAGTACCACATCCAAGAGCACTTCTGCTAACTCAGAGAGGGTGCTCATTCGGGGGCTAGGCGTCCAGGAAACAAGCAGAAGGCCCACTCTATTGTCTGTCCCCATCAGCAGCCAACCATCAATGCCAGTTATAGTTTGTACCCAAAGTCTGCAGAGGTTGAAGAACTCATGGAGGATAATAGTTACTCCTCAATAGTTTAATGGAGAAGGACCTGCAATATAAGTTTATGTCATGACATTATTCTCAGGAGATCGCAGATGTTTTTCTCAGGTATATGCCCCATCTGAACAGTTCCTCCCCAGCCTGCCATTGCTCCTGAAGAATAGGAAATGATCCTTTAACCAGGGCTAGATTAAACTGGAGTTATTTGAGCTTCTCCATCTACAGTGCTTCTAGCCTGAGGACTGTTCTATCAATATCATTTTAAACCAGTTTACTTTATGTGCTTTTATGCCCTGGATTGCTTTTCTTGGCTGTTTTTCTTGGCTTGTTTTATTGATTTTTATTGGTATTATTTGTGTGTGTGTTTTTAACTGTCTGCTTGGTTTTGTTGTAAAGAGCTGCCTTCAGAGGTAGCATACAAATGTGAGGGAAGGAGGGAGGGAGGGAGGGAGGGAGGGAGGGAGGGAGGAAGGAAGGAAGGAAGGAAGGAAGGAAGGAAGGCCCTCCAGTTGACAAGTAAGAAACAGCACTGTCCTTAGCTCTCTGAAGGAAAGTGGAACAATTCTGCTGCAGCAATGGTTGTGCTGTTGGTGCTTCAGGGCTGCATGTGGGGCCATATTCCAATGCTGGTATAAGTGGGGATGGCTGTTGGTTCTCTATATCAGATGCCATGAGCTCTGAAAGCAGTGGCTCAGAAGATCAGACTGTAGGACTTCTGCTATTATTTTGGTCTCCTTTCCCAAGCTTGTATGCAGAACTTTTTAGTACCATCCTAATAAAAAAAGCTGTGGAAGTCAACATCTACACGATAGCAATGAGTTTGCTGACAAACAGACCATTCCTGAATGCACACTAATTACTGTCAGAGCGCAACTATATGCGCCCCTTGGTTGTGCTATATAAAACAGCCTTAAAATTAACTATAGCGGTGGTGAGGATCCGGATCAGAGCCATGACACTGGAGATGGGTGGGTAATTTCCCCCCCAGTTGTTTCTTTGATTGGCTGCTTTAAGCCCTGCGTGGGGGAGGGTACTCTGTTTTCTGCTATGCTGCTTCCCTCCACATCGGGTGATTCCCTTTCCTTTATTTTTTACTCCTCAACTTCTCCATTGATTTCCTAGATCTTCATCTTTCTTTTTACTGCAGCAGTGCTATGTCTCTCTTTGGACCCAGGATCTATTTAATAATGAAATATGGTTTCTTCATTTCATTAACATTTTCGCCTCTTATTGACAATCAACAAGAAGTGAATGTCAAAGATCTGAAATCAGTTTCTACTTTGCTTTCAGTCTTGTTCAATGTACCCTAAATTATTGGCATCACATATTAAACTTTTTTTTTGTTTAAAACAACAATCAAAGTAGAAATCTATGCATTACAATACCTGCTAGATTGAAGTTACATTATTGGAAGATAAACATGAAATATAATATATGACATTCATTGTATGAATGATTTCTCCCATTCAGAATTTTCATCCTCTTGATTGTCATACAAACTATATTCATCTCCTGATTAAATAACTCCAAGACCTATAAATTGTATACCAGGGGAATGATAAGCAATTCAACTGTCCAGAAAATGTACTACAATATACAATAGCAAAAGCAACTTTCTTCATCAACTGCTGTTCCAATGACCTTTCTGTCTAACTTTCCTGGCATGGTTGCCTAGTTAACTGCTCAGAAACATCTTAATGCTATGTTTTCAACCCTGCAAAGTCAAACTCATGGATGACAATCTATCAAAACAAGCAAGATAACACAAAGTACATTCTGATTCTAGAATTGTTGTCTGATCCTACATGATGAAGTAAGAAACAATACTAGCATCTGATTCGTTGGAACAAAATTGACCTTTGGAAGATAGTAAGAGAGCAGAACCCCAGGGAAAGAATGTGAAATTTAAATAGGATAAGAGTATACAAAACAAGAAAATTACATTCTTGCATAGATACATGGTGATCAAACTAATATAATAGTTTGCACTGGGCATTTAGTTAAAGCAATGAGAATGCACATATATCTTTCACTGATGGTATCCCACCCCCAGTATAAAACTGAAGTGGCTTTGGGCTTCAGAATTAAAGTGAATCTGCATCATTTGCTCCTAAAGCTTTCTGCCATACTCTTCTCCTCTTATATACACCCTCTTGAAAATTTTATGGCCTAATCTCACTGGCTGGTATCTGCAATGCCACTTCTACATATACTCCTCCTATTGTTCATTTTTCACCTATGATCTTGAGAGCCATGAATGTGCATTTCTTTCAGTGAAATGTACTTGTCTGCAGGGCTCTTTTTGTAGCAGGAACTCCTTTGCATATTAGGCGACACACCCCTAATGTAGCCAATCCTCCAAGAGCTTACAGAGCTCTTCTTACAGGGGCTACTGTAAGCTCTTGGAGGATTGGCTACATTAGGGGTGTGTCGCCTAACATGCAAAGGAGTTCCTGCTACAAAAGAGCCCTGCCAGTCTGTATAACTAGGGTCTACAGTTTCACCATCTTCCCACAGACTGAAGCAGGCCATGATTACATGCCACTGATGAAGGTCATCAGTTTCCTCTGGATTGACTCATATTTGCTTCCCCCCCCAGGATTTCACATAAAATTCACAGAAAAATTCAGGATCATCCTTGGCCTTTTCCCCAAGAAAGCCTGGAACAATCAACCTTGGACTGCCCCAAGTCTACCCTACAAATCGCCCATCCTTCAAACGTACACAGCATAAAAAACTAATGTAGAGGGCTTGCGCCAGCATTCAAACCTCATTTTTAAGACAAAGAGGTTCATAGTTTCTCCTGAGCACGAATCCATTGCTATTCAGACATCTGAGATACAGAGTTCCCAGTGCCTTCCAGCTCAATCTGTGTAGTCAAGAGGTATTTGGAACTCTTTTTCCTGGGCTCCTCAGTGGCAATCTTAGCAGTCTTTCACACTGCACCCACCTTTCAAGTTGTCCCTGCTGTCATTGCAGTTTTGACTATCGCACTTCCGTCACAACCGTTCACACTCACACATTTTCTCAGGTTTTCCCTGTCATTCTCATTCACAGTAGATTAATTGGGGGGAAGGGGAGGGGGTTGCACATGTGCTGGGCCACTGAAGTGACCCAGCAAGCTTGAAGGGGAAATGTTAGACCAGTCTCCTCCCCTCATGCATCACCTGAGGCTTGCACTTGGAGTAGGTATCTCGATACTGATTGGTGCTCTTTTCCCATGGTAGAGCGTGACCTCTGACTGGCTCCCCCTTAGAGTCTGAATTCATTTGCCTGACTTGCATTAGGTGAGCGACTGCACCATGCCACAGCAAGGATAATGGCTGGTCATTTTACTCTGGCAGCCGATAATGCATGTTTTTGAAAGCAGCCTAAGATTGAGCATTATTTATCAAAGAAGCACCTGCAAGAGGTATTGCCTCTTGTGACAGAAATGGCCACGCGTGGGTTACCAGGGAAATTCAAAAGGCAAATCCACGCATTGCAAAAATGATTTTGAAAATGCTGCCCAACAAGGTCCAAAAAATTTGTGCTCTTGAGTGTGAATGGAGAAAAGTCAAGAAAGGCAATGATTGGCTGCTGGTCCCTGGCCTCCCTAGGGGGATGGAACTTTTGCCAGTGCAGTCGCCCTCCGGTGCCAAAACGTTGAAACACTGGCATGCAAATTAAAATGTCAAAACTGCCAAAAATCACCCCGTCAGGGCAGGCTTCAGAGGGCAGGTTGTGGAACATCAATGAAAAAACCTTGTTTGGATTCCCAGCTTGGGGGGGGGGTTGCAAATACGTTTTGCTAGCTTTTAAAAAAGGGTGGGAGAAACCAGTTTTTTAATGAATGGGGAAGAAATGGAGAAGGAATGAAATGCCAGTGGGATATAATTTAAGTGGGTTTTTAAGTCAGTGTGAAAAACCCCTCAGCCTACTCAAAAAAACCCTCGGCCTACTCAAAAGCATACCAAATCTGCTTCAAGGTGCTGGTGCTTACCTTTAAAGCCCTATATGGCCAGGGCCCAACATACCTGAGGGACCGCCTTTCCCCATACATACCCCAGAGAGCACTACAGTCGGGGGCGCAATGCCGACTGGTTATTCCAGGCCCCAGGGAGGCCAGGCTCATGGCTACTAGAGCCAGAGCCTTTTCAGTGGTGGCTCCTTACTAGTGGAATGAGCTTCCAGAGGAGATCAGGGCTCTGCGGGATCTTGTGCTGTTCCGCAGGGCCTGCAAGACAGAGCTCTTCCACCAGGCCTTTAATTAGGAGCTGCCCACATTACCATCAACGACCACTATTAATATCCGTGGTGTAGGCTGGCTGCAGTTGAGATCGAGCCAAACCGCCTTGAAGAACAGGAGCCTGTATTTGCTTTGAGCCTGTATTATATGGCACGCCATCTTGTTTAATAATCGCTGCGTGCACTTCAACTGGAAATTTTTTTTTTTCTTTTTACTAACAGGAGTTACATTTACTGCTAGTAATAAACATTTGTTCAAGTTTCTCATAATAAATCATACTTGAGTGAAGCTTCTTTTAGTTTATAACATTGAGTATTGAGTTAAATTCTAGGTATTTGCTCTGAATAAATAAACATATTATTTATCCCTTCAGTTTCTTATATCGCAGTTCTATTCATTTCTTCTTTCTTCTTCCCTTCTTTTTTATCTTTATCTGTGTCTGGTTTTCCCTTTGCGTAGTTTGGGTGCAGCTGTACCCAGTTCTGATAAGGAATCTTCAGATGAACTGGTTGAACCCGATCCTGAACTGGCCGAACCTCGTGGGCTGTATTCTCCTTCTTCTTGATGACTCTTCTCTTCTTCTGTTGTTGTTTCCTTTGGTAATCCTTGAATCTTCTCCAAAAATCGTTTTGTTTTGTCCACAGAGTCAATCTTTTCTTTTGAGTCCTTGTACTGGAATGTTAATCCTTCCGGAAAGAGCCATCTGTAATTTATTGATTTCTTTTGTAAAAATGCAGTTAAATCTTTGTAGCATCTTCACTTCTTTCTTATTTCAAATGGTACATCCTTTAGAACTCTTATTTCCGAGTCTTTAATCTTCAAGGTGTTTCCATTAGTAACTTTAAGAACCGCATCTCTTGTAGATCATTTCGAGAATCTGACCACGATTTCCCCAGGCAGGTTTTTCTTCTTTATGTATTCAGGGTATGATCTGTAGACCACATCCAAATCGCTTAATAAATCTTCAGCTTTCAAACCTGTCACTGGGGATAATGCTTGAGTCAGGATTTCTTTGAGATTCTCACTGCTTTGTTCTGGAACACCTTGGAACCTCAGCACATAGGCTGACTTTTCTGCTTGAAGCCTAAGGATGTGTTCTTTGTCAGAGGCTCTTTCTTTTTGTAATCACTCCACTTTCTGATCAAGTTCAGATGTTTTAAAAACAACTTTTTGACAGCATTAGAGTTCTTAACCATCTGTTTTGGAGTGCTTAAAAATTTTGATTGATATTCATCATTTGATCCAGCAGGGGTTGCAATGCTGCAGCCTATGCAGCTAAAAAGTCTGTACTGACTTCCAGTTTCCCGCCTGGAGATGGCATTTTGCCAGCACCTGAAGGAGGCTTCCTCAGCACCATTTTTTCCTGTCGTCTCATTGTTTTCTTTTCTCAGGAAGTTTATAAAGTTCTTAAAGGGAGTTACCATTATTCGCTTTATGTAGTGATATACTTGCTCATTCAAATAACATTTTTCCGGACTCTTTACCCCAATCCAGTAAGGCTTTTAGATAAAGTTTCATTTTCATGGAGGGTGGGATATACACCCTTCCCCTGTTGCTGATGAGGGGGTATCAGAGCCTGTTTAAAAGATCAGATGCTTGATGCAAATTCACTCACATTTCTTCCCATATCATTGAGCTGCCAAGATATCTTGCATTCTCGCTAAAACTCCTGTACGCTCATCCGGCGTGCGCCTCTAGGTACCATAATGGCACCGCGGCAGTAGGACCTTCGGGGCAAAGTGTGCCTCAATCCCTTGGCATCGCGCCTTGGGAGAGGCACTTCTCAAGCCCCATGGCTGGGGAGCCCTTTTGGGGACCCCAGTGGGGAAACCGGCACAGCCAGATCCCCTCCTATCCGCCGCGGAACAGGCCGCCCTGTACGGAGCTCGCCAGTGCGTGCCTGCTAGCAAGGAGCCAAAACCTCTGGAAATTGTTGATTGTTTTAAATGTTTGAAATGATGTAATGCTTTAAATGGTTTAAATGTGTATATGAACCTTGGTGCATTGCGCCAAGCAATGCGAGCTGCCCTGAGCCCGCTTTGCAGGGAGGGAGGGCTATAAATGCAGCAAATAAATAAATAAATCTACATCTATGCCTTAAAGAGGAAACTTGGATGCTGCTGCAGGCCCTCCACACTAACTGAGCCTTTCAGCATGCCTTCTTGTCAGAGGAAATTTTGGGAAGGAGGAGGACTAGTGCTAGGGAGGACTAGTTCTCTTCAATAATAATGTTGTATGCATATATAGGAAACTTTTCCCAACACCATAGTGAATGGGACAGCTCCAGCTTTTGTAGAGTTCTACAAAACTTATCACAGATCCCAAAATTATATATCACAGAATATATATTTCAGTTTATAGAATTAAAATTCAGATCACTAGATATGGCGAGACAGAAAAATATTAAAACCCCTGTGTTATGTATCATGATAGAACCGCATGGGCGCTTGGGGATTGCTGTGGACACACGAACATGTGGCTAGGCAAACTAGTGCAGATTGAAGCAGAACACAATAGAAGGCTAGGATCCTAGAATGCACCGATAGATGGATCCAATGGGTAAACAATACCTTGTAAATAGCCTATCGGGGAATCTGGGGTGTGTATTGATTGTGGTGTGTTGCAGGAATATAAGCAGGGCTCGGACCCTGCAAGTTGTCTTAGTTTATAGCTGAAACCACCTAATAAATCTGGGTTGATCACTGTACGCGTCTGAACCCAGTACATTTCACCCTGTATAACAAACTTGTTTCTTTTTTAACTGGAAAAAAATTGAATTTGCACATGTACCGTTACTTTTTTAATAGGTTAAACAGTTCTTCCTTCAGGAAGAGGGAAGCCTTGAAATCAGATGAGTTGCTATTGTTGTAAAGCTTAATAGCATGATATGGAGCCATGTTTTCAGGATTACTGACTCTCAAACCTGAAAGTTTTGTCTACAAGGCTAACCTACTTGCCGCATTGCAAATTAATTATTCTATTCATCTACACTTTGTAGGACCTGCTGGCACTCTACATTATTCAGCTAGCCAAAGAAAGGGGGAATACATTTGTCCTTCTTCCTTCCATGCTAATGAAACTAACTATAGAGCTATTCTGAATGGGGGTTAGAAGATCCAAGAAGAAAGGCTAATTGCCAAGCAGAGTTTCATTGATGGAAGGCTGGAAACAAAGGAAGGCTGTGTTTTCTTTTCTTTTCCTCCATTTTGCAATCCTATCCAAAGCTATATCAGAATTTGGCTCTGAAACATTCCTGGCAGTTCTGAGTTCCAGAGGCTGAAGGTGAGAATGACCTACCCCCTTGTTC
Organism: Gekko gecko; assembly: GCA_029375565.1. Taxonomy (NCBI): domain Eukaryota; kingdom Metazoa; phylum Chordata; class Lepidosauria; order Squamata; family Gekkonidae; genus Gekko; species Gekko gecko. Next base: position 119,457,400 of record JAPDNY010000003.1, on the reverse strand, counting down.
CTATGAGCTCCCCCGGGTCAGATGAAAGACACATGCAGACCTGAATAGGGATACAACTAGGAAGGAAAACAGTGGGGGACATGAGCAAAGATCTATTCACCATATAGCACTGCCCTCCAGAAATTCATGAAATGATTGCAGTTTTGAATTCTACCAGTGGGTGACATGAGCAAAGATCTATTCACCATATAGCACTGCCCTCCAGAAATTCATGAAATGATTGCAGTTTTGAATTCTACCAGTGGGGGACATGAGCAAAGATCTATTCACCAGGATGAAATCAGTGGGATTATATCAGGATTTCATGAGGCTACCAGTATTTTATTTCAATTATCTGCAAAAATAATTCTTTCCATGGCATTCTCCAATAGGGATACTATTTAAATGAGACTTCGAAGTAAATCCAATAAGGCTTCATAAAGAGAAACATCATCTTCATGAGGAAGTATACTTATAGCTAGAAGGAAATACAGAATTTACAAGGCAAATGTTGACCTAATAGCCCATACATCAGTTGGAGCCAGTTCATGATATGGTAATTTCTTTTTCTTTTAAGAAGAAGAAGAGAAGAGAAGAGAAGAGAAGAGAAGAGAAGAGAAGAGAAGAGAAGAGAAGAGAAGAGAAGAGAAGAGAAGAGAAGAGAAGAGAAGAGAAGAGAAGAGAAGAGAAGAGAAGAGAAGAGAAGAGAAGAGAAGAGAAGAGAAGAGAAGAGTTTGGATTTGTACCCTGCCCTTCACTACCCAAAAGAGTCTCAGAGCAGTTTACAATCCCTTTCTCTTCCCCTCCCCACAACAAGCACCCTGTGAGATAGGTGAGGCTGAGAGAGCTCTCTCGAGAACTGCCCTTGAGAGAACAGCTCTGAAAGAACTTATGACTGACCTAAGGTCACACCAGCAGCTGCATGTGGAGGAGTGGGGAATCAAACCTGGTTCTCCCAGATTAGAGTCCACACTCCTAACCAGTACACCAAGAGTAGTGTAAGAAGAGTAAGTATTTATACCCTGCTTTTCTCTATCTTAAGGAGTCTCAAAGTGGCTTACAATCCTCCCCACATCAGGCACCTCATGACTGGCCCAGGGTCACCCAGCAGGTTTCATGTGGAGGAGTGGGGAATCAAAGATAGAATCTGCTGCTCTTAACCATTACACCACACTGGCTCTACTGAACATATTCATGTTACTGAACTGTTCTGGACAGGTATTAACAGAATGGATGGATAGGATGGAAGGGACTATCTTCATCTAAAAAAAAATTAAGATCATTTAAGATTTATTGACTACCAGTGAAACAAAGAAAGATTTGTTAGGAGGAAACTTCTACCATGATGACTGGAGGCAAACAGTCCAACTTTCTGTTTACTTTTTAGTCCAGTAATTTAAAGTTTTAGGAATATTTGAATCTTTAAATAGTTATGCTACAATGCTTGCCAGATTACTGAAAGGAATATAGTTGTACCATTATACATTTTTCCAGCAATAACCATTGTGTTAATTTTAAAAAATCTTTTAAAATTGTTTAAAAATGAATTTGAAATGAATTTGAAAAACGTTTTGCAAATTTCCGTAATATTGCAGTATCCAAATTCCACTTCTCAACTAATTAAACTAGATGCAGTAAGCTATATTGTAAAACAAGCTGAAATTTTAATTTGCAGCACAATTTTCAAGTTTCTTCAATATTATAAGATACAAACGTTATGCCTAGGCTTTCCTGTCCAATATTCCAACACTAGTTGCATATTTTCTGTGAACTGGCCCATGAATGTGTATAAATGGCTAAATAATGACATGACTTCCTGTGACATCCACAAAATGTCACAGTCATGGCAGTAATGCCACATCAAAGTCCTGGAGCTTGGCAACATCTTTGGAGTCACATCACTGTCGCAATAGATAATGGGCCATTTGTAGTCACAGCACATCACTCACATTTCACATTTGTGATGTGCTGCAGTCATTTCCAAGGGAGATCACAGACATGCTAGAGTATCATCACTACTTCATAATAAAATGACATTCACGTCATCTTGTTAGGGCTGCATTATTTTTATAGTAAACTATTGCTTGTGTTTCAGTGACAATCTCCATATATTGCGGTGATTCCTTGCAAAAACAATCATTCTACCAATGAATCTGAAGATTTTATCAATGAAAAAGCAGTTTTCTGTTGGGTGGATTTTCATGTGTATCAGAAATACCTATTTTATTCAGAGAGGGCGCAGTCCACCATACACTTTTCCTATGTAGCCTAAGTTTATTTCAAGAACTCTTCAGGAAGACAGATAGTGAGATACAGAGAAAAGAGGTATTTGAATGGTAGTTGTGCAGAGCTAGAGACTTACTATGTATTTCTCATGAGGAAGGCCAGGGAGCAGACTCAGAAGCAAATTGTCGTAGAGGAAGAAATTTATGTTTAGATGTTAACTGTGGATTCCCCTGATGGAAAACCCTTCTGACAAAAGACACCAGGGAGTAATATTAATCTTGTCTGTTACCATTGAGACATCCATCTCTCTACAGTGATTCTTCTATGAGCACCGTCACACTGTACAGCACAGCATAGGCTCTAAACATTAATTGGAAAATGACAACCATTTGCTAATCCACATAAGAGAAACAATAGCCAATGAAAGTACTTTTGCGCAAGGTCAGTTGCCTTATATGAAAACCGACTGCTTTGTGCAAAGAGTGCAACAAGTGTAGTGTGGCCATCACGTGCTGCTTCTGAATAGATTGCCGGATATTCAAAATGCATCTATGGTAGCCTGGCTTGCATTTGAGGCTCGCTGTTTGAGCAAGGTGGTAACCTTGGGGACCATATTTAGGTAGAAAGGCAGCGTATAAATGTTTTACATTAAAAAGTAAATGTCAAACTTTATCTAGACATTGAATTAATTTTGATTAAAGACATTTACATAGAATTGCCATCAGTCATTGCTTTAAGATCAAGCACCTGTGTGTGATATCTATATACTATTTCCCAAGTGTGGCCCCCACCCAGGGATATCTAAATCTGTGGATCGGGGCCACATTTGCACTAATTAGATTTTTTGGCAAACTTGGGTGACCCTCCAAGTTTGCAGAAAAATCTGAAATCTAAAAAAACAAAACAAAACATGGGTGTGTTTTTTTTAAATCGGCCCCAAAGTAAAATAGTGTTCTTAGCACAAGTGCAGAGAAAGCACTTTCCTTTCTACCTGCAACATGGTGTACCCCAGGAGCCATGGTGGGCCCAGCAACAGCAACATCGAAGCAATCTGGGGGCTACAGCAGGCCCAGCAGTAGCATCAAAGCAACCCGAGGGGCACTGCAGGACCGGTGATGGCACTGAAGCAGCCTAGGGGCTGTGACTGGCCTAGCAGCAGCTGCAAAAAAATCCCAAGAACCATACCAGGGTTGGTGAGAAAAGGGGTGGGTGGGATTCCCCCAGTGAGTTTTGCGGGGCCCCACTTGTCTATATAATAATAGCCAAGTCAGCCAAATCTTTAGATACTTAAATACAGTGGAACTGTGAACTGGCAAGACAGATTTTTCTACAAACCTGAAAATGGCCCCAGGTTTGCAGAAAAATGTGAAATCTAAAAAAATACATTGAGGTTTAAAAAAACTCAAAATAATAAAAGGAGCACTTGTAGTTTTGAGCAACGGGTTCCCTCAGTGGCTGTTGCTAGGAAAAAACAGATTCCAGGCTTGGTTCTGTCAGTAAAAGGCAGACCCATTTCCAGGCCTATTTTGACTTTTGATGGACTCCTTAAGGCCAGGCCTGATTAAGGCTGCCAGCTTCAGGCTAGGGAATTTCTGGAGATTTTGTGCTGGAGACTAGAGGAATGCAGGGTTTGGGGAGAGGCAAGGCCCCATCCAGATATAATGCCATAGATCTCATCCTCCAAAGCAGAGATTTTGTCCAGGGGGACAAATGTCTGTTGCCTGGAGTTCAGTTGTAATTCTTGGATATCTCCAAGCCCCACCTAGACAGACCCATGGCGGTGAAAAAGGGGGGCTGGGGCCCATCAATCATTTGTCATGTTCCTCCAGTCAGCACTAGGTGTTGGTGTGAAATCTGTCACAAGTCTTTCAAGTGCAAATTTTCTACGTAAAAAAGGATGGTGTTGAGGTGAAAAGGTGTGACTGCTGTCATAAACCTTCCAAATGTGAATTCTCTATGCAGTTGGCTAGAGTCCTGATTTTTAAAAGCCTGCAGGAGTGTGTGAGTGTGTAAAATCAAGTTGAAATAAAGCAGAGAAAATAAATAATGATGGGCTAACTGCCAATATACTTCTTTCCCCCTCCCCCATAAAAATTTTCTGGCTACAGGCCTGTGCCTAAAGTTTGGCAACCACAGGGCTGGAAGCAACCTCTGCATGACTTGATACCTTCTGACTTGCATAACTAAAACAGGCGTGGCTGCATGCATGTTCAGCAGCAGCCACCCTATGAAAACCAGTGTGTTATAGCAATTAGAGCTTCAGAGTATGGGCTGGGAAATACAAGTTCAAATCCCCATCTTGCTTCAGAAGCTCACTGGGTGATTTTGGACCAATTGCATACTTTCAGTACAATCTACCTCATGGGGTTGTTGTGTGAAAAAAAGGAAGAGAGGAGTATAATGTAAACTGCTTTGGTCCCCACTGTGGAGAAAGGTGGAGTATAAATGAAGTAAATAAATCTCTCCTCTATTATAAAAGCAATTTGGGGCGGCAAGATTCCATGCGCTCCTTCAGCCATTGGCCCGTCAGCTGCCACGCAAGACTGCATGCACGCCATTGGCTGGGTCTGCTCCTCTTCCCACCCTCCCCACAGCTGCAGGAAACCAAGCGAGCCTGTGGAAGGAGAAGTGGTTTAAACCCCCTCCTCTTCCCTCTCAGAGCTGGCTTGCTCGGCTTCCCCATGGTCACGGGAAAGCCAAGCAAGCCCATGGAAGGAGAGGCAGTTTAAACACCCTCCCCTTCCCTCTCAGAACCGGCTTGCTTGCCTTCCCCATGACCGTGGGGAAACTGAGCAAGCCAGTGGAAGGAGAGCCATTTTAAACCCCTCCCCTTCCCTCTCAGAGCCAGCTTGCTTGCCGTCCCCGCAACCACGGGAAAGCCGAGCAAGCCAGTGGAAGGAGAAGCAGTTTAAACCATCTCCCCTTCCCTCTCAGATCTGGCTTGCTTGCCCTCCCCATGAAACGGGTGGAGGGGAATGACCCCGGCTGTCTTGGCTGACAGGGGACTCAAGCAGCTTGGGGGGGAGAGGCGGGGCCCACAGCCGCCCACCCAAGCTAGTGCCCATTGCATTTATGGCTGCAACGGGCCTTCTTCCTAGTAATAAATATAGCTGAATCTGGAAAGCAAATAAAAGGAAGGCTGGTGAGTGGTGGAGAAGGAGAGAATGAAGCAGGTAAAGGGGAGAGGATATAGGAGTTGCTAGGGGGAGGGAAAGAGGAAATAGTGTAAGGAGGGGGATACAGGGGAAAGTGAGGCACCCCCCACATACACACACAAGTCCTAGAGGGTTCCCTACCGTGCAAGAGGGCCTAGTCCCATGGCTGGCACAACACAACTGAGGCATGGTTTTGCTAGGCAGAGGCTGCTGTGGGGAAAACAGTTGAAGACAGAGGGTCAGATAAAGATAGGTTGGCTATTGGGTGGGAAGGAGATAGGGTTGCCAACTCCAAGTTAGGAAATTCATAGAGATTTGGGATAGAGCCTTGGGATGGTGACAGTTGAGGAGTGGAAGGGCCTCAGAAAGCTATAATGCCATAGACTTCACATTCCAAAGCAGCCATTTCCTCCTGGAGAACTAGGGTTGCCAATTTCCAGGTGGGGTCTGGAGATCACATGGAATTACAACTGTTCTCCAGATAACAGAGCTTAGTTCCCCTTGAGAAAATGGCTGCTTTGGAGGGTGGATTCTGTGTCAATATACCGTGCTGAAGTTGCTTCCCTCCCCAAACCTAGCTCTCCCAAATCTCCACCCCCAAATCTCCAGGAATTTCCCATCATGGAACTGGCAACCCTAAAAGGAAATGAGCTCTGTAGTTGGGAAATTGGCTGTGATTTGAAGAGATCTCCAGATTGACAACTCTAGAAGGAGAGAAGGAAGCAGGTAAAGGGAAGAAGCTATGGTGCTTTCAGGAAAGGGAAAGGGGAAATAGTGGGGGAGGGGGAAGTGAGATGCCTCCCATGAGTCCTTGTGTGTTCCCACTTGTGTCTCTTATTTATAAAGTGTAATAAAGAAGAATCCTATATATATATAAGCCCTATCATATTGGAACTTTCCAGCTCTCCCATTGGCTGTGCTGTGCCATTAGCCTATCAACTGCCACTCAAGAGTACTCATGTGTCATTGGCTGGTTGCTGGGTCAACTCCTCTCCCTCGCCCACTGCTGGCTTGGCCACTCTTCCCTGTCTAAATAAACTGCCAAAACAGCTGCCTCTTCTGACGAAAACACTTCTACTGCAGCTGTTTCACTCCTCTGCATCTGGCTGGCTACTGAAACAGCTGTTCCCTGCTCAGGAAGAGGCTTCTACTGCTGCCACTTCTCCTGCTTGGCTCCTCTGCAGCTCACTGTCTACTGACGTGAGCCATCAGCTGTAAAACTATTCTCTTCTCCTCCTGCTGTGGGGCTCACTTTCCCCTCAGTGGCTGTTGCTAGGCAACCAAGCTTGGTTCTGTCAGTAAAAACGCAGGGGGAAGGAGACTTTTTCCAGGTCTACTTTGGCCTTTGTGGGGAACTCACTGGAGCCAGTCTTGACTAGGCTTGCAAGCTTCATGTTGGGAAATTCCTGGAGATTTTGTGGTGGAGTTTACAGAAGCCAGAGTTTGGGGAGGGGAGAGGCCTCAGCTGAATAGAATGCCATCGAGTCCACCCTCCAAAGCAGCTATTTTCTCCAGGGGGAGAGAGATCTGTTGTCTGGAGTTCAGTTGTGATACCCAGTGATCTTCAGGTTCCACCTGGAGGTTGGCTACCCTAGGCCTGGCAGTGCCCTCTGGGTAACTTGATGTCACTTGACTGGCGTGACTTAACTAGGCCTGGCTGCTTGCTCCTGTTCACTAGTAGCAGCCCCCCCACCAGGACAGCCACTGTGGCATAGCAGTTAGCACTTCAGAGCAGGGTCTGCCAGGCCCAGGAATAAGGCCTAGGTTCTTGCTGTGGAAGCTGAGTGGGTGATTTCAGACCAGTCACAGACTTTCAGCCTAACCTACCTCACAGGGTTGTTGTGTAAATCAAAAGGGGGGGAGAAGAATGATGTAAGCTGCTTTGGTCCTCACTGCAGAGAAAGACTTTTCCTAGGTAGAGGCTGCAGGGAGGGGGAAGGAGATGGAAAGCTGAAGTCAGAGGGGTGGATAAAGGTAGGTTGATGGTTGGCTGGGAAGGAGGTAGGGTTGGTAACTCCAGGTTGGGAAATTCCTGGAGATCTGAGGAGTGGAGCCTGGAGAGGGTGGGGTTGGAGCTCAGACAAGTACAATGCCATAGACTTTACCCTCCAACCCAGCCATTTTCTCCTGGGGAAACATTGTTGCCAATTTCCAGGTGAGGGCTGGAAATCACTCAGAATTACAACTGTTCTTCGGATCAATTTCCCTGGAGAAAATGGTGGACTCTGTGTCATTTTACCCTGCTGAGGTTGCCATAGCAAATTGACGCTGAGTGCCCAAGGCTGGGGTACCTGCCCAAAGCCTCTTTCTAGAGCTCATTGTGTTTATTTCCACAATAGGCCTTATTCCTACTAAGAATATAATAATATAGAATAAGTTGAAAACTTTGCTTTCTTTCTGAACTAGCAAGAACCTTATAATGTGCAAAGATTATTGGAATTGGAGAATTGGGGTTGGAGAATTAGTTCTGTCCTCCATCCCCACATTCCCATCTTTTTTTTGAGGTCAGTGTCTAAAGCAGAAGAAGGACCATATACTTCATCCCACAGAACACCGTGGAACACAGGGAACAAAACTAGTTTGAATTTGCCCAGATCAGCCCTGTACCTTTATGGCTCCACTCTGGGTTCTGCTTCTTGGTCATGCTAGAGTATAACAGAATGTGCTTTTATGTATCTAAATTCAGTTGTAAAATGTGGTCTTGGTATTCATAATCCTCAATTCCTTTTGAACAAGTCATGCATTAAATGTATATGTTTTCCATAATGAATGGTAAAGACCTAGTTTAAGAGGAGACTTTCAGATTGGATGTGCATCTATTGCTACAATTTCCAAATAAAGAGTAAAACTCAGCTGCCCTCTTTAAGACTACAGTCGTGTGCACACCATACTGATAGGATCCTACTGGTTTCAATGGAACATGGGCCTGCATATCTATGTGGAGGATTCATGCAGGAATATTAGTGTCACTGAGAATAGCGATGCTCTTATTGGTCGAACTGGTGAATAAATGAGCATTTCTTAGTTATTAGGATGAAAAGAATTAAAAGAATCTATAGAAACCTCCTACAGATGTTGTGATTTTGCTCCTTTGCTTGCCCTATTTTTCCTCCCTACCAGACAATTAAGGATAATAAGTCATCACAAAGCTAAAGGAAAGTGAAGACTACTACTTAAGGGAAAGAGGCAAAAGGATCCATTTTATTTTTCTATCCAACATCAAAGAAAATATTTTGTCATATCTGTTTTACAGTATTAAAAATCCCATCATTTTAGACACTGTTCAAGATTCACTGGAAGCTAATTTGGAGTTCAGCTACACACATGCAATCCCAGTGAAGTCAATTATTATAAACGTTGGAAAAATTGGACACAGTCTCCAGGATTATTTTCTTTTCTTGATCTGCTTCACTGCTCTTTTCATGAAATCTCTCTCTTCCCTCACCCACACCCCCCCCCATACCCTTATATAACTCTTTATCCAGACATAAGGTTCTGTCCTTTAAGAATGGATCTGATCAATCATGCAGTGACTTTTATGGCTACAGCATACACAGCAGGATCCAAATGATATTACATCACTACCAGAGACTCCAATGGCCCATGAGTCTAAATCAGACCCTTGGTCCATCAGTATTGTCCACTGGGACTGGCAGCAGCTCTCCTGAGTCTCAGGCCGAGGTCTTTCACATCACCTACTGCCTGGTCCCTTTTTAGCTGGAGATGCAGAGGATTTAACCTGGGACCTTCTGCACGCCAAGCAGATGCTCTACTACTAAGCCACAGTCCCAACCCATGACAGAGTACTATTTTGTTGCAAAACTCAGACTTTTATTTCTGTTGATAATTCTATCTTCCCACATGCAATAGTTTGGATATCCATACAGGACTGAAAGATCATTGTATATAAACATGTCGGTTAAAAGAAAAGCCTATGCGAACTATTACTTGCTGAGTTCATAAGCACTTCTGTCAGCTTAAAGCTGCTTCATGTACTGCATAAGAGATCTCTTAACTATCTGAGTTCCACTTGGGTGGGACAGATGTAGGATTGTTGGGGGTTTTTTTAAAAAAAAAAAACTAGATGCATGTTACGATATAAAACTGTCAAATCTTGTGTCACATTGAAAAGGATGATATCTCGATAGTGGCATGGACAGAAGTCAATTGGAATGGAACTGCCATGCAGACACCCTGAGCCACCTCCTGTTGCCGTCCTCTGATCCTGATCCTGATCCAGACCCCGTCCCAGCTCATCACATCGCCTTGCTGGAGTCCCTGCCCAGTTGGCCGGTCCAGGTTGCGGAGGTGTCCCGCTACACTGCCCGAGATCGCATCCTCTCCTGGGTCTTGGACTGGGTGGGGAGGGGGTGGCCCGCGGGCCAGGTGGGGCCAGAGTTCATGGCTTTCTCATCTCACAGGGATGAATTGTCCTCACACAAAAGGTGGCTGCTGTAGGGTGGCCGGGTGGTGGCCCCCACTCCCTTACAAAAATGGGTATTAGCCGCTCTGCATGAAACACACCCCGGAATTGCCAGAATGAAAGCACTAGCACACAGCTAAGTGTGGTGACCAGGGTTAGACAGTGACATTGAGGACAAGGCAAAGCACTGTCAGAAATGCCAGGAGTCGTGACTGGAGCCTCCGAAAGCCCCGGTACGACCATGGGAGTCATCACACAAACCGTGGGCTAGGTTACATTTGGATTTTGCGGGACCATTCCAGGGACAGATTTTCTTCATTTTAGTAGACGCATACACAAAATGGATGGAGGTCATGCCGGTTCCCTCCATCTCCTCCTGCTCAGCCATCCATGCAATGTGGTGGATTTTTAGTGCCCAAGGTATCCCCGATTCCCTGGTCATGGACAATGGGATGGCTTTTACCTCTGCTGAATTTCTTGAGTTCGTCCAATACTACGGTATAAGACACATCCACTCTGCCCCATTCCACCTTGCAACTAACGGGCAGGCAGAGCAAATGGTCAGAACCACAAAAGAGACCCTACACCACATGGACCGCAGGGTCTGGGACTATAAGATGGCCGCCTTTCTATTCAGCCAGCGCACAACTCCCCACACCACGACTGTCCGAAGCCCAGCCAAACTCCTCCTAGGGCGATGCCTGATGATGTGGCTAGATCACCTCCACCCAGACCAGGCACCTGAACACAGCATGGCTCCTGAAGAGCAGGAAGCACTGCGAGGGTTTTTTCCAGGGGACCCAGTATATGCACAGAACTACTCAAGGGGCCCCGCATGGATTCTGGCCAGAGTCATCTGGGTGATGGGGCCACTCTCCTATGAGGTCTCCAGCAATGATGGCCAACTATTAAAGTGCCACATCGACCAGCTGTGTCACCGCATATTCCTGGTGGACCCAGACAACAGCGACTGCGAGAGCCTCAACCACTGAGAACCAGAGGTATCCACTCCCTCACAACCTGGCCCAAGTGGGCTATCAGGGATGGATGCCAATGCCCCCGCAGAACCACCCAGTAGCCAGGAGCCAAGCAACATGCCAGTCCCTGTCAAGCAACTGGGAGAGGTAACAGCGCCCCTGACACCCACCAGAACAACACTAGAACACACAACCCCAGCTCCGGAAGTTCACTGCTCCACTAGAGAGTGGAGACAGCCAGTGTATCTGAGAGACTATGTCAGCTAGGGCAATCTGGACCAACAGGGGAGGGGTGTTATATACACAGTGTGACCGTGCATGCAGTCGGGTCCACACGTGGCCAGGGAAGAGCCCTAGCTTCGTGTCTGAAGACAATAGGCTGAACAGATCCTAGCGCACACCTATCGAAGGGCTAGGATCCAAGAATAGACCAATGGGACTCGAGGGTGCACTGTAAATAACCTATCACGGGTGAGGGTGTGTGTTTGGGTGTGGTGAATTACAGGGATATAAACCAGCCTGTGAGCTGGGTCAAGCATCTCAAGATCTGACTGTACTAACAAAGTATGAGCTGTAATCACTCTGCAACGCATCAGCCTCAGTACTTTATAACAACCTTCACTGAAAGATATGCACATGTGTAAGGTTTCCAGTTCTGGGTGGGGAAATAGAAGAAGGAGAGATGAAGAGATTGGATTTATACTACACCCTTCACTACCCGAAGGAGTCTCAGAGCAGCTTACAAACTCCCTTCCCTTCCCCTTCCCACAACAGAGACCCTGTGAGGTAGGTGGGGCTGAGAGAGGTCTGAGAGAACTGGTCTTGAGAGAAGAGCTCTGAAAGAACTTGTTACTGACCCAAGGTCACACTAGCAACTGCATGTGGGGAAGTGGGGAATCAAATCCAGTTCTCCCAGATTGGTGTACATGCTCCTAACCACTACACCAAACTGGCTCTCCAAATACCTGGAGATTTGGGGGATAAAGCCTGGGGAGGGTGGGGTTTGAAAAGGGGAGGGACTTCAGCAGGGTACAAGGTCATAGAGTCCTCCCTCCAAAGTAGCCATGTTCTCCAGGGAACTGATCTCTGTCATCTGGAAATGATTAGTAGTAATAGAGGAGGAGGAGGGGGGAGGAGGAGGAGATTGGATTTATACCCCACCCTTCACTCAGCGTCTCAGAGTGGCTTACAAAGTCCCTTCCCTTCCCCTCCTCACAACAGACACTCTGTGAGGTCAGTGGGGCTGAGAGAGCTCTGACAGAAACTGCTCTTTTTCAAGGACAGCTGTGCCAGAACTATGGCTTGCCCAAGGTCATCCAGCAGCTGCAAGTGGAGGAGTGGGGAATCAAACCCGGTTCTCCCACATTAGAGTCCGCACACTTAACCACCACACCAAACTGGCTTCACCTGGAGGTTGGCAACCATGCCTGTGTGATATTTTATTATCTGAAAATTAGAGCTCAAAGAAGCTTGGGAGAGGATTTGTTTTCTGCCACTATCAGGCATGTGCTAATGAATGTACTCACCTTTCTTTTTCCCTTCTCTTTACAATTCTGAGGAAACATCTTATTTTCTAACATGTTGTATAGCCTGGATATTTATCACACTGGGATCCATACATTTTAAACATTTGCAGCATCTCTATGCTCTCTAGTTTTGCACTTTGAAGAGGGAGTCTGCGGGCTAACTCCCAAGGTCCCTCCAGTTCTTCAATCCCAGCCCCGCTGCATTCTGTTCTTTTACTAGGAGTCTTTGCTATTAGCCTTGTGTTGTTAAAATATTTTGTAAGCTGCTCGCTGATTGGCCAAATTGCTTTGTTTTACTAAGATCTGACTAGATTCAAGTGCTGATATCAAATTCTGGTATCATTCCAATGTTATCATATTTTGTAATCGGCTTACTGATTGACCGAAGAGCCCGATCATATTTGTAATCTGCTTTGAGTGAGAAAGGCAGGCTACAAATGAAAACCAACAAGCAAGATTTCAACAGCCTCTCTTCCTCAGGTGTGGTCCCCCTGCCCTCCAGTTACGGCCTCCCTCCAGCTTCCTATCCCACAGAGGTAGCCACTCCCTCAAGAGCTGGTTTTACCTGAAAGGAGCCAAATGACTGAGTGAGCAGGTGAGCAATGACATCGGTGCTCCTAACTGCTGCCGCTGCCGCTCTGTCTCTCACTCACCCTGGTCAAACAAGCAAGCAGCAATGATGCATGAGAGTCAATGCTGTTGCCCCTCACTGAACAGGAACAGGGTGGTGGCAGAAGAGGCTCTTATCTATCATAGCCACTTAGACTCCAGTGGTAGCAGGCAGCTGCAGGTGGTAATACCTGCCCGATCCTCAGAGCCCCAACAGCTATCCAACAATGTTGAGCCTGGACATCAGCACTGAGTCCATTTAGGAAATCTAGGAGAATACAGTTGGCTACAGGAGATTTCTAGCAGGAGATCTTGAGATAACACAGTTTCACACAACCAGCTTGTTTGGCTCAAACATACTTTATTTATTTCCCCGGCCCCCAGTGAATTTAGTAATCCTCACAGGAGATGCTGAAGCAGGGCAACTTTTGGGACAAGTCATTATATTTTGCTGCTGGACTCGGGAAGGTAGTATTCCAAGGAGGCAAGCATGACACTCAGGAATTTGTGACTGTACCTGACAAACCATACACATTTTGCTTGCTGAAAAGTGAAGCGGCATTTGAGACCACCAGAAAGCGGACTATTTTAGGCAGTCCAGTTCAATACACTCCACAGCAGGTTAACTGAAAAGGGCAGTGCACACTGGGGGGAAAATAGTTGCTCAACACACCTGTTGTCATTTATTGACGCAGTTGCTCAGTCTGAAAAGGGGCATCGCCTCAATTTGCTTGGCAACTTGAAAAGCAATCTACTAAGGACATGCCATGTACATCTGCCGTACAAGGCGTATGCAGGTTTCTCTCAGATTCTGCTCTTAGTTGTATCTCTGAAGACATAATTATGACTGATACATGTTTTCATGGTGCATGTGAACAACTTTTTTAATTGATGTACTCGTTTTTGGCCACTTGACAGACTTGAGGTGTTCTCAACATATAGACGGATCCTTACTCTACAAACAGCAGCTGAAACCAGGAGTGGTTTTCATCCATTCTGGTGAAGAGGGTGTAATCATTTATCTATGATATAGGCCTAACAATTACAATCCACATATTTATAATGTCAAGGATAAACTAACTAGGGAGTCTCAAGCACCTGCCAGCTCATCTCATGTGCTGCTCGCCATTCACAAGTAGGAATCCAATTTTTCATCGAGCAACTTGACTGTTCATTAGCATACTTGAACAGTACAGTACAGTACAATCCACAGCATTTCACACGTATGCATACTGACACAGCCCAACTGGAGTCCTAGTTCCCTCTCACACAGACCTGTCATTGCTGTGCATCACCAATTTATTTAAAGCCAACTTGCTAGTAAATGGATATTGTTCTGAACACACCCATCCCTCCTGTGTGAGCCGAAGAGCAGGAATCTGAGTGAATACCCTATTCCTGATCTGGAAGCCAAAAGGAACTCTGCAGACTGGAAGGCGCCATCCTTACTTTGGTCCCCATGGCAGCCATTTCCATCATCCACTAGAGGTGAACTGCTGCCTGTAAGCAAGAAAAGTCCCCCCAGTGCCTGTGTGAGGGAAGAATCACTATCCAGCATGGGTTGTATGTCATTAATAATGCATTTTTAAAGTAAGTCTTTTGCTGTAATGGTGGGGTGTATTTGTGGATGCAAGAAACTGAGGGCTTTCATTTTGTGAGACTACACAACATTTAATTAAACCTGGTACTTTCTATATGGCAGTGTGTTCTTTATTTTTAGAAATGTGGTACTAACTCCCCTTCCATCTCTCTTTGAGTGTTCAAAAAAGACCTGATTGGCTGCTTCTGGCTTCTCCAAAAGTTAAAGGGGGATTGGCAGATTTAATTTTTAAAGAAGGGGGAATGGAATTAGTCCTGTCTGTCACCAGACCTGTATCCAGAAGATTTAGGGACCTTCCCTTCCCTTTCAGAGCCACCCTACCCCTTCTGGTCAGATTCACTCCCCTCCAATCAGCTGTTAGATGCGGCAGGTCGGGGCCTGGGGGAGGGGTCCGGCATCCTCCTGGGGTGGGGCAGGGCTCATCATGGTGGGGCTCTGCCCCCAAATGCCCCATTGTGGCTATAGGCCTGTCTGTCACACCAACCCTTTTAGTCGTGGAGTTATCCGGGAAACATACTGGCTGGAAGCAGCCAATATGTGGTGAATGAGATAGATCTATTTTAACTGTATAATTTTACAGTGTTGATATTGTAAAATGGTTGCTATCTACCCTAAATCTAAGGAGTAGGGTGGGATGGATAGATAAATAAATATGAATAACTAAATAAGTACATAAGTCTGTCTTTTCAGTTTTGCACTTTACCTCGATTTAGAATTTAATACACTCATCGCTGATTGGAGTCGCAGCAAGCAAGTGAATTTACAGCACTTACAGTTCTGAGCTTGTGAATTTTAGTATAATGGTACTTACCCATAAGTGAGATAACAAGTCCTTTAAATGTGTTTCATCTTTTATCAAACTTAGGTTTTTATATAAAATGTAAAACATTGATATTCCCATTACATCTAGCAAGGGAAAAGAAACATACCACTTGTCATAATCAGGGGAAATGTTTTATTCCTTTAGATATGCATTTATCTGCTTCACAAATAGAAGCCATAAAAAGAAGATACTTTTTAAAAAATGTTATGTGGTGTACTTCCATGATTACCCAGATTTATGTAGAACTCACAATATCCTGTGGACTCCCTGGTAAATCGGGAAATGAATAGATGCAGCCGTGTTTCAGTATTTGCATGCATTCATTAGTAAATGCAGTCCAGCCTAGCCAAGGCACAGCAGTCTCAGCATCTGCACTGTTCAAAGCATTTGGGGATCTGGCAAAGGAAACTGGACGCTATGCCCTCCTTCCTTTCACACCATACTATGTTTTAAATCTTTTATCATCCTTGCGACTCACGAAGTCATGGAGAAGGTCACTTTAAAGATGTAGTCATATGGTCCAAAACTTCCACTAAGATATTGTTTCATCAAGAGCACATTGCCAGATTTTATGTCATTCTATGCTTTGCCTCGTTTTGTCACTAGGAAAACTTTAGTTGTCAGAAGGATGATGAAACCAGATTCTTCTCAGCCATATTTACTGCTCCATGGAATAAATTTTTGTGTTTAGTACATTATATGTAGCAAACTTATTCAGGCCTACAGGAAAACATTTGATAGTGCATTGTGAGGAGTATGGGTTTTTTGGGGGTGGGGGTTGCTAAACGTAATCACTTTTGTGATCACAGGCACAATCGATTACTTACTCCAAGGTTTTTTCAAACTATAAAATGTTGGTGCCAATTAGTTGGGCAGTTTCCAGAGTCTGTTGGGCTGGGAAGTTTATGAGGTAGCATTTTAGAAATATGCAAAACACCAACCTGCCCAGTGCCATTAAATGAAGCTGATTCCTGGTGGAATTAATTTATATGTATCTTTTAAAAAATCCGTGTTGAACATGAAGAAGGATGAAGTCCATAATGCTAAAATATTTTGTTCCCCGTGCCTAATCACCCCTCTGTAAGAAGCACTCACATGTCAACCCACTGCAAGAACTCTGATAATATTATACCTAGCTTCTAATAATGGCAGACATGGTATATGTTCAAAGAGAGGGAATTGAAAATCACATATTGAGGACCACTAAGAGGAGGGAGCTGTGGGGACAAAATTCCTGGGTCTCAGGTCAGCTGGAAGGCCCCCGAAGCCAACTCATTCTCTCCCAATAATTAGATTTAATTACATTTTAAATGCCGTATAGGCAGTGGGTTGTTTTTTGTTGTATTGGTGGGACATCTAATATCCCTTTGTAAATGCTCCTTTGCTACTTAGACATTGCTTCATGTTATATGACAAATGACATATCTTTTTAGAAAATATGTTGTGCACCTCAGAGCACACTCTATTTATTACTAATCAGAAGACTGGGATTTATCATTCAAGGTTGAGTTTTGCCTATTGACTGGGTCATTTGTTGTTCTGTACAGTGTCAGCTGCTTTCTTTGGTCATGTAATTCTGAGGGATGCAACAAGATATAGTAATTCCAGACTTAAGAGTATGGCTGGGGTTGGGGGGGAGAGTACTTATAATTACTGCCACAACATAGCATGTTTTTATCAACCAAAATTATTTTGGTTTAGGCTTGCAAAATGTGGCCCACTTGAAGCCATCCTTTAGGGACATCTGAATCTATCATTACAGTTTATATTAATTAGGTAGCTGTGTAGATCACAGGTCTCCAACCTTTTGAGCCTTCAGGTACCTTTGAATTTTTGAGAGGGGCTGGTGAGCACAACTCCAAAATTGTGGAGCCCAAAACAGCTTCACAGGAGGTGAAGCTAAACACAACGCTTCCCTCCTTACTTTGCAAAAGAATTGCAGTTGGGGAACAAAAAGAAATGAAGGAATGCCCATGGGAGGAAGGAAGAAAGAGAAGGGGGAATAAGCCTAAAGAGGAAATGGAACCGCAGACCTGGATACTTACCACTCCTCCTGTTTCTCCAGGGGCTGTGGTTGCAGCCATGGAGTAGCCTACATGGAGCAACCATGGAGCAACCAACAACAAGCAGTGCCTTACTATTTCCCTGTGCACTTTTCAAAAAGCTTGGTGGACATCCACCATGACTTACCTGCCAATGTTGGCACAGTATGTGAACTGCAGGCCCCTTGGCCATCTGTGGGTTCAGTTTTTGATTCCTTCAGCCTGCTCTCCTTTGCTGATGGTGACAGGATCCTGGGTGCCGTTAGGATGACCATGTGCCTCCTAGATCAGTGTCCCTCATGGCTGGTTAAAGCCAGTGATAAGAGGATACGGGGCCATCTGATGAACATTGTCAATCTGTCCCTGGAGACAGTGGTCTATCCAGAGGGACTTAAGGAGACTATGGTTGAACAGCTCTTGAAAAAACCATCCTTGGATCCTCAGATCCTGCCAATTAATGCCCAGTTTCAAATTTATTTTTCTGATCAAGGTAATTGAGAGAGCAGTAGCCAAGCAACTCCAAGACTTTTTGGATGACACATCGGCATTGACTCCATTCCAGCTTGGCTTTCACCCCAGTCATGAGACGAAAACTGTGTTGGTCGCCCTGGCAGACTATATCCATAAACAACTGGATTGAGGTCGGTCAGCACTGCTGTAGTTGCTTGACCTCACAGCAGCATTTGACAGAGTTGATAGTCTTCTGACTCACCATCTTGTCAACATAGGCGTCCATGTGGTGGCCCTTCAATGGCTTTCCTCACTTCTCCATGGTCTGGGACAGAGGGTGGCACTGGGAGAGGATGTATCCTCTAAGCAACTCTTACTATGTGGGGTTTTTCAGGGGGCACTTCTCTCTCTGATGTTATTTAACATCTACATATGCCCCCTCGCCCAGCTGGCACAGATTTGGGGGCTTGGGTGTCACCAGTATGCTGATGACACCCAACTGTATCTGTTACTGGACGGCCACCTGGCTACCACGCCACAGTTTGAGACTGAATCTGATGAAGACAGAGTTTCTGTGGCTGGGGGTGGGGGGAGCTTTGGGATTGGAGTCCAGGCTTTTTGCTCTTGGTAGGGTGCCACTGACTGGGCATGATTTTGGATGCTTCCTTAACTATGGAGTCCCAAGTCACACACATTGCCAGGATGGTGTTCTTCCACCTTTGCCAGGCTTGGCAACTGGCTCCTTTCTTACCCTTGAGATTGACCCAGAAGCTCCAGCTGATCCAGAATGCAGTGGCACAAGTCCTGACAGGAACGTCATGGATGGCACCAATGCACCTTCTAAGCTGTGGAGTCTTGTGTACAAAAATTCTACTTTGTGAGCTACTGGCATAAAGTTGTGAGTGAGCGATTTGGCTACTGCATAAATTAGTTTGCTCTGGAGCCATCCTTCCTGAGCTAAGACAAAAATGTGTGAGCCAGAGGCTAAAAAACTGTGAGCTAGCTCACACTAACTCAGCTTAGAGGGAACACTGGATGGTACATATTCAACCTGTGCTGCGCCAGCTAAACTGGCTTCCAGTGGACTACCGAGTCAGGTTCATGGTCTTACTATTGACTTTTAAGGCCTTGAGTGGTCTGGGACCAACTTGTCTGCAAGATTGCCTCCTCTGGTATGTCCCCAGGAGACCTTTACATTCTGTCGACAACAAGCTGCTGGTGATCCCTGGCCCCAAAGATGTCTGGCTGTCCTCGACCTGGGCCAGCACCTTTTTGGTCCTGGCCCCAATTTGGTGGAACTCCCTGCCTAATACCACCAGGGCCCTGCGGGATCTTATGCAATTCCTCAGGGTCTAGATACCAGAAATGTTCTGCCAGGCTCTTGGTTGAGGATAGCAATGGTTTTCTATTGTGGCTGGCACCCTCTCCCTTTCTCCCTTCCCTAACTCTGATCTTTGTGCTTCCTTTACCCCTGCCTAGAAAGTGGCCAGGCAGTCCAGAACATGGATGTAATTTCTAGGGATGCCATCTTGGACTTCTTGTTAACCTGGTCTTTTAACTTTCTTGTTTTAATTTTGTTACAGTTGGAATTCTAATGTTTTATGGCTCTATGCCTTTTTGCTGTACGTTGCCCAGAGCCCTGCACAAATAGGGATAGGGCAATTAACAAATCAAATAAATCGTCACCATCATCATGGAGGTACCAGTGGATGCCATAGTGCCCACGGACACCACGTTGGGGAACCCTGATATAAATAATCTAAAGAAAAATTCATTGGTTTAGCATACTAAATCATTTCAGACAGAAGTAAAACCTAGGATATACCTAGGAATGGTATATAAGAATGCCTGTAACATTGTTCCCCTGCCCCCCAAGTCAGGAGAAAGAACCCAAAAGCAAGATTCTACTTTCTGTTTTTGTAAACACTAACGCCATTAGCCATGTACTTTGAGAAACAAGATTAGAGATGTTTTTATGATTTCCAAATTATCAAGCGAGAAACGTTGCAGATAGAAAGGCCTACCAGGAACTGACAGCTTTCTCACGCAGTTACATTGAGGTGCTCTTTGCAGTGTGTGAGGCACTTTTTAACTAGCTCCTCTGGGCATTGTTAGATATCATTGCTCACTACCAGTGGGAGCCACTGCGCTATTAATAACAGTTCCCATTTTACTTCTGATCAGTCATATATGGGAGCTTCAGAGGGATTGCATCAAGCATATGAAACAACCTAGCAGAACTTGCTAATAGAACAGCCCATTCATACACCATGGTCAGACCTGAGGATAGATTACTAACAAAGCTGCAAGACGGATTTTCAGAGTAAACTTCAATGACCGAATTCACGTTTAAGGTGGGTATGATTTTTGTCCAGTATGTAACAAGTCTGAGGTTAAAATCACAAGAAATGTCCGTTGAAGTCCTTTCAATTTTCCCTCCATACATTTCTACTTCTCTTTTATCAGTCTGTATTCCCAATCTTGTCTATCTGTGAGTGTTTATACAGGCTAAATGCTGTAGTGGATAAGAGACTGAGATGTGAATCAGGAAATCTCCATACCAAATCTCAGCACAGATGTGAATTTACTAACCGGTTTTAGGCACACAACTATTTTCTTAGGTCCCTTCCTGAGCTGCAATACGGGAATAATAAAGCCACCTTTGCATGGCTGTTGGAAACACTGAAGTTGATCAAAATGCTTTGAATTCACTTTGAATAAGTGGTATTATACTATAAGCACTTTCTTCTCTTTCAAGAGCATATATAATGCCAAGCACACTTCTTGCACTAAATAAGTGTTACATATTAGTGGTGACAGTAGGTGTTTAATACACCATAAGTATCGTCTGATTTCCTGAACGTGTAAAACTGCTATAATGAATTAGACTTTGTTATCACATCCGCATTACTTAAGAGAGATCAGTTCTTACTTACTGCTTGGGTTAATTCATTTAACAGCTACCATGTGGAAATCTGTGATATTCTCTCATGTTATGCCCACAAGCCATTTTTAAGTATACAGAATTTGTAGATAAACTAGAGACCCGACGCCAAGGTTTTTAGCTGGCTATTTCAGACCGACATTCAGCTATTTTCTTCACAGCCCTCTTTGAAAATAAAAATATTCCCTACCTCTGCAGTTCACCTTTTACCAGCAGCACATAACCTTCTTGATCTTTAGCCTTGGGTACAGTTTTCCTCTAACAGTTCTCTTCTCACCAGTAGTTCCTTGTTGCTTTAGTTCCTTGCCTTTTTGTCACCCTTCATCTATTAACCCAGCTCATGCTTACCAACAGTACAACCCCGTCAGCCTAAAAGGCGTATGAGATGTTACCCTCAATCAGGGCTCTTTTTGTAGCAGGATCTCCTTTGCATATTAGGCGACACACCCCTAATGTAGCCAATCCTCCAAGAGTTTACAGAGCTCTTCTGACAGGGGCTACTGTAAGCTCTTGGAGGATTGGCTATATTAGGGGTGTGTCGCCTAATATGCAAAGGAGTTCCAGCTACAAAAAGAGACCTGCCCTCAGTCCTTCCCACTGAACATTCCTTCCAGTTGCCAACTACTCATTTAACTTACAGGGAAAGTTCATGAAGGGCCACTGGCAGCTAGAAGCCAACTGAGTCAATCCCCAGTAGCTCTGCCTATCATAATGATGTGCCAAACGCTATGGTAAAACCATAGAGGATTTTTTTTTTTACAAATCCTAGAACATCCCATGATATCACTTCTGGTGAAAACATCAGTGCACCAGTGAGATGCTGGTATGCACCTCCATGTCTACCTACCTGCGCTTCAGGAGCTGGTAGCCAACCCTTCTGGCAACCTTAGCTTGCAGTTTTGCAAGGGCTGCACAGCTTAGTTTGCTTCTGGGTCACGTTTACTTCCCAGTCCGCCACTGCCTCCTTGAGCACATGAACAGACGAATCTGTCTTATACTGGATTAGGCCATTGGTCCGTCAGCGTCAGTACTGTCAACCAATGCTCCCTCTAAGCTGTGGAGTCTTGTGAGAAAAAAATTCTACTTTTGTGAGCTGCTGGCATTAAAGTTGTGAGGGAGTGATTTGGCTGCTGCATAAATAAGTTTGCTCTGGAGCCATCCTTCCTGAGCCAAGACAAAAATGTGGGAGCCAGAGGCTAAAAAACTGTGAGCTAGCTCACACCGACTCAGCTTAGAGGGAACACTGCTGTCAACTCATAATGGCAGCTGCTCTCCAGGGCTCAGTGGGAGGTCTTTCACACCACCTACTTACTTCCTGGAGATGCTAAGGATTGAACTTGGAACCTTCTGCCTACCAAGTAGATGCTCTGCCACGGAGTCATGGCCCCTCCCCTAAACTTCCTGTTTCTCGTTGCCTCCTCACTCCACATATCCTTCCCACTGACCTACGCCTATTTAGCCCCTGCCTTCCTTCTTCTATCGAACTCGATTTCACTAATATTTCTAGAGTTTAACCTCCCTTCATCACTTCCTCCTATTTTGCTTCCTCTTCACAGTAACAGCACGCAATCCTCCCTGACTACTCTTTCTCACATAAATATTTTCCATATATCCCACTCAGAACCATCATCCTTCCCTCTGATATTGAAAACTGTGGTTAAACTGTGTAAATTACATGGCATCACAGCATTCATCCAATGACTGTATGAGGTCTCATAGTAGATTGCAGAGTTGTAACGAAGTTAAGGCAAATGAGGTACTTGCCTTGGGTGCACAAACTAAGGAGTACAGGAAAAAGTATATTATGACAAGAATAAATGTTGTGTTGTTATTATTCTTGTTATTTATGTATTCCCCATTTTATCAAAATAACTACTATGAAAGTATAAGGGGTGAAATTTTATATTTTTTGCCTTGGGCACAAAATTAGCTAGTTATGGCTTGGTAGATTGACCCAAGGTTAGGAATTGCTTATAGAAGAGTAATAGGCGTTTAGTTTATTGCAAAGAAAAGCATTTTAAGCACATATAATGCATTACGACTCCTTCCTCATGCAGACTGTTAGCTGCATCCAACTAACAGTCATAGTTTGAGTTATAAAAATGTAGAAGAAGAAGAATTTTTAAAATCTGTAATATGCATCTGAGCTGAAGAACTGTTGAGATCAAGACAGAGAAGCCATTTAAGTTTAATTTAGGAAGTATAATATGGCTTTTTTTTAGGATCAAATACATTGTGATCAAGTTGAATGGATATCAAACTGCTCAGCAACTTTTATCAAATGTACAAAAGCTGCCCTTGCCATATTCATTTGTGGGGTCAAGTAACGTTTTTATATACTTACAGAAAATGCCCCCCTGCTACTCACACAGCCACAGATATGAACTTTAAACCTATCAAGTAGAAAGAAAATGTGAACTATATGAAATAGACATTTACTGCTCTTTTACAAAGGAGCGTGATCTCTAGACCGGCAGTTTGGACCTGCTTGAGAATAGCCATGGTTCTGTCATTGATCAGCTATTGTCTCCCCAGTCAGAATAACGAGACAGACAATGGTTTGGGCCACTTTATTAACTATTTAGAACAGGGGTGTCGAACTCATTTGTTATGAGGGCTGGATCTGACATAAATGAGACATTGGGCCAGGCCATGTGTGTCATAAAATGTAATGCCACAGCCTACTGCCTGCCAAGCCTGCCACCGTCGGACTGCTCCGATGCCCTAGTCCGACTCCTCTCCTCTTGCACCCATTCGCTGCCATCAGGGCAAGCCTGTCAGGGCCTGCTGCGGCCGCCGCTCCACTGCCGAGATCCACAGGCCATTGCTGCCACTCTGCTGCTGAGGTCCGTGAGGTCCACAGGCCACCACCACCACTCACCGCTGAGGTCCGTGGTCCACGGCCACCACACCCACTGGGCCTCACACTCCCTTGAGTCACTGCCGCCAAAGCCTGGCTGCCGCCTCCACCAACAATCCATGAGGGCCTCAGGTCTATGAAGTAGGCCCCAACAACCCCAGCTCCCTACGTGCTCTAGCTCTTCTCCGCCCAAGCACGAGGTGACGACTAGTTTGGGAGGGAGTGAAGCCTGGCCTATATAGGCTAGCTCCATCCCCACCCCCATTGCGACACAGGGTGTCACAACACCGTTGTCATCCCATCCTCCACCAGGGCAGCAAAACAGCCCCTGCCCTCCAGCAGCCTTGCCAGGAGGGTCAGGAGCCCAATAAACTTAGGACATGGACATATCATTTAGCCCCAGTTATTTCTCTATAATATGGGACAAATACCAACCCAACTTATAAGACTGTTGTGAAGACTGCACTGCAAATATGGAGAACAACCACTCCAGCCCTTGCCTTCCTAAACCATCGCTATTATTCTTTTTATTTGTTAAAAAAAGATCTCCCAAAAGGCACTTATCAGTTCTGAATTCCATCTACCATTTTGTTGTTCACTTTCTTAGTGTAATGAGATCTTTCTGTAAGAAATGTTACTGTCATGATTTGCTTTAGCTATCTTTAATTTTATCATCGACAAATTTCTGCCACTTCATTAGTCATTCTTTTTTCGAAGCTAGTACTGATTTGAATATGCTACAGTTAACCAGACAGATACTGGAGGAGCTATTGTTACTATTCTTACATTGTGAGAATGTGTCATCTGTGTCTACTCTTGGCCTTATACCTTTTTACTATTTGCAGAGCCACAAAAATTATATTTCTTTTTATACCAAGATTCCTTAGCTTGTTTTAGGAGTCTTTAGTAGGGGATGTTGTACAAATGTCTGTGCAAAGTTGACATGAATTAAATGTATTGTACTGACTTATGCATTTATTTGCTGCTACTTGCTCCTGAATGCAGTTGGATATGCACTGCATTGCATTTCTTAATCAAAATCCATACTTATTTTTCACAAATATTTTGATCACTGGTTATAACCATCAAATCAATAAGAATAGCCATGTACAATGGAAGGGAGGGGGGAATCAACCAAAGCCAAAAGCTTGAACAAACTGAAACATTTGTTACCAGGTACTTAAAGCTCAACCGTGTAGAAACAAAATAGCTGTATGGAAAATACCCTACAACTGACGTGATACTAAAGAGAAGGCCCTGTCTCCTGCATCATACATCAGATATGCTCATATGTGAGCAATCAGTCCTTTAAGTACCCCAACAAAGACTGGGCATTGTGCCTAGAAATAAATAGGCAGCTAATGCCATTTTTTAAAAAAGCTGAGGAGATGTTATTCTTGACAATTACTACCTGACAGCAACTTGCTGCAATATTTTCTACTAACTTGTGTCCCAGTCTTCAAAGGCAGCCCCGTGTAGAGCACATTGCAGTAGTCTAACCTAGTTGTTGTAATTGGATCACGGATAACTGTGGCAAGATTTTGCTTATCCAGAAAATACAAAATTGAACAGTACACTACTTGCCACAGAGGAGACCCGTGCCGCCATCTGTAAGCACAGACTTGGTTGTATCCCCTAGCTGAGAACTTGTCCTATCATGAAAAGTGTAACCCCCATATATTACTATCCGACTCCTCAGACCTTGGTTAGTAACATTACCAACCGACAACATGACAGTCTTTGTCTTCTGGGTGTGTATTATGCTTTTTTTGCAAGACAATTCTCTCTTGGCTGCTGAAAATGGGAACAATATAAATATCAGTTCCAGAGGGATAAGAACATAAGAGAAGCCAATGTTGGATCAGGCCAATAACCCATCCAGTCCAACACTATGTGTCACACAGTGGCCAAAAATACCAAGTGCCATCAGGAGGTCCAGCAGTGAGGCCAGGACACTAGAAGCCCTCCCAACGTAGCCCCCCCCCCAGCACCAAGAATACAGAGCATCACTCGCCCCAGACTGAGAGTTCCTATCTATAACTTGTGGCTAATAACCACTGATGGACTTCTGCTCCATATGCTTATCTAATTCTCTCTAGAAGCTGTCCATGCTTGTACATGCCACCACCTCCTGTGGCAGTGAATTCCATGTGTTAATCACTCTTTGGGTGAAGAAGTACTTCCTTTCATCTGTTCTAACCCGACTGCTCAGCAATTTCATTGAGTGCCCCTGAGTTCTTGTACTGTGAGAAAGGGAGAAAAGTACTTCTTTCTCAACCTGCTGCATCCCATGCATAATCTTATAAACCTCGATCATGTCACCCCTCAGCCATTGTTTCTCCAAGCTAAAAAGCTGGAAGCATTTTACCCTTTCTTCATAGGAAAAGTGTTCCAACCCTTTTATCATTCTACAGTTGCCCTTTTCTGCATAGTCATGTTTCTCATGTTAGTCTGCTCTAGCCAGAACAATACAGGAAAGACTGACCGATTTACGGCAGCTTAAGTTTTCATGATCTAGAAACCACTTTGTCAGATGCAGCTAGTGTTACATTCAGTTGGCAGATATATACAAATACACAAAGCTGCAAAATAGCAGAAAGGGGAGTCATTACAAAAAGAGGGAAAGTGTCCTACTTTTTGCAGATGTAGAATTCTGATATTACACTAAAGAGCCCTGAGGCAAGCATGATCCAGTCGAAAAAATCTGAGTAGTGTACATAAATCTGAAAGGGTTCCACAGTCTTTCTAAGGAGGCGCAATCATGTTATGTAGCTAGATTCAAACCTAGTAACATCTTAGAGGCCAGCAAAATTTTCAGGTATAAGCTTCCAAGAATCAAAGCTACCTTTGCCACAAGGCATAGGCTCCAAAAATCTTGTGATTTTTTTGTATTTGTGTGTGTACCTGGAAGTCATGGCAATCTCTGGTGACTAAGTGTAAAGCAACAAAGAACTGTGAATGTCACACTAACGTAATGTTTATCTGAGTAACCTGGGTTGAATACACAAAATTAGCATACAAATAAGTACAGATTACAGGTTGTTTGTTCTTAAACAGAATAGATGTTGTTTGGCATGTTGTTCTACAACAGAGTAGATGTTGTTTGGCGTTAACAGTGGTCTCCGAAATGATCTACTGTTTCGATTTCTCTCTTCTTCTGAACAAAGACAAAAAACAAATGAAATGAAGAACCAAGCAGCATTCGAGCTACTGAAGAACCTTACAAACAACTTGTCTCAAGTCAATTTCTTGTTCCGTGTTTCATCAGCATAAATGTTTGTAGTTATCCCAACTTCATGGTGACAAAATTTACAGACAGATTTCCAAGTGGGCAAAATACTGGCCACTGGCTTTAAGTTTGTTTATACAACTGTGGCCATCTTTTGAGCAGTCTCTGATGACTGACTCCTGCTGGGGACCTGGAGGATGTTCAGAGAGGTGGCTGAATAAAGCCTGCCCCTGCCTTCTGCCTCTGGTATTCCAAGGAGGTCTCCCATCCAAGTACTCGCCAGAGTCAACCCTGCTTAGCCTCTGATATCTGACAAGATCAGACTTGCTTAGGCTATCCAGGTCTGGGCCCCAAAAATCTTGTTGGTCTCTAAGGTGCTCCTTGACTTGAATCTAGCTATTCTACTGCAGACCAACAAGGCTACCCTTGGAAACTATCTTCAAGTTATGTAGTGAGTTACCCCTCCCTAGTCCCAACTGAGTCCATGTCTGATAGTACTAAATTGGCATATGAATTCTAACTTGGCAGCTTCTCACTAGATTCTTCCTTTGGAACTCTTTTGCTGAAGCACTGCTTCCTATAAGTCTTGGAAACGGAGCTGAAAATGAAGACAAGTAGCAAAGAATCCCAATTCTGGACAGGAAAGACTGCATTATAAAATACTAATATTTAGTCACATAAACTCAAAAGCTAGTGAAGACGCATGCCATACACTCAATTGCATAAAACAAACATTCATGAAGCAAATTTTCTGGAAATATGATTAAAAAGACAGGAAGATTGGCGGTAACGTCTACCGAAAGTGATAGCGGCATCCTGTTCTGTAGAAAGAACTTGCTATTACTTTTGTGATTAAGTTGTCTATAAAGGTGATATATAGCCATCCATTTTCTCCAGTTATCCATGCAAAGCAACACTTTGCTTTTCAAGAAGTTAAAAGTGGGCCTTCATTGTTTTTATCCAGCAGACCAAAGACAGCAGACAATCCATATGGAACAAAAGAAAATGTGGCCTTGGGTTATACATTGAGCAGCACTGCAGTAAATCTTATTTATTTCCACCAAGTCTTCAGTATCTAAAGCTCTTATGTATTTATTATCAGCAACGTGTCAAGTAATGTGGTAACTTGACAAGGTTCTATTCAAGCAGCTTAGTGAGACATATAATACTTATGAGTTTTGATAAGAAAACAGTCAGAAAGGTCACACTGTCTCTTGTATTCCCTATCTCTTTGAGCAACAGTGACTCAATACGGAGAAGACAAAAGTGTTGAAACATCCCCGGAAAACTGAACACTGGACAGACATGCTGTCTAATAACATACTCAGGACCTCAAAAAGAGAAAGTTGTAGCGCCTTCCCATGCGTTCCACTCATTTGCCCTCCTAATTAATGTCTCCAAGAAGCCTTCGGGTGGGTAGCCGCAGGGCTATTTTTGAGCAGGAACGCACAGGAACGGAGTTCTGGCTGGCTCCTAAGTTGGCCACACCCAGCAGGAACTCACTAGCATAATAGGCAACACCCAACAGCAGAAACTCATTAGGATTGGCTACATTAGGGGTGTGTGGCCTAACATGCAAAGGAGTTCCTGCTACCAAAAAAGCCCTGGGTTTTGACAACAAACAAAGTAAACAGAATAAGAAGCAAAAGGTGGGTGTGGCTGGATGACCGCACTTCTGGTAACACAGGGGTGCAGCCTAATATGCTAATGAGCTGTGCTGTCAGGGGTGTGGCCTAATATGCTAATGAGTTTCTGCTGTTGGGTGTGTCCTATTATGCTAATGAGTTCCTGCTGGGCTTTTTCTACAAAAAAAAGCCCTGGGTAGCCATATTGGTCTGAGGCAACAGAATAAAGTTTCAGCCCAGTGGTACCTTTAAGATCAATGAAGTTTTATTCAAGGTATGACCTTCTGTGTGCATGTGCACGTCATCAGATACATTGAAACAGTTTTCCTCAAGGCCTGAGGAAAACTGTTTCAGTGTATCTGATGAAGTGTGCATGCACAGGAAAGCATATACCCAGAATGAAGCTTTGTTGGTCTTCAAGGTGCCGCTGAACTCAGACTTGGTTCCAAGATGCCTGTTAGGCTAACAGCCTGTGAAGTTTTAGCAACCTTCATCACTGGAACAACACAGAAGCCTAAAACTGCTGTCTCAAATGCCAGCTTCTTTTGAGGATAAATCCAAACATAATGCAGAATGTGTGCATCAGCAGGGGACCAAAGGGAGTAACCGTCAGATCCGACATTCATCCCCAGTATTATCCTGAACCAGATGCAAAAATTAAACCGAATACTTCCAAAATTATACAAATCAAGAGATAAGGAATATACCAACTAATGGTCAAGCTGGTGCTGAATTTCACAATGTTGCCAATTAAAACCAGGGAGTTTTCTTTGCATGTAAACCCTTTATAAACAATACTTCAGCACGCCAGATTCATGCTATCTTAAAAATGGAAGCAATCACACGCACAAGCACAAATAAAACTTCAGAAACTATTGCATAACCATTTTTCTATTTCTGAACTCTCTTATAACTTCATAAATTGTGTTCTGAGTTATTCTGTG
This sequence comes from Gekko gecko, assembly GCA_029375565.1. NCBI lineage: Eukaryota > Metazoa > Chordata > Lepidosauria > Squamata > Gekkonidae > Gekko > Gekko gecko. The sequence continues at coordinate 119,427,988 of JAPDNY010000003.1, read as the reverse complement.
GCTAATGTTCTTTGCAAAGCTAGAAATAGTTCAGGTTTTGAAAGTCAAAACTGGGGGGGGGGGCAGGGTCTCAAAACCCCACTAGAAGCATGGCTAGTTGTTCAGCATCATTTATTTTAATTGAATGCGTTTTCAAATAAGTTCATTTAAGGTATGGGCATCTGAACTGTTGCTTAGGCCCTGCAAATCTCAGTAGAGGGAACTTCTCTCTGCATATTAAGTATGTTTCAGATCCAGGTAAATGAGAATTTTAATGGTTATTCTCAAAATCAACAAAGAAGAATCTGTTTGCATTAGGAATAGGTTAGGGGAGTGCACATCTTTTTAAAAAATCCCGAAATCTTTTGCTTAGGGCCATCATAAAGAGAATTCAAAAGCGTTTCAGAAAAATTGGGTTACTTGCAACTTTTATTTGTCTTTTATTTCCCTCCAGTTTAGGCTTCTTATTCCCCTTGAACATATTATTCCGATTAGGTCATTTTTACTATTACTCTTCCTGGCCCATTATTTCTGAGTGTTAATGCTAAACTCTTTCACAGCAGCTTGCAGAGTCGAGCGAAGAGAAAAAATGTGCATGTCATTATTGAAGTATATTAGATAAAATGTTACCTTTAGATGAACTTGACTAAAAACAATGGTTTGGTTGTAAATCTGGATCACAGCTGGAAGCCATGAGCTAAATAGCAATGCGAATAATGGGAGGAAGGGGGGGGGAAATGGCACTATTAGGCAAATCAAAGTCTCATAATTTACATAAACACCTGCTCGTGCTTAAATCTTTTGAAACACAATTATTTTTAGATCCAGGCAAGTGCTGAAACTCCGTTTGTTAATGCTCAGATATGCTTGTTCCGCCTCCCTATTTTTTTCCCCTTCACCCAGGATGCTGCTGGGATCAGAATCAGCAGATTAAGGAGTCGCTGTCAGCTGTTCTGCCTGAGGGAGGATTTTCCTTATGATGAGGCAAGGGATTGCTCTTGAAGAAATGGGGATGGGAAGGGGCAAACCTCCCCCTTCCCCCCGCTTAATGACCACTTTCCTAATTCTGATTGGGAATCAACCTGATTATCAGTGCTCAGGGTGTTTCCATTAAGGCTTGTTCACTGGCAGGCATCTAATTATTCAAACACTCCTCTAGGTTAGGACTAGCATTGAGCCTTCGAAATGAGCCAAATGGCAGGCAGTTCAAAGCAAGCACGTTTCTTGACAAATGATGTGGTGTCACTGAATTGCCAGAATCCACACCAGATGTGTTATTTAGTGAATTCTGAAGTAAATGGTCCAATGTCTCCCCTCAATAGCTCTTACATCATTAAATCTAACGCAGGGCAAGGCTCTGCCCAATTATACAACAGGGTGAAACACCTTTGGAAGACGCCTCCCCTACCATTATCCTGTGTTAGTGGACTGCTCATGTGAACATATGTAGATAAGCTTACCACAATTCATAAACATAAACTCTCAGTTTCTCTGTGTGTGTATATATGTGTGTGTTACAGATTGTCTCACTGCCAACTCAGTTGATAGGTATTTCAGTAATCCATTGCAGTATTCCATAGATTTAAGCTGTTGATTATTGTTGTTCCAGTGTATTTTCTGGTTTATGCTTCCCCCCCTGTTTTTTATTTCTTTCTTTCACCAAAAAAAAAACAACCCAGAAAAAAAGAACAATGGGAAACAATTCAAAATCCAGGAAGGAAGGAAGGAAGGAAGGAAGGAAGGAAGGAAGGAAGGAAGGAAGGAAGGAAGGAAGGAAGGAAGGAAGGAAGGAAGGAAGGAGAGGGTATACATAAAGTAGGGACAAAAAGATAACAACAGTAGTGGCAAATCTACAAGTTTCTATAAAAGATTTCCATATACCTAAAACAATTCCATATGCAGTTGTTGTATTCGCATACTGGCAAGAGTTCCAAGGTCCTAAATCCACTGATCTACTGGAGGTGGACATTTATCTTTCCATGTCGTAATAAGAGTCTTTTAGTTGTAGTAAGGGCATAGAGGGTCCATTTTTTTTTTTACCATTAGTTAGCCTGCAAGAGATGGGCAAATAGTTAAACAGATTGTGCTAAATTCAGGTGGGTAGCCATGTTGGACTGCAGTAGCAGAACAAAGTTTGAGTCCACTGGCACTTTAAGACCAACAACATTTTATTCAACTTTGTTGGTCTTAAAGGTGCCACTGGACTCAAACTATAACAGGCTAAGGTTAGGCTAAGAGAGAACAATAATGCCACCACTGCTGCAAAGCATAGGCTCAGGCTGTTAAAACAAAATACTCCCTTCACATGTGCAAAATGTTGCTATTTCAAGCTCAAATGCTAAGAAAATTCAATCAAGTCAAGGGGGATGCAACAGTTGTCAGGATATAGAATCAGGGGGGAAACAACTGGAAGAGGAACAGTTAAGCACCACTGGGATTTCAATACACTCCACTGAAATGTTTGGTTCTTGGTATATTGAAGAGGTCTTTACTAGGGGTGTGTACCCCCAAAAAAATCAGTATTTTTCAGGTTCAGATATACCAAACCAATTCCAGTATTGGTATGATACTGGAGTTCTGGAAATTATCAGTCTGCTGACTTTATTCAGCTCAATTATACCCTATGGGGATTTAAACTTTAAACCCCCTCAGTCTCTGGAGTTGCACCCAGGTGGCGACACACTCTCATCACTGAAGAGAAGGCAAATTTCAATATTTTTCAATATTTCAATATCTTTCAATATTTTTATCTCTTCCTCTTGAATTTTAAATGTTGTGGCAGTGGACACTTTAAGTATCTGGTCCCTTGTTGATCTTTTTGCAAATTTGACAAATATTTCCCCTGGAATATTATTTTTTTTCCACAAACTCTGAATAGGTTCTATAGATCATGTCTATGTCTGCTTGTAATATTTCAGGTTTGCTTTTAATCAAGGGGGCCAGTGCTTCACTTAAAATTTCTCTTAAATTTTCATCTTTATTTTCTGGAACCCCGTGAAATCTTAAGACTTAGACAGACCTCTCCACCTGCAATTGTAGTAGTTGTTTTTCGGAAGCTCTATCTTTATCTGTAGTGGCTATTCTTTGATCCAATTCTTTGGTCTTAGTTTCAAATTTTTAGCTTTTGAGACATCTTCTCTGATGTAGCTTTAGTCTCCTTCAAGTCCTTCTGCAAATCATCAAATTTCGTGCTGAGATTTCTGAGCTGATCCAGCAGAGGGTGCAAGGCTTCAGAAATTGTAGTAGCTATATTGATGGTAGTTTCCAGTCTTGTGACCGGCAATGTTGCACTGGCATTTCCTGTGGTGCCTCTGCCACTGGATGCCATTTTACCCCCTCACTGTGTCATTGTTTACATTAAGGTAAAAGTTTGTAAAAGTTCTGAAGTTTTTCTATGCAGTAATTATCAGGTCTCACTGCATTCCGCTTAAGTTGGGTGGGTTTCTAACAGCGTATTCCCGGGCTTGCTTTGTATTTTGCTGCTTTCTACACTGTAGGGTAGGGGTTTTCCTCCAGGGAGTCCCCCTCCCTTTCTCTGTGAAGCTTTGTCATCTCACTATCAGTTCCTCCACCCTCTTTAGATTTGTCTTTCTTTTGAGACTTCTTTACTCACTTTTTTTTAAATCGCTGGGTGTCTTCCTGTAGAGAAAGTCCTTTTTGCTTAAGCCCTTGCACGCTCTGGTCCAGTGAACGTCTCTGGTTGCCTTTGCTGGTCTCGGGGCAGTGGGACCTTGAGGAGCAAGAATAGAGCCTCAATCCCCAAGCTGCAGCTTCAGGAGCAGCTCCTTCAGCGCTACAGGCTAGAAGCTCCCTACAAGAGCTTTAGGGGGGGACTGAAAACGTCTGATCCCCCTCCCTGCCACCTCGATCCAAATCGCACCCATCAGAGCCCGATCAAGTGCATTCATTCATGAGTCGCCGAAAACCGGAAGTCCATCAGGTATTTCTTTGGTTCAGCTTAGCGAAATGCACATCCCTAGTCTTTACCATAACCCACTAGTTCTTAAATATGTAGCTGGCGAATTTCTATTACCTGATCAGAGGTTCCAAAACTTATTTGGCCTACCACCCCCTTTTCAGAAAAAAATTACTCAGTGCCCCCCTGGAAATCTACCTTCAAGAAGTGGACAAAAAGATGCAGTTTGTGGATCTGCAACTGGATCGTTCCAGCCCACCTGGATCATTCCAACACCCACCAGCCCACTTTGGGAACCAGTCATCTGTATGAAAACATGTATCCAAACTGATATTTAAGGGTGGCTCATGTAGTGGTTTACTAGGAAGCCTATAACTATCATTGCTGCATGCTGCAAAAGAAGGAAGAAGATTCAGCATACTTACCAAAGAGTGTCAACTTGAGAAGAACTGTGGGTATTCCCACAGCACTGTGCAGGTTCTTCCTCCAGGGAGGAAGTGGATAGTAGCACCTGGCACTGGCTAATGACATTATTACCTGTCCCCACAACAGGTTGTGCTATCCATTTAGCAGTTGCAAAATCCTCCAGAAGCTGCCAGAAATGTGCTCTCTCCAGCTTCTCGGCCTTTTGCTAAGGGTACTGAATATTCCTCCCCCTTCATTGCCAATCAGTATCAATCCCTGTAGTCTTCCAAAAACTGCCACACCAGACACTGGGGCTTAAACGAAGGGGGTCAGTGGTACTCAAGCCCCGCTGGGAGTTCCTGACAAGGCATTGCCCCCTCCGGACCATCAGGCTCTCTTGGATTTCCCATCAGGGGGCAATTCCCACCCCCTCAGCTCCGGCTGTCAGGTTCTCAACTTGTCAGTCCTGAATTTATTTCATTTATTTATTTATTATTATATTTCTATCCCGCCCTCCCAGCAGACGGGCTCAGGGCAGCTTACATTTATCGGCAACATCTGCCAATCCACAATAAAACACTTAAAAACAGTTAAAACAACCAAACAATAGACAATTCATACTTTTAAATGCTCACAATAACAATCGGCCTTCAGTGAATTAAGACGGTGTATTGTCAGATGTGGTTCTAGATCCCGATCCAGCGGTATCCCAGCCTCCCGTAAAGGTAGGGCTCGTTCTCCATACAGGGCCACCTTTGTCATAGATGTTGGTAATGACCATGGTTGACGATGGAGTGATGGTGGGCGGCTCCTAGTTGAAGGCCTGGTGGAAGAGCTGTATGTCTTTGTAGCAATTCAACAAGTTCCTAGGAGGCACAGGGCTGGTTTTGTTTGTTTGCTTTTGTAAAGATAAGAGGGGGAGGGACACGTCAGTGGATAATACTGTCTGTGAAGAAATAAGAGAGAGAGAGAGCATGGAAGAGGGAAGGGAAGATTAGCCCATCTACCAATCAGGAGGCTTCAGTGGTTGGACTGAAGAATGTTGTCTGGAACACAAACTGTGATGTAAGTACGGTTAGATTTGAGTCCAGCAGCACCTTAGAGACCTACAAAGTTTGGGGGGTTATGAGCTTTCTAGCCAAAGCTTCCTTCACTGGTATTTGATGGAGGGAACATTGACTCTCAAAACTTTATACCCCCAGAATCTTGTCGGTGTCTAAAGTACTTCTGGACTCAAATCTAGCTATTCTACGACAGGCCAACAGGGCTGCCCTCTAAAACTCCTTGATGTAAGTAATGGACCAAGAGAACTATGGTTTGCCTTCACAGATGGGATACTAATAACTGCATTATTACTGTGTCCTCATGACCCTGCCTTAGAGAAGGAAATGGCCCCATCTCCATTTTGTCTTTAGCTACAGGTGTGAGGGAGTGTCATGGAGGACCTCTTTCCTACCTAGATGTGTGCTGTTTGCCCTGATTCCATCCTGGCGAAATTTGCCTTGGCAGTCATGTTAGGAGCTTGCAATGCCTTGCTTTGGAGAAGGTGAGGTCAAGACTCTCCTCAGGCTATGCTAATGAATGGCCAAAACCTTGAGTGGGAGACTGCTTTACTGATGGGACATCTGCATATCTACCCATTGCCACAGGGGCTTGCAAAGCCAGGCATGCAAAGTTGATCTATCAAGGTAATTTCATCATAAAATACAAGTCTTCCTGAGTGCAAAATCTAATCACTATCAAGCAGCCAGGTGAACTGATTACCTTTTGCTGGCCTTCAGTGAATTTGTCCTAGCCTACCAGCCTCCTCCAGCAATGCTTGTGGAAGGGCGCCCGGCATGAACATTTGGTGCTGTTCATGGTGATTTGTGAATGATTACATTTTCTAGATGGACTATCTCGGCTCAATTAAACTGTTTACAAAAGTCCAAGGCAACGGGAGGAGGGGGGGGCAGAATTCTCCAGCCTTGGAAACATCAATAGGAGCTCTTCAAAGCTTAACAGGCACTGCTGGCTGCCAATAACAGAGTTCCAATTCTGCTCTACAGAGTCAGAATGCTCTTTTCTCATAGCTGTTTGCTGTTAAAGAAAGAGGCAGGGAACTTTTTAAAACCAAACTAGCAGGGCACATTCCCTCATGACTAGGAACTCCTCTCTGCTGCTGTGGTTTTGGTGTTAGGTGGACTCAGGGGTCTGAGCCATCCTTTCTTTCTGTTCATGCTGAGCAGAGGGACTTAATTAGTGGATTTCTTGGCTGAGGGCACACAGTTTGATTGTGATTCCTCTCCCCTGCTGGAATTTGGGGGTCTTGGGTGGACTCAGGGATCTGAGTCACCCATCTCTCTGCTCACACCAAGCAGAGGGGATTAGCTAGTGGGTTCTTTGGCTGAAGACCCACATTTTGATTGAGAACTCCTCTCTGCTGTTGGGGTTTGGGGGTCTTAGGTAGACTCAGGACTCTGAGTCACCCTGTCTCTCTGCTCACACCATGCAGAGGAGCTTAGCTAACGACTTTCCCAGTTGAGGACCTGTTTTTTATACCCTCTCACCCCTTCTGATTGTAAACCAGCCCTTCTGTGTCCCCTCCCAGTCCAGTGCCAGAAAGCAGCTGTCCCTCCTCCCACCTTCTCTAGTCCTGAGGCATCATTTCCAGCCTACACTTTGGAAACATTTCCTCACCCTCCCCATTGACCATTGTGTGGCAGAGTGCCAGGTGTGCCATGCCCATGTCTGGAGGGTCACAACCCCCCCCCCAACATTTGTCCTTTTCCATAGGCACCTGCAAAGGGTGCACCCCAGTATGTTACCACTAGGAGAAAGAGTGGTGGCCAATGGGAGGAAGAAGAGGCCCACTCTCAGCAGGGTGAAGCAGAGGGGGAGCAGGAGGCCCTCCAAGAAAGGATCCCCACACTTGGGGTGCCATGGGTGGTGGGACATCAAGGCAGGCCACCTTTCAAGAAGCGATTCCCATGGGGATGCTGACAGTGCCATCCAGAAAGGCTGCATGGAGGGCCCAGGAGCAGTCACTCACTTCATCAGTGAGGTGATTGCTGTGGATAGCCAACTCTTCTACCTTCTGGAGGACATAGCTACAAAGTGGTTCTGCTTCATGCACAGGGGATAGATGCAGACCACATGGTGCAAAACATCACTGCCATGATACAGAGTAGCCTGAGGGAGTGGATGGGTGGTGACAGCATCAGCTGTGGCTACATAGTCATGGACACTGGCAGCAACATGCCAGCAGTGGTGAAGTCTCTGTGCTTCAAGGGCATCTGCTTGGCACACACACTTCACCTGGTGATGAAGGATGCTCTGGGGCTGGGGAGAACAGTCAGGACCAACCTGGGACACTGCTACCCCTTAGATTTGGGCCTTTCTGGAGACCTGCTGGTGCCTGGCTGCCCACATCTTGCACAACATCAGGTCTGCCCATCTGCTGTGCAAGAAGCAGGGGGGTGGGGGATAACCCTGAACACCAGCCCATCCTGGATACATGGACTCCACCCACTGAGGGCAAGTCATCTCCCAGATTCCTCAGAGGGGCTGGAACCCGTCATTGGCTGGCCCTCCACACTGCAGCCAAGCCCCAAGGGGATACCTGTTCTCCTATGGGTCAGGGCCTTGACAGAGAGGTTGTGGGTGGGCATCACCATCAGGTTGCATCCTCTCTGCAAGGAAGGGGGGGTACAAGCTGGCCTGTGTTTGTGACCCCTGGATGAAAGGCAGCATTGCTCTCTGGAATGCAGAGCTTGTGCAATGGAAGCATGAGCTCTGCAAAGTGTGGAGGCTACAGGCCAACAAATGTGGCTAGTGGATGAAAGAGGCTGGGGGAGAGGAGGAGAAGGAGTCGCAGCCCGGCACCTATGCCCCAAAGGGCCCTACTAGGGAGAAGCCTCACTACTGGTTGTCAGTGGTGAACTAAGAGGTCAGCAGCGGCAAGGATGCCATGCATGCAGTGGCAGAGGTTTCAGCAGAGATGATGGTAAGGGAGTACCTCTCCAAGTCCCCTAAGCCCACCTTCACTGATCACCTGGAGTACTGATCATGCAAGGCTGCCATCTGACCCGACCTCTCTTTTGTGGCCATGAGTCTCCTGCCCTCCTACCAGTCTCCAGAGCAAGTAGGTGTTCTCCTACCTGGGAGACATTCTTAGCCCCCCACCACTCCCTCCTGGACCTGGCCAAGGTAGATGAGTTGGCTTTTGTGAAGATCAGCCTCCCTGGGCTACCCCTCTCTGGACCTCACCGGGTAAGATCCAGGCCTCCTATTGTCTCCCTGTGTGTCCCCCCCATTCCTCCTCCTCTCTGGATGATCCAGCCTGCAGGTTGTGCCCTTGATACTTGAGTGGGACGTAAGTCACCTTTGCTGGGGATGGGGATGGGCTCCCTCACCCAACACCTACCTCATGAAACAACATCTACCTCATAACACAACACCTGGGAGGGGAGGGGCACCTGGGAAAGTTGATCCTGGGAGGGAGCTGCACTGTCAGAGGTATGGCCTAATATGCTAATGAGTTTCTGCTGTTGGGTGTGGCCTATTATGCTAATGAGTTCCTGCTGGGCTTTTTCTACAAAAAAAGCCCTGATAAAACCATATAGTAAAGTGCTAGTGACATTGATTTCATAATGACTGCTGTTCGATTCTCTCTTCTTACTGTTGGTTCTTCAGTTTCCACTGGTCTGGTGGGGCTGGGGTGCCTTGTCCGCCAAGCTGTCACAGAGTAACTTGGGGAGCCCCAGTCAGAAGTCTCTTGTCATGTCTGCCTTTCTGTCATTTCATCACTAATTGCTTTAAATGAAATACTCTGATTTCCACTGTTCTGGTGGGGATTGGAATGCCCACCAAGCTGTCATGGTATAACTTTGGGACCTCCTGTTGAAAATCTGGGGATGTCCTTCAGAACCTGCTTTTGGAGACTTGGGGGGCTGCAAGTGTAGGAGGGATGCTTGTCTTGCTTCCAGTGTCCAGCTGGGGGGGGCGGTTCTATCCAGGTGAAGTTTCCTTGTTCTTGACACATTCCATACACCCCTGTAACTGCAGTTGTTTTTTCCAGAGAGACCTTTTCAGGGGAGGGGGGGGTCTGTAACCTGAGAAATGTAAGCCACCCCCAATTTGGAGAGATTGTAGAGGAGCAGGTGGTAGAGTAATGTTCCTTGTGTGTTTGGTGTGTGTAGCTTGCAGGGGGTCCATTCTATACACTTTTGAGGCCGTGCCTGACATTTCTCCCAAGAGCACTTTCGTGGCTTGACCTTAGTCCTGTTGGGTTTGCAGTACCACAGTGGCACTGGTTCTGCTGGGCTTTCAAAAATGCCCCGCTTCTTCAGTTTCTACTGGGAGATTCCTGGTTTGACCTTAGTCCATTGGAAACAATGCAGGATGAGGTCACCTTCTTTCCTCACCAATCCTCACCAAACTTGGAGGGCAGGTAAAGGAGAGCCAGCCACCTGTTGGAAGTTTGGTATCTCTAGCTTGCACAGAATCCATTCTATACCTCCTGAGCCTGTTCCTGTCATTGTCCCAGAAGGCATTTTCCTGGGGGCACCTTCTTTGGGGCTCCATAACTCAGACCCTGTAAATCCAATCCTCACCAAGGACAGGTAGAGGATAGTCAGCCAGAGATCCCCTGCAAGCCTGGTGACTCTAGCATGGGGGGGGGGCATTCTAACACATCACAAACTTCACAAATCGAACCAGTTTGTCTAGACTAAAAAAGAGTTCATGACCGCCCATGCCATGGTTCGTGAACCACACATGCCACAAACCATGAACTAAACCACACTTTCCCAGTTCTTACCCATCCCTATGCGCAGCCTAAGTTGTGAGGAAAAGAGACAAGGGAAGGAAGTATTTTGTTTCATACACAAATAGGGTGATTTCCCACTAAAGCTGCCTCGGGGTTGCGCCGCTGTTTGCCCCGATACTATTAGTCAATTTCACACCCGAAGCTGCGGGGCTGCATTTTGACCCGCGGCTTCGCCCGATTTCCCCCGCAGTTTCGTAATCCTGTTTTTTGAGGATTACAAAACTGGGGGAAATCAGGCAAAGCCGCGGGTCAAAATGCAGCCCCGCGGCTTCGGGTGTGAAATTGACTAATAGTATCGGGGCAAACAGCGGCGCAACCCCGAGGCAGCTTTAGTGGGAAATTACCCATAGAATATTTCTCAAATTGTCTCAGTGAAGGTGTCCATGACATCTTTCCTCTCCTCTCACAGAATCCTCTGTCTTTGACTGAATTTCAGACTGTTACAAGTGGAAAACATTATATTTTTAAGGCCACACGATTAATTGTTGATGGCAAATGATTTTTGGAAAGAAACAATTTCATACTGAAATAATTTAATATAGATTATGAAGTATGGGCCTGGACCAAGTTTAGTCCCACCCCCACCCGCAAACTGAGAAGCCTATGCCCCTGAAAGCCACCCCTAGCATTATGACACCAACCAACTTTCTAGCAGGCAAAAGTTCCTCAGGAAAGGCACAAAAGCAGTCTTCATTCTCATTTAGTCCTCTGTGATCTTGTTCTATGCAGGCAATCATATAAGGAGCTGTTCAAAATGGGTAATTTCATTGAGACAAAGACAAAGTTGACTTCAGATATGCCATTCTTAGCCACAAAAACAGGGATAATCTTAGCATTGCTCTGAAAAATGTTCCTCTGGGATACCTTTGCCCTTTTTAGAGCTCTGCCATTAGATAAAAGGAAGTCAATAGCACCAAAGGCAATTTTAAGAGGAGTGCACAATCTCTGGTATCCCCAAGCACATCTCAAATCACTCACCATATTGGGTTGAACTACTATAGACCAAAGTAGAAAATGGGGTCCTTAAATAGGTGTTTGTGTGTATTTGTGTTGTGTTGTGTATGTTCCAGGGAATATCAAATGTGATGCTTTATGAAAGCATGAATTAAGAACCTCAGGGAGCCGGAGAAATATTGATTTGGCACAGTATGTTGCTCAGTCAAGGGAAGAACTGGAGATAATCAGCAAAATGTAGCTGCTGCTTTGGAATGTGCTTGCAAGCCAACCTTCTTGCCAGTCATTCGCTGGGGTGACACTAACTAAAGACAAAACATTGAATTGGCTGTTCTACCTATACCTTATTTCCATGTTATTTAAATGATGAGAAGAGAATATAAAGCTAACTCCTACGAGAGTGGGATATTTCTCCCCGGGTACAAGGACTGCATTATTGTCTTTATTTGCTCAACCATCAAAACTGTGTCAATGGCAATGTCAAGTGAATGAAAGTGTGTCTATTTAAGGGTCAGGGCTAGACATGAGCCCAGAAAGCCACTTTTTCTCCTTTTGGGTGCCTTGCATTGTCATTCTCATCAGTTTCTGCACTCCTCGTTTTCATTGCTCCCTTTAATTATTATTTGGAATTTCGTATTTCATTTACGCCATTTACATTCCATGCAACACACAAATAATGCAGAGGAATATGCACATTATCCGAGAAAAACAGCATGTGGAAAGAGGAACTAACAAAGGGGAGACAAAATCAAAACGGAGACCAGCAACTACGCAAAATCTGGTGTTGTCTCTCGTCAGGGTCGCCCCTGCTTGCTGCGCTCCCACTTTCACACATTCCTCTGGCCTTCTGTACAGAGCAGGTGGGCAAGCAAGCTGGAGGCATGTAGTGTTTGCATTTGGAATCTGTACTCTTCATTGTTCTGGGGTACAGATAGTGCAGTCAAAACCTATGCACACAGAGTTTGGATGCAAGTGGGTTCTGTACACAGATATGAGAATGGCCGGGTAAGTATTCATAGTACGGGCCCCTCCCCGCATCATCCTGCATTGTCCATCTGTACATAACTCCCGTGCGGGTGTCAGGGCTCCCATCCAGCGTGCCAGTTTCTGACTCACTGCAGGCAAGAATGCTATATTTGGTCTCCAGTGCAGCCATAATAAATTTGTAGACCAGCTAAGGTAGGAACAGATCAGAGACGAGCTGGTATTATCTGAGTGAAAGCTGGAAGGGGTTGGTTGCATTGCAAAGGTTACACAATGGATTGTGATGCTTGTCTCATTGCCTTCAAACTTGTGTGTGGTCTCCTTATCTATTATGCCTATAGAAAAGTTAACATTCGTGAGCAAAAATGAAAGAGTTCACCTGTACATGCTTCTAAGAAATGGATCATTCATTTTTTTAAGAACAGATATTTATTATTCTTTCTCAGATCTCTAGAAAATTATAGTTACAGGCTACCTAATATAGGGTGCCACCTAGCCAAACATCCCATTCAATCCCATTGATTTCAATGGGAGAGCTAAGCACATACTTAATTTCTCCTATTTAAGTTGATTAGACTTAGATGTGTTAGGCTCTGGCTGGGTCATACACCTGCTTTTTAATTGAGCCTGTAACCCTTTCAAAAATGAGAAGGGTCAAAACATAATAAAAACTGGAAGGAGAAAAATACTTGTGTGTCATCTCACTTACAAATCAATAGAGCGTTTCCAAATCCAGCCCAGTGTGATTGCAAAGATCTGAACAGCCTCTCCTTATTACTGTACCATAGTTCATTTAATGCTGCAACTATAGTTCATTTAATGCTGTGCTGGCTCCTCTTGCATTTTCCTCATATAAAAGTTAAGTATCCACTACAAAAATGAATCATCTAAACTCCAGGTAAAAGCCATCACAGTATGAAAGTGGAGATCATGCTGTGAAAATGATATCAAATGTTATATAAAAAGAGCTATCCTATTGAAAGCGCTGGTGGTTTGTAGTTTACCTCCTGTTAGCGGTTCTATCTGTATTGATTTCAAAAACCTGTTCAGAAAGCTAAACTCAGAATTTTTATGAAAGCATTTGTAGAATGCAAGCTGTAAGCATCTTTCCATGAGTGCAAAACCAATATCACTTCATCACTCGTTCACTCTTTCTTCCTATATACAGCCAAGAAATAGTAGAGCAGGAACACACAGCTATGAACTAACCTAACAAGAACAAAGATTTGAAATGGCTGCTGTTTGGGCTCGGCGAGACTTCAATCAGCCCGTTCGTATAGTGTAAATCAAACAAAGGAAGCAGCAAGTGACCCCAACATCTTCTCAAGGCACACACACAAAAAGAGGTTACATTGAACTTCCCAAGATACAGGAATGGGGCTGCAGGAAGTTCACAGGATCAAAGGAAGGAGGAAAGCAAGCAACAACTCAAACGAGGCTTGTTCCTTAGAGTCTGACTGACAAGATCTCCTCCAAATCAGGGGTAGGGAGAGAGAGGTGTGTCATAATCGCCTATTCAACTTGAACACAACCAAAGAAAAGGCCTGCAGGATGAAAATTAAGCCCAGTGTTGGAACTTCTCCCACCACTTGTGGAAGTGGGAAACAGGAACTGAAGGCACAGGATCCCCTGCTCCTCGTACTAGAGGCTTGGCAGCCCTGTTCTTCAGCATCCCGCTTAGATCCTCTTCGGCAAGAAATCTGGCAAAGACCTTTGTTGTACATCCTGGAGAGCCCCCGAAAGTCAGTGTATACAGTACTGAGCTAGCTGGACCAGTGATCTAAGTCAAAATAAGGCAGCTTCATAAACGCAGACGTTCAAGCGAGTGGCAATGTAAGAAACATGAAGGATGCTTTCTTGCTCTTGGTGTGTTTCCTATATAACGTGCAGAGTGAGCTGCTCTGTATTCTAAAGCTATTCTCAAAATTAAGTGGAATTATATATTCAGAAACTTAAGTGAGCTCTAGCACTGTTAAAGATGCATTTAACTGCACACAGTTAAAACAAAAGGATTAAAGGGGGCAAAAAGTATCTCTAATTATTTTGAGCAACTACTTTGCTGAATTACACAGAGTAGGATTCACTTTGCTAGACTCATTACATGAATTTTAGAATGACTTTATCATATGCTTGATCATATTATTCTGTATGATTCTGAGTTCTTCAGCTTGCTTGTAACATCTTTTTGCTTGCTTTAATACCCAGAGGAACATTCCTCATTTCTCAGGATCATGTTGGAAAGGTTTAAAGAAAGAGACCTTCTTTGTCTATATATGATCACTGCCAGAATGTGGATATCATTTTAGTATATTTTCCACACTAGAAAGAATCACATGGCAAGTTAATGTACATAGAATGTAGATTTACTAACAACATATATAATTTAGGGGGCTATGTGTTGACGATATTAAGGTAAAGGTAAAGGTTTCTCTTGCTCAAAAGCCAGTCGAATCCAACTCTAGGGGGCGGTGTTCATCTCTGTTTCCAAGCCAAAGAGCCAGCGCTGTCCAAAGACGTTTCCGTGGTCATGTGGCCAGCATGCCAAGGTGCACGGAATGCTGTGACCTTCCCACCAAAGTGGTACCTATTTATCTACTTGCAGTTTCTTGCTTTCAAACTGCTAGGTTGGCAGGAGCTGGGGTCAGAGACGGGAGCTCACTCCATCATGTGGCACTAAGGTCTCAAACTGCCAAACTACAGACCTTCCAGTCTGCAGCTCAGTGTCTTAATCTCTGAGCCACTGTGGCACTCTTGCTATTACAGTATACCTAAAAGAGGATCTGCAGTGGATCAATAGATATTGAGGGAGGATAGGATTACAACAATGACATTACTTCCATTAATTCCAGATGCTCCTGTTTGCCCTGGAATACTTCCTGTCTTCAGTATTATGGAGTGGATCCAAGGACCCCTTGGGATCCAAACTTTTGTAGAACCCAGATGTTTTCATGCAGTGCCCAGAATCCTAGACTGTCTATTGTAACTTGCACTATGGGCATGTATTTCAGCCACAGTCATGTTGGAGGAAACAGGCATGAAAACACCCTGATTCTTAATCTTAAAAGCAAGAAGAATGCCAGTGCAAACGGGAACAGCCAGAGTCTGTCAGGTCAATAGGCTTGATTTTGAATTTCTCATCCTCTAATATGTCAGTCCAAAAATCCCAATTTTGATTCCATGTTTTCTTTATGCACGTTGTGCCAGAGATGCTTTATTTTTGTATCGCTTCGTCTTTTTTCTACAATGAATTTTCCTATAACATTTACATATTTCCCTGACTTTTTTGTGCATCTATTATTTGTAAAACTATTCATATCACATACACTACACATAAATACTGTAAAATATGCTTACACAATGACAACCAATCTAGCAAGGAGTGGTCATGGCTCATGGCAGAACCTCTGCTTTGCCTGCAGAAGGTCCCAGCTTCAATCCCAAACATCCTCAGTTTAAAAGGATCAGGGAGCAGGTGATGTAAAAGACCTCTGTCTGAGACTCCGGACAGCCAGTGCTGGTCTGAGTGGACAGCATTGACTCTGACAGACTAATGGCCTGATTCAGCATAAAGCATCTTTGTGTGTTCGTGTGGACAAAGACAACAGGGACAAAATGTGAGGGATGGTGCTGGTGACACAGGAACAGATCAATGGCATGGATCCTTCCCACTAGAATTCATTGTGATGGCCAGAAAGAAAGGACTTGAGCTGCCAGCCGTCGAACGCACCTGAAGGATGAAACCACTCTTGTGGGACATAAATGGCCCCTCAGTCAGTTTCACTTTAAAACTAATACTGTACACTCTGCCAGGTTTCTGCCACCTGTGGTTTAGGTTATACACCAGTCTTAAAGTGACCGAAGCGCAGAATGACCCCAAATCTGCATAATAATCTTTCTGCCTTTTGTTATTCATTAACAACACTTGCTGAAAGGCAAAGAGCCCTTCCATCCACCCTTGCCTCTCAGGCCTGGGGAAGAAAGAGTCGGGGGGTGGGCAGATAACAAGATTAGGCTATGTGTTGAAAGCCTGGGCATGATCAGATAACAGCCAATGCTGTAGAGACACCAGGATAACATTGTGAAGTTTTTAGAATATTAGTTGATTTGCTGATGTCACAGCTGGATTTTTGCCTGGAGATGATATTAGCATGTAGCCCAACATCATTTCCATCCCTTACTCCACCCTGGAAGCTCCTGGGCAGCAGCGCCCTTGAATCCAGCTGTGTCGGGACGAACGTCTTTCCTTTTATTTTTAAAATGCAATTCTGGCTGTAGCCACTTGGGGCGCAGGGAAGTCTGAGCATAGCAAAAAGCACTTTAGGATCAGCTAGACTTCCCTTTCTCCAAGACTAAAGCAAACTTGCTGAACAGATCATACAACCCAGCCAGCACACTGATAGCTGCTACAGTAACTGCTAGCCTGCTGGTCATTTTCTCCAATAGTCTAGCCTTTCTCTCCTTCTTCCCTTGCACCCAATTCAGCCAGATCTTGCAAAGCAATAGTTAGGGTGTTGCAGCAAGATAAAACCACCTTTCCCTATCTTACTTTCTATCCCTCTTTTCCAGACATTTCTCATTCACTTATGTCTCCCCTCACCTATTTTTTTCCATGCCCCCTGCCCTCTTTCTTTTCATTTCTTGGTCTCAAGACCCTCTCATCCCTATCCTGCTTGGTGATAGAATGTATTTAAGAGTAGTATAGTAGCAAACATTTGTTAATATTATGAACAGAAAGCACTGGATTTGCTGGGCACTATATATTGCTCTGGTTCTGTTGGACTTCTAACTCTCCTCTTGCTTGTACTGTGATTCTGTGCATGATATCAGCTGACATTGCCACAATGGCACTAGGTTTGCTGGGCACTGTACTTTGCACTGGTTCTGCTAGGCTTCCAACTACCCCCTTGCTTGGACTGTGATTCCGGGCTTGACATCAACTGGCATTGCCAAAATGGCACTGGGTTAACTGGGCACTGTACATTGCACTGGTTCTGCTGGGCTTGCAAAAATGCTCCCCCCCCCTTCAGTTTCTACTGCAGAGATTCTCTGGTTTGACTTTAGTCCTTTGGAAAGAATGGAGGATGGAGGCACCTTTGGGGGGGTGGGGTTAAGTGTGTTTCTCAACATCCAGCCAGGTAAAGCTTGAGATCACTATTTTGTAGTGCTTTGTCTAGTGTTAGTAAACATAAGTACAAAGGGAGACTCCTGTCTCTCAAAAATGCCTTGTAGCTGTTTGGGATGGTCATTTCTTGGGCTTCAAAATGGAGAACTGGAGCCCTCCCAAGTGCCCACTTAGAACACGAGTGGTGTGATGGTTTGTTTTGTTTGGAAGTGGTTTGTCATTGCCTGTCTCCATGTCGGCCTTGCTTAGCTTCTGAGATCTGATGAGAGCAGGCCATCCTCGGGCGATCCAGGTCAGGGCTAAGCTGAGAACAATATGACCGGCCCAAGGCCACCCAGCAAGCTTCCATGAGCCAAGTGGGGATTTGAACCTGGATTTCCCAGATCCTAGCCTGACATTTTAACCATGCCGGGTCTTGTGATGGAACAGCATGTCGGAATTTGAATCTTTTTACTGGCATGATTATATATACTAAATTAAATAAAAGAAATTTTTTCACTGTCTGCATTTCTTTTCTTGGCCATTGTAAAAAAAGTTTGGGTCCAATGGCTACCTTAAAGACCAAACATTGCTCTGCTGTTTCATGTCAACATGGCTACCCGCCTGAATCTATTTTCTAGCTATTATAATTATTTCCTTTATTTTCATGTTTATTGCTGAAAATAATTTTGTCATATAGAGGAGTGGCCCTGGCCTGGAGAGCCCCAGCCAAGCCTGATCTTGTCAGATCTCAGAAGCTAGGCAGGGCCTATGCAGAGGCAGGCAATGGCAAACTACCTCTTGCCTTGAAAACCCTACGGGGTCGCCATACGTCAGCTGTGATTGGACAGCAAAATAAAAAATGGAGGAAGGTATTAAAAATTATCCACCTCAGGTGTCAAATAGGTTAGGTGAGAGCCAATTTGGTGAACCGGGCTTGATTCCCCAGTCCTCCACATGCAGCTGCTGGGTGACCTTGAGTCAGTTATAGTTCTCTCAGAGCTGTTCTCTCAAGAGCAATTCTCTCAGAACCTTCTCAGCCCCACCTACCTCACAGATTGTCTGTTGTAGGGAGAGGAAGAGAAGGAGATTGTAAGCTGCTCTGGGACTCTGAGTGAATCTCTTCTTCTTCTTCTTCTTCTTCTTCTTCTTCTTCTTCTTCTTCTTCTTCTTCTTCTTCTTCTTCTTCTTCTTCTTCTTCTTCTTCTGTACCCCACTGCTCCTGGGGATGCTGGCCTTCCACCTGGCATCCCTAACAAACAAGCATTTCACTCTTTGTAAGAATCAGAACCAAAAACACTCACTGGCAAGCAAAAGCAAACACCTCTTT
Source organism: Gekko gecko (assembly GCA_029375565.1). NCBI lineage: Eukaryota > Metazoa > Chordata > Lepidosauria > Squamata > Gekkonidae > Gekko > Gekko gecko. The sequence goes on along the minus strand of JAPDNY010000003.1, from coordinate 119,409,510 downwards.
TGACCTGTAACCAAATGAAGATCCATTCAGGAATCACACAGCAAAAGCCTTTTGACTGTAGTCAGCTTCCCTCTGCCTTTTTAGAAAACTGTTGCCTCTTAAAGATACAGACAATGGTGTGGCACTTGCTGGCCATTCTCACTGGACTGGGGCAGCGGAAAACTCCCTTTGATCTGCTTGCTGTGAGCAATTTCCAAATCTACATCTTGAGACGGTCATTTCTCAACAGGGCTTTGTAAACTTTTCAACTCCTGGAAAAGTCACTTATGTTTTCAAGGCTGTTTAGCAAGGTCAGGTCGTAATGAGCAACAACTGCTTTATTTGCGATTTGTGGCTCTGAGGGATTAATTGTCCCTATTCGGACTCATCCACAATCTAAGGCCGAATTGTCAAAATGATCCATGGCTTTCGTCCCCAGGCCCATGGTTTCATTATTAAGGTGCGTTCTAATCGATGGGAGCATTTTTAACATTTTGCCCCGTACTTTTTTTTTATCAATCCTTATTATCTAATGACCAATACTGAACTGGCGCACAGTTTTTTCAGAAACATCCCTGACAGATTGCATCAGGAGGTTGCATGCATTTGTAATTGGACCTGATTACCATTGCAAGTGCGGAAAGGGAGGACAGAAAGAGACACAGGATGACAGGGCCCTGCTTGCTGCCCGGTTTCCTTTGCAGAAGTCTCATTAGTCCTTCTTGATTCTGAAACCAAAACAACAAACGTGAAATTATTTTTCAGACTCAGTCTTTATAGTGCCATTGCAGCCGCAAGAAAGCCAGTCAGGAGCTTTGAAAACTGCTTTTTAACTTGTTTATTAATGATTTGGAATTGCGGGAAAGCAGTGAAGTGGCTACATTTGCAGATGACACGAAGTTGTTCCGAGTGGTGAAAACCAGGGAGGAGTGTGAGGCTCTCCAAAGGGATCTGTCGAGGATGGGTGAGTGGGCGTCAACGTGGCAAATGGGGTTCAATGTGGCCAAGTGCAAAGTGATGCACCTTGGAGCCAAAAATCCTAAATATAAATACACGTTGATGGGGTCTGAACTGGCAGAGACGGACCAAGAGAGAGATCTTGGAGTCGTAGTGGATAACTCAATGAAAATGTCTAGACAGTGTGTAGCTGCGATTAAAGAAGGCCAACGCTATGCTGGGGATTATTAGGAAGGGAATTGAAAACAAATCAGCCAGTATCATAATGCCCCTGTATAAATCATTGGTGCAACCTCATTTGGAATACTGTGTACAGTTCTGGTCACCACATCTCAAAAAGGATATTATAGCATTGGAAAAAAGTGCAGAGAAGGGCAACTAAAATGATAAAAGGGTTGGAACACCTTCCCTATGAAGAAAGGTTAAAATGCTTGGGGCTCTTCAGCTTGGAGAAACGATGGCTGAGGGGTGACATGATCGAGGTTTATAAGATTATGAATGGGATTGAGCAGGTTGAGAAAGAAGTACTTTTCTCCCTTTCTCACAATACAAGAACTCGTGGGCACTCCATGAAATTGCTGAGCAGTTGGGTTAGAACAGATGAAAGGAAATACTTCTCCACCCAAAGAGTGATTAACATATGGAATTCACTGCCACAGGAGGTAGTGGCAGCTACAAGCCTGGACAGTTTCAAGAGGGAATTAGATAAACATATGGAGCAGAAGTCCATCAGTGGCTATTAGCCACAGGGTATAGATGGGAATTCTCAGTCTGGGGCAGGTGATGCACTCTATTCTTGGTGCTGGAGGGGGCAGCAGTGGGAGGGCTTCTAGTGTCCTGGCCCCACTGCTGGACCTCCTGATGGCACCTGGTATATTTTGGCCGCTGTGTGACAGAGTGTTGGACTAGATGGGCCATTGGCCTGATTCAACATTGGCTTCTCTTATGTTCTTATGTTCTTATGAACAGGATGCAAGAAATTGGCTGCATTGAATGAGTACAAATCCCCCCAAGCCAGATGGTATGCTCAAAGACTGCTCTTCACTGCTGGTGGAGCTGCCCAAAGATCCTCCATTTCTGGAATGAACTGAGATCCTGTATTAATGAGATCACCTCTCAGAGATGCACACCGGAAGTCATGCTATTGAACAAATGGGGCAGCTCAGTTAAAGATGATACAAGGGAACTCACATCAACGCTTCTCACAATGGCCTAGTTAGTAATAGCAGCTTCTTGGAAATCTCCCATGAATCCCTCCAATGCTAAAGGTGTGGCATGACAAACTGTGGGAACAGTTCGTAATGGCAAAAATAGCAGACCATTGCCGAGGGAATCAATCTCCAAACGTTACTACATGCTCTAAATTCATTCAGACTTGGGCACCAGTGATAAGTTACATGACAGCTCACGAAGTACTCCCTACCAGCCCCCAATAAAATGGTTGTTCCTGTAACCAACACTCACCATCAATACCAATTAACACAATGAGATGCTCAATAAACCCGGCCTCCAACACACAAATCTTACATACTTAAATCAAAGGATGGCTAAGTTTTCTAGGTTCACTGTATACTGTTGCCTATACTGAAGTGGTAAAATAAGCACTTATATTCAGGTTGTGTTACATCTCCTCTAGATTTTATGTTTGTATTACCTTGCTATGTTGGTTGTGTTTTGTTCTGTATACTGTATAAAAGAATTTTTTAAAAAAAATTAAAAAGAGTGCTCAGAGAACTATCTAGATCATCTTCCATACTTCCTGGAGGATGGGAGATGTGCCACAAGACTGGAGAAGGGCGGATGTTATCCCAATTTTCAAAAAAGGGAGAAGGGATGACCCAGGAAACTACAGGCCAGTCAGTCTGACCTCTGTCCCATGGAAGATACTGGAGCAAATTTTAAAGGGATTGATCTGCAAGCGTCTAAAGGACAACTTGGTGATCTGGAGAAGTTAGCACAGATTTGTCCCCAACAGGTCCTGCCAGACCAACCTCATTTCCTTCTTTGATCAAGTGATGAGCTTACTGGATCGAGGGAATGCCATTGATGTTGTGTACCTGGATTTCAATAAAGCTTTTGGCAGGGTTCCCCATGATGTTCTGATGGGTAAACTAGAGGACTGTGGACTCTAAGATAGTTAGGTGGATAGAAAACTGGTTGGAGAACTGCACTCAAAGAGTAGATGTCAATGGCATTTCATCTGAATGGAGAGAGGTATCCAGTGGGATGCCACAGAGCTCAGTTCTAGGCCCAATACTTTCCAATATTTTTTATAAATGATCTGGATGAAGGTGTGGAGGGGCTACTCATTACATTTGCAAATGACACCAAGTTGGAAGGAGCAGCGAACACACCAGAAGATAGAGATAGAATTGAACAAGATCTGGACACACTGGAAAAGTCGGCAAATGTGAACAAGATGTAATTTAACAAGGATAAGTGCCAAGTTCTACATCTGGGTAACAAATATGAGGAACATGCATACTGGATGGGGGATACACTTACGGGTAGCAGTGTGTGTGAACAGGATCTTGGGGTATGGCTGGACAGTAAGTTAAATATGAGCAGCCAGTGCGATGCAGTGAAAAAAGGATAATGCGATCTTGGGGACATAACATCCAGATCACAAGATGTCATAGTCCCACTGTACACTGCATTGGTCAGGTCGCATCTGGAGTATTGTGTGCAGTTCTGAAGGCCTCACTTCGAAAAGGACATGGACAGAATGGAGTGCGTGCAGAGGAGAGCTATGAGAATGATCAGGGGCCTGGAGACCAAGCCCTATGAGGAAAGGCTGAGGGACCTGGGAATGTTCAATCTAGAGAAGAGGAGGTTGAGGGGGGACATGATTGCTATCTTGAAGTATCTGAAGGGCTGTCACTTAGAGGAGGACAGGGAGCTGGTCCTGTTGGCAGCAGGATAGGACTCACAATAATGGGTTTAAATTAAGGGTAGGAAGGTACTGGCTGGACATTAGGGAAAGTTTTTGATAGGAAAGGGGTGATGAACCCTCCCTCTGCCTATATTCACCCCTCCCTTAAAATGGGCCTCCCCAGTGGGACTTACTTTTGGCCCCAGGAGAAAAGGTAGTTTGAAGGGAAAGAAAGGATGATGGAAGAAGAGCCCAGTCAGCAATGCTTTCTCACCTGTCCCTCCCCCCCCACATTGGCAGCAGCCTATTTATCCCAGTAAAGTTTGTTTTATCAAACAAAGTGAAGAGCAGGTGATTGGCTCCTTTAGCATTGGTCTGAATAAATCTAGAAAATCCCTTTAGGGATGATACCCAAAGGATGAAATGTTCACCTGTGGAGACTGTCGGTGGCTTTATTTTGAATAGCAGCTTACATCCTGCTGGAGCCAATCCGTGGAGCAGTTTTGCTGGCGGTGACCGGTGACGCTTCTGGTTCCCTATACATTGTGATCATTAATTAAGAATAAAGAGAGAGCATCACACTGGGCCACTTTGAAATGGTAACTGAGGTTGGTGATAGAAATTCACTGAGTCTGTTGGACCCCCTTGGCTGAATACATTTGGTGTGTCCTGTTTTGTAAAATGCAAATAGGGTTTTCATGGGAGCAAGAATGTACTGAGATGTTAACATCCTATCATTTTTATCCCCAAGAGTATCCTCTGTAGCAAGGTCATAAATGCTACATGTACTTTTTTACAACCTGAGGAGGTACATGTTCTCAGTAGGAATGTGCACACTTTTTTACCTTTCTTTTCCATTTGAATTTATTCAAGAAAGCCTATTCAGTACACTGGCTTTTATATACATGGCCAAGAAAGCCCACCTAGCCTCAGATGGTGGGAGCAACTGAAGCAAGGCCCCCAGTGATTATTGTAGAGAATGGGTAGCTTCATATGGGAGAAGGCAGTCCTTAAGGTATGTTGATCCCAGGCCATACAGGGGTTTAAATGTCAATACCAGTACCTTGAATTGAGCCTGGAAGCAAATTGGAAGCCAGTGTAGATGGAACTAGACTGGAGTGAGATAGTCCCCATGACCCACTCCAGTCAACGCTCTGGCTGCACCATTCTGTACCAACAGTAGCTTCCAGACAGTCTTCAAGGGCAGCCCCAAATAAATCCCATTACAGTAATCTAATCTAGATGTTATCAGGGCATGCACCACAGTGGTAAGATCTTTCCCACACAGTAAAGGCTGCAGTCCCAATCCCAAAAGGCGATCCAGAAGCATACCATGTTCGAAAGCTACCGAGAGGTCCAGGAGAATTAATGGGGTGATATTTCCCTCATCCATCTCCCAGTGCATGCCATCCACCAGGGCAACCAAGGCCATTTCAGTCCCATGACCAGGACTGAAACAAGACTAGAATGGATTCAAACAATCCATTCAGGAATGCCTGAAACTGGCCGGCCACCATTTGTTCATGCTCCTCACTCAAGAATGGTACATTTGAGATTGGATGGTATAGTTATTCAACTCCCCTGATCAGGTTTCTTCAGAAGCGGATGGACCACTGTCCACTTCAAGGCAGCAGTGACCATCCCCTCTCTCAGGGAAACATTTAATGTCTGCTGGATCCATTCCAACAGCCTCCCACCTCAGTAGATTTAAGCAGCCAGGAGGGCCAAGAGTCATACAAGCTGGTGGTAGGTCTCAAACTTCCAAGAATCCTCGCCACATCTTCAGACTGCAGATGCTGAAAGGTATACCACACAACTGGACAACTCAACAACCTGGGATCATCTGATCCTGGTGCTGCTAATGTACAGTACAAGTCAGAATGGACGCAAGAGATTTTATCCACAAAGTGCTTAGCAAAACTATCAAAGTGGGCTGCAGAGTAATCCCTTTCCTCCTGTCAGCCAGAACCCAATAGGCCCCTGACCACCTGGAAGACTTCTACAGGTCCACACTGTGTGGATGCAACGGTGGTGGACAGGGCTCTTTTTGTAGAAAAAGCCCAGCAGGAACTCATTAGCATAATAGGCCACACCTATCAGCAGAAACTCATTAGCATATAAGGCCACACCCCTGAGAGTGCAGCTCATTAGCATATTAGGCCACACCCCACGTTGCCAGAAGTGTGGTCATCCTGCCACACCCACCTTTTGCTTTTTATTCTGTTTTCCTTGTTTGTTGTCAAAACCCAGGGCTTTTTTTGTAGCAAGAACTCCTTTGCATGATAGGCCACACACCCTTAATGTAGCCAATCCTATTGAGTTCCTGCTGCTGGATGTGGTCTATTATGGTAATGAGTTCCTGTTGGGCGTGGCCAACTTGGAAGCCAGTCGGAACGCCGTTCCTGTGCGTTCCTGTCCAAAAATAGCCCTGGTGGTGGAGAAATATTACTTCTCTGATGCCATCTCCACAATGGAGTAGGCTTCAAAATGCGCTCTAGCCCATGCCTGGTTGGATTCATCCTGAGTCTTTCTCCATTGTCACTCTACCCTGTCTTTTCATTGTCTGCAGCCCCTCTTACACACAAACACATAAAGCTGCCTTATACTGAATCAGTCCATTGGCCTATCAAGGTCAGTACTGTCTACTCTGACTGGTGGCAGCTCTCCAGAGTCTTAGGCAGAGGTCTTTCACATCACCTACCACTTGATCCTTTCAGCTGGAGATGCTGGGGACTGAGCTTGGGACTTTCTGCATACCAAGCAGATGCTCTACCGAGCAGATGCTATACCACTGAGCCATGGCCTATGCCCTTAGTCAGGAGAGAGAACACCTAGGTGTGATCATGTCAATGGTCCAGGTCATTTCCCAGGGCACTGACAGGAGTGCTGACCATATCAGCAGAAAAATCCCATATCGCAGTCTGAAAACCTATCAGACCCATCAAGCTTTGAGGGTGGTTCATCTTTCCTGTGAAATGTCCATAAGGTTTTGTATTCTTTGATCCCATAAGGACCCTCAAATACATCCTGGGAGATGCTGGTATAGCATGGTAACTGAGAGTTAACCACAGGGGTTGGATGAGGTAGAGTACAGCTTGCAGAAGAAACCGTACAACACCTCTGCCAGCCGTGACAACCGTGTATGAGATTTTCCCTGAGAAATTCTCTTGCATTTCTTCCACATCCCCTGTTCACATTTGACGGTGAAGCAGAGCCCCGTTTTTTAATTTTCTTAACAGGTGAGAGGAAATCAGCACTGCCCTCTTCCTTATCTTATGGCCTTATAGCACAGCATTCCAGTACCCGAAGCACTCCTCTCCCAGCCATGGTCTAAGATCAGAAGCTGGGAGGAAAATGCTGAAAGAAATGAAGCACAGAGATATACGGTGCAGGAAAGGATAAACGTTATTCCTCCTCACTTGCATACCCCATTTAAAAACAGCCACCTACATGCTCTCCTTTTGATGCAACTGGAAGACTATTAAATAAACACACAGAGACCCTTCCCGAAGATCTTGTTTGGCCTGTAGTTTAATTAACTTAGAAGGTTGCTTGTCTCATAGATGAGGGAGATGATTTCTATACAGAAAACGGCACTGGAGAAAGGATTGACTCCCCATACCCTAGCACTGAAGTCCTGATCCAAATCTCCTACTCTGACTCCCGCTATCACTATCGCTCCTAATATCACAATTTTTAAATGAAAATTGAATATGCCAAGATCTGGTATCACCCTAAGACTGTCCATCTTTTTGTGGATATCACAAGTACTGGTCTAATTGCACACACGATTGAGTTGATGTCTGCTTTGCCTACTGTCAGGGTTGTATATGTGCAAGCAAAATGTTTGCCTTTCAGTCCACTCCAGTCTATAGGACACAACCCATCACCAGGGCTTTTTTTTGTAAAAAAAAAACCCAGCTGGGACTCATTAGCATAATAGGCCACACCCAGCAGCAGAAACTCATTGGCATAATAGGCCACACCCCATGACAGTGCAGCTCATTAGCATATTAGGACACACCCTATGCCTTCCCTTCACTTGCCTAGGCACCCTGCAGCTGCGGGGAGCCCGGGAAAGCTGGCCCTCAGAGGGAAGGAAAGGCAATTTAAACTGCCTTCCCTTGGCTTGCCCAGGTGCCCCAAGGCTGTGGGGAGCCCAGGCAAGCCAGCCCTTGGACAGGTCAGGGAAGGCACAGGGAGGCATTTAAATGCCTTCCCGATCCTTCTAGAACCACCCTGGCCTGCCTGCCTCGGAGTTGCTGGGGGGTCACTCTCCAGGCCTTCCCTCTGTAACCACACATGCAGTGGTTTTGGCTGTTGTGGGCGTGGCCAATTCTGAAGCCAGATTGAATTATCTGATCTCCTTGCAGTCCAAGGGACTCTCAAGAGTCTTCTCCAGCACCATGATTTAAAAGAATCTATTCTTCGGCGCTCAGCCTTCCTTATAGTCTAACTCTCGCAGCCATACATTACTACTGGGAATATCATTGCTTTGACCATGCAGACTTTTGTTGGCAGGGTGATGTCTCTGCTTTTTATGATGCTGTTTAGGTTTGCTATTGCTTTCCTCCCAAGGAGCAGGCGTCTTTGTTGTAATAACTTGTAATTCGACAGTCTCCTGTCCCAGTCTGTTCCTGAAACCCCTTTGCAATAAAACAGCTACATTGAGGTCCCCTGTTGAGTGCCCTGGGAGGATGAAACCTTCTCCAACAGGTTTCCCGATTTTGTAATTCCTTATGTCAGATTTGTGTCCATTTATCTTGTGGGATAGGGTGTGACCTGTTGGCCCTATGTAGAGAACTGAAGGGCATTGTTGGCATTTAATGGCATACACAATGTTAGAAGATCAGCAAGTGAATGTGCCTGAGATGGTGTAGTTGATGTTGACCTAATCACTGGACCTAAAAACGTCAACTACACCATCTCAGGCATCAACTATCACAAAATATTTAACAATATGGTAGGTCACATGTTGAGAAGTCCTGCCTTTTTTGAAAGAAATAATTCTTTCTCCTGGTATCTGGAAGAGTTCACATAATAATTGTGGTGTATGGAACAGTCCAGTAAACAGTGTTGTACCTTTAAGATACACTTAATGTTTCTGTGATCTGCTTTAGCAGTTCTAGCTTGGTGGCTACAATTAGCAGTGTGCTCTAAGCCTGGCTGTCTGTAAATTCTGACTCCAAGTTCCTAGTTCTGGCTCATTCTTCCAATTAGGCTCACAGAGTATTGACTACTACTGCCTTTAGTACCTCTCATACTGTACTTATCTTCACTTCTTTACTTCAACACCTGCATTAGATGCCACTCAAAATGGCTGCCCATTGCCATTCCCAGATCTTGATCAACTTCTCCTAGCTCACCAAATTAAATGGCAATTATCTTTTTGAAACAGAGTATGTTACATCAAAAAGAGAAAACAGGATAAAGAAACCAATGCTTACCTGCATATTTACATATATTTAAATATAGCAGACCAGATTCATAGTCTAACAGTGCAATCCTATACATGCTTACATGAGAGCATTCCCCATTGAATAGAATTGTTCTGGAAGTAATTTGATCTCCAGGGTGCTGTTTCTAGGCCCTATTCCCATGATATAAAGTCCTCATGGCTGCCATAAGGACTTTGTATCATATGTGCGGCAGGAATTCTGTGCCCGCCAGGTGAACAGGGGCTATATTCCTATTGCAATCGTGGCACCTGTGGAGAAGGAACTCCAGACTTACCCCAACACCTGTTAAAAAACAAAGGATGAAATGCCCCCTAAGAACAGCTATTTTCTGTCATGTCATGACAGGAACACATAAGTTTCCTAATGGAGCAAACAGTAGCTCCCTGGTGCCATTTCAGTTTGTGAAAATGGTGTGGGGAGGAAAGCTGAAGCCCATTCTCCATGTGCACTAAGGTTATTAATGGCAAGACACAGAACTCCTGGCACACATGTGATGCTCATCCTCATGGCCACAAGAATTTTGCATTATGATTGAATCAACCCTCAGTCACTCCAGCTTCTATGACCCAGGGATAGGCCATATGGAGCCCTGTCTCACTATGGCCTATCCCTGGGTAGGCCAGTGGAATTCTCTCCCATTAGTTTGAATGGGGTAGAATTATTGGAGTCCTCATTGAATTAATGTCTGCACTCTGGGGCCTTTATTCCAGCTATTATGAGGAAGAAATTCTGACTGGGAGATTGAAGCTTTCCAGGACTTCTGAGACCCACCATGGACCCTTAACAAAGATTCCATCCACCATCCCCCCATTTGACCTTGTTCCAGACCAAATATCATAACAAAACAAATCAGAATATCCTAGCCCAGGTTATCTCCAGACACCCCCACACATACACAACATTTGCAATGGAAGCTAAGCTACCTTCTAACGTCTGTTCCTCATCTATTACTGCTAAGGTACATCAATATTCTGTTATCATGGATGTAAAGGGTTGGGGGGGGGGAAGCATCCTTTTACTGCTTTGATAGATTATGGGGCAATATTGACTCCCCCTTCTGTTCATAATATTAAGAAAGGTTTGCTGCTGTACTACTATTAAATATGTTCTAAATGTTCAACCAGAATGAATGAGATGTTAAAACCAAGACTGAAAAATGGTAGAGGGGGATTAGAAGTGAGGATAGAGAAATGGCAGATCATGAAAGAAAGAGAGCAAAAGGAAGGAGGAAAAGCATGGAAAAGAGTTAAACAAATTAAGGAAAAGAATATGAATGTTCTTTCTATTTTGCTACCACACACCAACAGGGCTGTCCCTTCTCAAGATCTTGCTTTGCAGACAAAACTATGGAGCTGGCTGGAACTAAAGGAAGAAGGAAACCTAGACATAACTGCTAGAGATAACAACCTAATTAGGAGGCTGCATACTGGCAATGACTGTAGCTTGTCCTAGCTGGTCTTGCCTTCCTCCAGTGCTGGCTTGACTGATGGGTTTAGCAGGATCTGAGATGCAAGAGTTTCCCTGAATCTCCTAGTAAACATTGCAAAAGGCCTGGCCAGAAAAGCCACAACAACTCCTGTTTACTGTGCTCTGCCTTCCCTGCACCCCTAGTGGCTGCAGTATGGAGCTGCATTAGAAGTGAAAAAAATGCAGTTAAATGCATTCCATGACTGCAGCATCACACTGGGATCAGGGATGTTCCAGCTGACTTGGGCCCGAGGAATTTTGTCCCCCAATGCCCCCCTTGGTAGCCCCATTTTCCCCCTGTTATATTGTGGAGTACAAAGCTTTCCTATATATCTTTACACCAACATTTCTGTAAGTATTTATAGGTTCCCTCAGAAACTTTTTCTACAGGAATAAAAACTTTGTGAATTGGTGGAAGTTTGGGCTTATCTTTTCAGTGTTGTAACCTGAAGAAATCCCCTGATATGTTCAAATAGCCAGGACAGACATTGTGCTATTTCTGAAGTTTGTCAAAGCATGAAAAATAATGAAGAGTACATGTTGAGGAGGGGAAAAAGAATGGGAGATGCATTTAAAAGGCAGCCACTTGGACTGTTCTGTGAATGTCAGGCAAATTTCTGATCAATCTGTAATGGAAAACAACATACAAGGTACAAGCAGCTGAACCTTTGTGATCTCAAGCACACAGTTCTTAATTATGATATGCTTGGCAGGCCCTAAGAAAAATCACAAGTTGTACAAGATGCAGGAAATGCCACAGAGACTGACTTTTGTCCCTTTGTCCCAAACTTCCCATCGTCATTTCAATCATACTCCATCAGCTTTAGCCTGGAACAAACCCTCTGCCTTAAAGAAGAAAAAGTTAATTCTACTATTCTTTCTTTTTGAAGCATTCCAAACTATGCTACTTTGTAGCAGTAATCCTTCGAGATTTTTATTGAATAGAATCCCCCAGTGGAATGTCTTCCATTATGATAATATTAGCAGTGAATGTAATTAAGTACAACCATATAGCACTTTTGACTCAAGAGAACCCAACATACATGCCAATAGCTATAAGAAGATGAAGGCACAAATACAGCTGGATAGTCTCTTGGGAGTTTGGCTTCTAACTCACACATTTGAAGTTATCCCTGTAGATATCAATTTAACTGCATGCATTTTGTTGGGTGTGCTTATTGGTTTAAACCTCTTACCCTTTTATACATTGGTGGAGCCTCTCCTCAGTTCAGCCAAGGGGGTCTCAGACTTTGTCATAGGACATATAATTTGGATCCCATCCAGAGACAACAGCCTTTTAACCCCTTTTAGAGAAATAACATTGGTGTTTTCCAGGCCATTTTACGTACCCAGACTGATATTGAGGATACTCGGGATACCAAAAACTGTGTCCTGAATATTTCCAGAAATATTTGGGAATATGCAGGAATATCCAAGGCCCAGATTTTAAGGATCGCAGGCCTACTCCCCCCCCCCCCATTTAACAGGTTTCCCAGGTAACAGGAGAGAGGAGGGAGGCTACTCTCCCAGGCAATGGGATCACACATTAAAGGGAGCACTAGAACTGTCTGCCCAGTCACAACGATTTTCTCATAGCCAATAGTTCTTTGAGCATGGGCAAGAGGATAACAGATAGGCCGGACTGCAGCTTGACTTCATTTCAGGGGGAGATTTATTTTTTTTTAATGTGCTGGTGCTGTTCTGGTCTGTCTGTACCTTGGATTAATTCTGCTGCCCACCTGGGAAGACACTCTTCTTGTTACACTTAGTAGGGTGCATTTTCCTTGTACCCCATATTGGAGTGCCTGTGTCCTGGGAAAAAGTACCTGTACGGAGTCTGATCAAAGTAGGCCAATGAAACAAAGTTTGTTCTATTGTTACCCTAATTGTCCCTGTGTCAGGACAGGCACATTGAAGAACATCCCCCACACATGTAAATCCAGAACACGGATTCCAAGGTAGGGATTATGTGAGTTCAGTGTATATACAGTTCCCAGTCTGACATAATAAATCTTCCAGGGATGGAAAGAAGAGGCTAATACGTACTTAACCAGAAAATAACTTTTATTGACCTCACCAAGGTACAGGATAGAAAAAGGGGGATCAAAATGGCAGCAGTACAAAACAACAATATAGCAACAAGTCAGTGTCAACAATACAGTATCAATTAACTTGTGGCAATCCAATAAAAAACCATTCACTGTTATACAGACCTAGAGTTCATTTCTGTTACTTCAACCCAAACAGTCTTCCTTCCATGTGGTTAATGCAGAGAAATCAACCCTGACAGAAGAGATGGGTGCAGGCTTGCCAGAAAAGGGACTGAAAGATGTGAAGGGATGAGAGGGAAGAATTGTCAGGATAGGTAGGGAAAGAGCCCCTAGCCAAGTGAGGATAGTAATGGAGAAGATGGGTTAGCTGGCCAGGTGAGAACAGGGAAGGGAGATGTTAGGAGACAGGGGAGCAGTAAGAAAAACATGGCAGATATGTCTGTAAGAAAAGCTGGACAGGACAGAGAAAGAACATACCCTGCCCATCTTGACAAGGTGGCCCAGTGAATTTAATGTCAGCTCTGCTGGAAAAAGGACTAAGAGCAGAATGAACTACAAAAAATGGAGATCTGGGCATGCCATTTTTATGCTGCTGAGTTTATCTGGGCATGAATAGAGGAGCAATGCTGGTGGCTGAAATTGAACTAGCATCCGTGGAGGCACTGGGCCAAGTTTCAGAATCCAGCTGCCTATTGGTGAAATGTGGGTGGACTAGTATTGATGAAACTGTAGGATTTTATGACCTCTTTGATGAAAGGGTCAAAATCTGAGCTGTCATTGGCTCATTCAAACTATCTGCTTTAAGAGGATACTAGTAAGAGATACCTAGGTAGTGTAATGCAAAAGAGATATGTGTCTGGTTTCAGGTAACTGAGTTAACTTGGATGACAGGCATGACTCAGACCCGTTTACAATGGCCAGCATGTAGGTTGATGGCCCTTCCTGGGCTCTTGACTGAATTTCTAGAGAATCTGCTATGCGAGGAAGATTTTAAGAGCACTGGTTATTGTCCTGCAAACTCGGGTCATTACTCATGACCAGGGTTTGAGGAGTTTTGTATCCTGAGGAACCCAAGCCATTTCCTTGTGAAAGCACCTGGGGAAATACATGCCTTAATCAACATGGCTTTGTGCAAGCCCCTGACTTTGCAAGGCCAGAGGCTCTTAGGTTGCAAAAAGGCACTGTTATCAGTGGGGGAGTCATGGGGATAACACTCTTCAGTGGCTGTTTGGCCCAAATGTCTCCTGTGTGGTACCATTGGTGCCCTTTTTGTCCAGTCTTGAGTCCCACTACCAAAATACAAAGCTCTGTATTCTAAGTGTGCACGACATGGACCAGGGAGATACAACCCCATGGCACATGGCTTATTTATTTATTTATTTATTTATTTATTTATTTATTTATTATTTCGATTTATAGCCCGCCCTCCCCACAAGCAGGCTCAGGGTGGCTCACAAATAGGGCACATGCCAATACATAAAACAGGTTAAAACAACATAAAAACCATCCTATAGCCTGGAGAACTACACTAGATAATTGACTCAGACCTACCCCACCTTCCGGGGCAGATATAAATTACCTGCCTACCATTTTCCTTCTCACCTTGACACAGAGAGTACTCCATCTTTCTGTGTTATACCTCTGAGGATGCCAGTCACAGCTACTGGTGAAATGTCAGGTCCTACAATGCCAAGACCACGGCCACACAACCCGGAAAATCTACAGCAGCTAATGAACTCAGGCTGTGAAAGCCTTCAACAACATATTAAATCCTTTACAATATTAAGTGCTCTGGATGGTCAGTCTTCGATAAAAAGATGGCATCTTAAAGGTGGCACTCCCAATTCAGTGGTGTCAGTTCCATGCAGCGCTGTCATTCACTCTTCACAGGGCCAGTAATAGTGATGGTATCATCTGAGCTCTGTGGGTGTCTTGACCTGGGTTTATATAGAGTAGGGGGAATGATGGACCACTACGGAGGCATGTGATTGGGCACTGACTTAGTTGGCATCCTAACCCTGGGGGCAAAATGGGAGGTATGGGGGGCAGTTCTTGGGGGGGTTGCCCTTGCATGGGCCCCTGTGGGATTGATTGGAGCCCCATCAAGGTTTCCAATGGCACTCTTAAATAGTAAATCTATTCTGTCTCTAACCATTCTTCAATAATTGGAAGGTGGATGCTTTCCAAGCCTTGTGGATGGATCATCAGCCACTGAGGCTCCTTATCTAACAGAGAATGTCTGTGATTTATTTAACACCCAGATAACTGCCGTAGATCCAATTATATGAACAGAACAGACCACAGAGTTCGTAGAGTTGTGTTGGGGAGATGGTTCAGTGGCCAAGTAGATGCACTGTATGAAGAAGATCCAAAGTTTAGCCCCTGGCATTTCCACTTAAGAGGTCTCACAGATGCTGAGAAAGGTTCTTCTTACATGGCAACCTGGATAGCCATTGCCGATCAGTGTCTGCTATACTGTGTGAGATTATTGAATCATCTGACTTGGCATAAGGCATCTTGCTACGCTGACAGAGTTTCAGATTAGGATCTGGGAGACCCAGATTCAAATCCTCATTTTGCTATGGAAGCTTGGGCCAGGCACACACTCTCAGCCTAACCTAACTCACAGGCTGTTGGAAGAAAGAAGAATGAGATATTAACTGCTTTCTCCCATTGAGAAGAAAGGCAGAGTATAAATGAAGTACATAAATATGTAAATTGACATTCATTTGCTATTTGACTTCTGTCCAGAAGTTATGGGCAACTATTATAATACATGTGGATCAGGGCAATGTTGGCCTCTCCACATCTCCAAGTGGCATTAACTAAACTTATAAGAATACATTGGAGACAAATGGGCTGAGTTCAGACTGGCAGTTTGAAGCGGGAGCCAGTCGTGGCAAAAAAAGCCCCAGAACTGTTCCGGGTTTTCCCGGTCACACTGTGCTGACTGATGCGGGAGCATACCGGGGGGAGGCATGCAGGAACATTCATACTGCTGGTCCAGAGGTGCGGCTGTAAACGGCTTTTTCCCAGTAAATCGTCCGGATGCCTATGTGTGTATGAGCGCATGTGCGCTCATGCGCTCATACACACAGGCATTTGGCCGATTTGGGGAGGATCCCATTGCGCCGGCACCACATTGGGCGGTAGAGCAGAGCACAACCAATCATATTGCTGCTGACTTATGCACAATGGGGGTTGCTCCCAGCTTTTCGGCTGAGCGTTCACACTTCCGGGAAGCGGAATGCAGCGGGATAAAGGCACTCTCCGGGATTTGTTACCACTTTCAACAGGTATCTTTTAATCCCGAGAACGAAGCGGAACAGCACGGGTTGCCTACGGGTGGGGAACGCCAGGCAGATGTGCCTGTGTGAACGCCGCCTTTAATCCACTTGGGAAATGTGGCTGAAACGTTGCTATAGCAGGGCAAATTGCCAGTCTGAACTCAGCTATGTATTCTCAATTTTGCTGTATGAGCCAGATCCTAAAATTGAGGGTGTTTCCACAAAGTTAGTATGATGGTTCTGTCTCCCATGCCATATATATAATGCCTAAATCATTCTGCCTCATATATGAAGGGAAGGGAAGAAAAACTAGCACTACCTGTGTGCTTGTCACTGTGGTGCTGTGATACACACCATTGGAACAGATGAAGAACCAGATTACTACAATGATGTCATAAGGCTCTGATAGTCTCTCTTCCAAAAGAAACTGACTCCATTCTTCCTACCCTGAACTTGAGGGAAGGAGAAGTGTGAAATGGTGCTTTGGAAAACCTGTCTTATAATGTTCCACTGTAGTAATGAGGAATTTAATTATTCCTCTCGACAATAAAAAGGTGACAAAATAAAGGGTTTTTTTAAAAAAAAAAATTAAAACCACTGAATATAGTTGAATTTTTCCGACTACAGTAATGTTGCTTTGATCTGTTGTATGTTATTACATTAAGACTTTTGGCAAAATTATAACTGATGTACTTTTAATCAGGGCTCTTTTTGTAGCAGGAACTCCTTTGCATATTAGGAGACACACCCCCTAATGTAGCCAATCCTCCAATGGCTTACAGAGCTCTTCTGACAGGGGCTACTGTAAGCTCTTGGAGGATTGGCTACATTAGGGGGTGTGTCGCCTAATATGCAAAGGAGTTCCTGCTACAAAAAGAGCCCTGCTTTTAATAGATATGTTTCTGTTATTACTTACCCGAACAAGCAGCATCCAAAGGCTTTCAGGGCTCTCTGGTGTTTTTTGTTTTGTGTTTCCCCCCCTGAACCCCGGGATGGATATCGTAGCTGAAGGAGCTTGGAACTTCTCCAAGGAAGCAGAACTGTATTAATGTTTCAACGTGTCATGGATATAGTGATTTGTCCCCAGCAGGCACCAGCTTCTATTCATCTAGCATGATGTTCTATGATTCTAAGTGATAGGGGCATCATCATTCAGCTCCACTACAATTTTGTCCAGCCTGAGATGGAAAATAATTTCTTTGAACACAAAGCTCATGGACATGGGTAAATTATATGGGGGGGCAGAGAGGAGCCAATTAATTAAAAGTATCGTTTCTTTCATAATGCAATTCTCATAGATGAATGTTTTCCTCCTGGACAACTGATGGTGCTGCTTGAAAGGGATCCATTCAAATATTATTTGAGGACAAATAATTCATTAAGAGCAACGTCCAACATCAGTGGAACATTTGATGTTGTGCTCTATAGCCCAAGGCTTAATGACACCCCAGGTGGAGCCTTATCCATAAGCATTTAGCTTAAATGGCAATCCCTGTATGTTTTCTTTTCCCTTTAGACATCCCATACTCACTGCATTTTCTCCATTGGTGCACTCTCTAAACTTTCCAACCCCAGGTATGAACTTTAAGATATACTTTCACTACAAAACACCACAAATCTTTTCTGTTCATCGTTCTGTGAATTTATATAGTGGAAAAACTCTTCTGATTTCTATAGGGCTAACCCCAGGAAATAATTTTGTGCACATTAAAATAAACTGTGCTTTAAACAATGTATTTTGCATCCAATATATGTCAGGAAAATGCTTATGCAGAAAGGAATCTTAAGTGTTACAGAAGGGAAATGGATAGATTTATTCTAGTCCAAAAATAGGTCAAAATAAATATTATTTTCTTTGTGATACTGAAATCTTCACTATCAGCATTTCCAGTTTATTACGGGCCACCATGAAGTCTGATGTCAGTGCGGCTTTGGGGCCGCTGTACACAGTCAGCTGTGTACCACTTCAATGTTTGAATGTTCTGCTAACATTAAAAAAAAACCCTCTCCCCAGACATACAATCCTGACCTGGATAACCCACCCTAGCCTGATCTCAGAGGCTAAGGCTTTCTAGCCCTCAAAAGATTTCAAGACTGAACTTTGATAGACTAACAGTGCAATCCTAAAAAAAAAACCACTTTCATGGAAGCAAGTCCCACTGAATAAACGTGCGTCAGATTCAGAGTAGACCCACTTAGGCTCTGGTCACACTGCAAATGACATGCGCTTTGTTCCGGGTTTATTTAAATTGGGAACATTTTTATTCACATTGGGCTGTCTACATGCAGCCAGCCCCTCTTTCCCAGCACCCGCTTGCCTGCTGCTGCGCCGTCCTTCCAGGCGATCCTGCTGGCCACGGGGAGGCTCGGGCAGCTGCAGCTCCTGCCGACACTTTGGGGGGGGTGCTGCCGCCGCCGCTGCTGCCATTGCCCCACGAAAATAGGCTCCGCCGTCTCTGCTGTCTCCACCATCCTCCTTGCCGGCCCCATCCAAGCTGCCGGAGCCCCCGCCTCTTGTTCCCGCCTCCAGGGCCGTCTTTGTGTGGGTTTTTTTTAAAAGCTTCTGGTTTGAGCGCTTGACTAAACATGCGCTTAATAAATCCATTATTAAACGTTAAATGGATTTATTAAGCACATGTTTGCTCAAGCGCTCAAACCGGAAGCTTTTTTAAAAAAAGCACAAAGAGCGTTCAGACAGCCCTAATCGCAATCCTTGCGAGAGATGGGCTGTCCACATAGGCAAAATCGCGCAATCAAAGCGGAAGTGCCAGGAAAACACTAGATTTTCCAGGGGTCAGGAAAACCCGGAAGCATTGCGCGAGTAAGCCTGCTTCGGGGCGGGAGGCAGATTGGCGTGTTTGAACGTGAAACTGACATGCGCAAGGAAACAGCAGCGAATCCCAATCAAAACAGCAGTGTGACCGGACCCTTAGATTGTCCTCTAGCTTCAGCCTTAGGCTTGATTCAGCTTGGTGAACTAAGCCTGCATTTCAGAAGAACAGGTATCTGTGTAGTGTGTAGGGTCGGGATGCTCTTTTGTGGAAACTGTTGGCGGAGCTCAGGAGATAATCCAGTTCACACTTTGGAGTTTGCTTTCGATGAATTTACTTCATCAGGATTTTGCAAAAAGACAATAACTGACTGCAGGCCACTAATGCAACACAGGCCTTAGGAGCACAAGCACTAACAGGAGCACTACTAACACACAGCAGAAAAGAAATAACAAGAAGTAGGCTGAACTGCAAGAGAAAACATTCAATAAACACTAAACACTAAAGAACGCAGCACAGCTCCCCCTAGAGTACA
Organism: Gekko gecko; assembly: GCA_029375565.1. Taxonomy (NCBI): domain Eukaryota; kingdom Metazoa; phylum Chordata; class Lepidosauria; order Squamata; family Gekkonidae; genus Gekko; species Gekko gecko. Next base: position 119,390,132 of record JAPDNY010000003.1, on the reverse strand, counting down.
AGTGGACTGAACTATTTTTTTAGCAGTATTTACATTAACTAGACTCTTGGCTGGCTGTCACTTCCCCCAACAAAAACTGGCCCTTGTGGCTCAAAATTGTTTATGCCGGTGGAGTCATACCATACTAGAATGTTGCTCTGCAAACCTTTGTGGGAAGTCTCTTGAACATTTATCTTAAAAGAGGAGATGGGATCAACTAGAGAGAGAGCCTGAAATGATGCCAAAGGGTCTGCTGTACCAATGCTTGTTCCTTAAAACCTGCTACCTGGTTTTTGTTCTGTTTTTGTTCTGTGTCGGAGAATATTAATGGATCTCTCCCTTTTCTGGTGGACTAAAGTCGGCAAACAAGGTGACTGGATAGTTTGAGGGCTTTCCTAGATCCTGGCCTTACTGGCTTCTCCAAAAGGGATGTCTATGACAGATCCTGGTTAGAACTTGGACGGGAGGCCACCAAGGAAGTTCTCTGCTGCTATTGTGAAGCAGGCAATTGCAAACCACCTCTGAACAGCTCTTGCCTTGAAAACCCTATAGGGTCACCATAAATTGGCTGTGATTTAATGGCATAAAAAAAATCATAAAAGGCTTAAGTGTAAAGGAGAAAGTTCTAGCATAGCTTCCACCCATTTCCCACAAGAGAGAATTCAAATGTTCAGAGCCTGGTGTAGCAGGAACTCCTTTGCATATTAGGCGACACACCCCTAATGTAGCAAATCCTCCAAGAGCTTACAGAGCTCTTCTGACAGGGGCTACTGTAAGCTCTTGGAGGATTGGCTACATTAGGGGTGTGTCACCTAATATGCAAAGGAGCTCCTGCTACAAAAAGAGCCCTGCTATGTCTCCATATCTGTAATCCAGATTATTTTGGATGTTCCCAAAGCTTTATACAGTGCTGGTTGTTTAGTGCTCAGAAGAGTTCCCGCTTCCTCACCCTGAAGACAGAAACAGACTCATTGTTCTTAATTGTATTTAAACCATGGCCATGTTAAACAGTTGCCCTGCATAGGCCTCATCCATATAGTAATGAATGTTTAATGTTCAAGGTCTTCTCTCCTCAAGCAAAAATTACATCTATTGCAGTTTTACACATTTCAAGAAAACTCTATGACTGATTTCTAATTGGTTACAGAAATTCTTTTTCATATGAAGGACCCATTCTATGGTACAGGTTGGATATTCCATTTGAATAAATAAAGGCTATTTTATCATAATAACAGCACAAGCCAGATCTTGACATAGCACTTGACAAAGCACATGCACAACCATTATATGGCCCTATCTCCCATAAAGGGGAGGGAATTGGGGAGGGCATTAAGGGAATCTCTCGCATGTGATTAGGAGCAGAAGAAAGCTGGAAGATAACTGATACTTTTCACAGTAGAAAGTCATTTTCTTCTGAGATATGATCAACTGTGACCATGGTCATGTAGTATAAAGGTAACAGTACCTACATATATAAATACAATACAACTTTATTTACTTGCCTGCCCTACACAGGTAAACCAAAGAATACGCAGAAATTCAGGTAAATGAGTGTTGATTTTAGAGAATTATTATGATCCAAAACATCCACTCAGGAAAGATCATGTAATTAATATTTAAACAATGTCAGTTCTATGGTATGGTGTGAAATATATATTTGGAGAGATTTGATTTTAAATCATTTTTGCACAATATAACATAATTGTGTCATATGCAGAAAAGAATTTGTAATTTACTGTGTGTGCGGCATTTGTGCAGCCGTGTGTGTTGCATGGCGACATAGTACAGTAAAAGTGATACCCACTAACAAGCCCTGCAATTCAAGAATGGAAAATAAATAAGATCAGTGGCGGAGAAAAGAAACTCCACAACAGATACACAGTTAACTACACTGAATGACTTTTTCAAGCAGCATACCTGGTTTGTTTGCAGCTTTTAATACACTAGTGGCTACTTATGCAAAAAAAAGGGGGGGAACTAATTAAATTTGTTTATGTATGTTATCATGTGGAGCACTCATTTCCAGACATCAAGCTATGAATCATTAAATAACTGCTAAATTGGTCTCTGGAGACAGATCATGCCTCAGAGTTGGGCAAGTCCCCATCCCGCCAAAGCCAGGTGCGCTCTGTGGTGAACAAGCATTAGAACTGCTTTAAAGGCCATGATTTGGGTAGGCAGCCAGGCTTCACACTGCGAGGTGAGAGGTAGGAAATCATGAAAACACTGACAGCCCTCCCGTCAGAGTTACTCCTCAGTTTGATTAATGAGGGCATTTGAAAGACAATTAGCAAAAGCAGGTTTGGCTGAAACTAGCTTATCAATCAGACCCCCTCTATTCAAAGCACGGGAGCTTTTTCTATAGGGTTTTTTTTTTCCCTTCTTCTGAAGCAAAGAATGGCATCCGTGGGGCCCAACAACAGAAGTCTGCTGCATTTTCAAGTAGCACAGCATAACGTTGCAAGGCATAAGCTAATATGAAAATAAACCTTTGCACAAAACCTAAAAAAACATTTTAACTAGAATGATATCAGAAATACACTCGCAATCGCTTAAGTCATAAATTATATGTTCAGTTGTTCCAGAACTAAACATGGCTTTAAACAGGGCAAGAATTCCCCAGAACTGATAGCCTGAAAAAAATGTGGGAGTCCCTATTGCTTTGTTTGGAAACCAGTAGCTTCCTTTTCCATGGGGGCCTAAGCATGGGATTGGGAGAGCAATAAATACCTTTTACTGTGGGCAAGGGAATCTTGACCTGTGCTTTGTCAGGTTTTCTTTCAGTTTAGTTTTTCAGAAATTTAGTAGAATTTTTTTTTTCCCCATTGACTTAGGAGATTGTTTGTATCAGTGGGTCCAAGTACTGGGAGGACCATGGTTGCATCAGTCCAAGCAAAATGATGTGTTATTGTTGCCAGCCTAGTGCTGTCACCTACTAGATCAGCATTATGCTGACGTCATGACTTCACTTCCAGCATGAACTAGAAGTAATCATGTTGAAACAATGCTCTAGGATTTACTTAGAGGGTTCTAGTTTCGAGGGAATCCTAGAATGTTGAGGCAATGCGATGATGTGATTTCTTGTTCATGCCAGAAGTGACACTGTGCCATCTATGTGATACCAATTCACACACACACACCCAATTCGCCCCAGATTTTCTCCTGCCACCCTCTTGAGGAGAGGCAGGAATAGTAGGTCCATGGCAGAAGTTCCCCACAATAGCTGGAGATCTGGTGGCACTAGTGCAAGTCCTGCTTTCCCCCCCATGGACCTCAATAGGTTTAGGATTGCACAGTGGATGTAGTAAACTGCACAGTAACCCTGTTTAGGGTTGCACAATAAATGTAGGAGGGAGTTTTATAATACAAGAATAATATGAACAAATGACTACAGCAAGTTGTACAACCATCTCTGTGCAAATAGCTAACTACTTGATGGACATTATTTTCAGTATAATATTCAGTTCTTGGCCACCGTTCTCTGGGCTGCTTTCTCTCAAGTATGCCAATACAGATATCTTGCAGCTCAGGAGAAAGAGTATAGTATACATGTGAGATTCTCCATCAGGAAGTTGCTTTCAGTTTCTAGGGCAAGAAAAACAACACTCTGCGATTTCTTCTTACCCAGCAAAACAACTGAGCATGTCCTCTGCCTAACCTCTACAGGAAGTATATGGGGGGGGATTATGCTGATAGAGTAGTTTCTCCTTTCCTTCAGTAACCAATAGACAGGAGTTTCTTGGAGATAGAGTACTAGACCCAGCAAAGGATGATGTCCATTTCTCAAGGTTAAAGGAAAATGCAATCGCCATGCCTTCTGCCAAAATCTGAGGTAAATTCTCATTTTTTTAAGAAGGATGTGGGCAGAAAACTGGTGTCTGATTTCCTTCTGCCTTCCTCCATCCAGTCACAGAGGTTGCTCAGAGGCAGATTTAATGGCAAAGTGTCATTGTATTTGCCCAGTCACGAATGGAGTATTTACTGCGGCGCAGAAACATCTAGTAACTGTGGCCGAATCTGCATTTGGTCTTTCCCACCAGTGTCCCCGCCTTTTGACTCCATCTTCAAAAAAGCTGTCCACATTTGGTGTCGTTTTCACACCTCAGCAGTGCTAGCACTCTTTTGTACAGCCACATATGTTTATCGTCCTTTGGGGGCGGCTCCACTGTCATTGCACCTCCGCCACTGCTTTAAAAGAATCTTCTCCTAACAACATTCAAACAAGCATAGAGAAAGACAGCGTTGCAGCTGCATGCAGCTGATTTAAAAATGCAAATGCAGATTTGATCCTTGTGTCTGAGGATCTGTATTTGATACTGATGACTTCTTAAAGAACATACATTATTAATATGTCTAATTCTCAACATGGACCTGTCTGTGGATACTTAAATCTATACATCAGAGAAAACAGATGTGCAGAGAAAACAGGGTTGTTGTTTTTTCCTCCTTGGGGGTCAGCCCAGGTTTGTAGAAAAATCTGAAAACTTTTAAAAACTCCCACCCACCCCCACCGAATGTTTACCAACCCATCATCACCTCAGGAGTTGTATATGGGAGAAGGAGGAGGCGGAGGGGAGATAAAAGCACTGCAGGTGTGCTGTGGGAGAGTCGTACCACTACCACACCATGTTGAACAGCAGGGGGCAGGCAGGGGGCAGGTCAGGGGATGGGCAGGAGGGTGTAGCTTCTCTGCCCCCCACAAGTTTTTTCATGGGCCATGGGGAGGAGTAGGAGCATGAGCTGGCACATCAGCCAGGCTAGTGGAGGTGGCAGCAGATGCAGTTCAGGTGAACAGATGAGTGAAGGGAGAAGAAAGGAGAGGAGGGGCCGTGGCTCAGTGGAAGATCCTCTGCTTTACACGCAGAAGGTCCCAGTTTCAATCCCTAGCATTTCCAGTTAAAACGGTGAGGTAGGAGGTCATGTGAAAGACCTCTGTCCGAGACCCTGGAGAGCTGCTGCCAGTCTGAGTAGACGGTACTGTCCTTGAAGGAGCAATGGTCTGATTCATTAAAAAGGCAACTGCATGCGTGTTCAAGGATGGGATCCTCCCTCAGAAGCCACCACCACTCCCCCCAGCAACACCAAGGCAGTGCTGTGGGTAGGCGAGGTTGAAGGGTGAGGGAGGGGCAGAATGACCTGGAGGTTTGGAATCCACTGCCACCATCACTCCCTGCTACTGCCAAGGTGAGAAGGTAGAGTGGGGGGGGAGGGGGCTGGCAAGTAAGTGAGAAAATGGACCAGTAGCTGGGTGCTGCTACCACCAGGATTCCCTCCCCCCTGAGAGTCTCTTGTGAGTCACCAGCTTGTTCCAGTTCGAAAATCCAATATTATCGTTAGGGTGTTCAAAAAACTGAGAACTAGGAAATTGCTTTGAGCTCTAGAATTCAATTCTCCAGTAGTTTAGAAAGCTTTTCCACATACCTGAGCCCAGGCACTCAAATTAAGGCATCCGTGTATTGCCACAGCAGAACAAGCTCTTATCCAAATTGTACAAGAGATCTATGGTTGACCCCACAGCAAAAAAAGTGACTCTGGACAGAATCCCGGGCCTTTAATCATTCTGTTTTGTTGTTCATATGTAGAAAAGAAAAAGAAGTGGAGTATGAAAAGTGGTGAGATTTGTGAACCCCAGAAGCTATCAGAGGTCATCATCTGTGTGTATATTTTATAGTTTGTTGCTATTCAGGAGATCTGCTCATAGTAACAGCTATGAACAGCTCCAGGGGTTTCTGGAGGACACATCAGCATTAGATCCATTCCAGTCTGGCTTCCGCCCCAGCCATGGGATGGTGACTGTGCTAGTTGCCTTGACAGACAATCTCCATAGACAGCTGGATCGAGGCGGGTCGATGTTGCTGTTATTGCTTGATCCTACTGTGGCGTTCAACACAGTTGACCATGATCTTCTGACTCACTGCCTTGCTGATGTAGGAATACAAGGGGTGGCCCTTCAGTCACTTTCCTCATTTCTCCATGATCGGGGACAGAGGGTGGCACTGGGTGAGGATGTATCCTCTAGGCAACCCTTAATATACGGGGTTCCTTAGGGAGCACTCCTCTCCCCGATGTTATTTAACATTTATATGCGCCCCTTCGCCCAGCTGGCAAGGAGTTTCGGATTTGGGTGCCATCAATATGCTGATGACACCCAGCTGTGTCTGTTATTGGAAAGATGGATGGCTACCACCCCACAAAAACTGGTTGAGGGACTGAGGACTATGGTAGGGTGGCTAAATTCAGGCTGAGACTGAATCCATCAAAGACAGAGGTTCTGTGTCTGGGGTGGACTTCAGGACTGGAGTTCAGGTTGCCAACCCTTGACAAGGGACCACTGACACCAGTGCCATCTGTCAAGAGTTTGGGTGTGACCTTGGACACCTCCTTATCAATGGAGGCCCAAGGCACACATATTGCCAGGCTGGCATTTTTCTACCTTTGTCAAGCCCGACAGCTGGCTCCTTTCCTATCATGCCCTGACCTAACCACAGTAATCCATGCAATGGTTACCTCCTAGGGATGTGCATTCAGTTTGGACAAACCGACAAACAAAACGAATAATGCCTATTCGTCATTATTCGGGCCTGCCAAACAGGGATTCCCCGGGCTGGCTGAGGCTGGCTGAACAGGGATCCCCAAACAGGAATTATTCAGACTGGCTGAACAGGGATTCCCAAAATGGCATCCATTTGGGGAATCTCTGTGCTGAGCCCCCATAGGATATAATTGAGCTGAATAAATTCAGCTAGTCTGATAATCTCCCGAACCCCAGTATCATACCAATACTGGGATTTGGGAATATTGGCAAATACCAAAATGTACACCCCTATTACCTCCAAGCTAGTCTACTGTAGCTCACTCTTATGCTGGCCTACCCTTGAGACAGATCCGGAAACTTCAGCTGGTTCAGAATGCAGTGGTGTGAGTCCTGATGGGAAGTCATGGATGGTGCACATTCAACCTGTGCTGTGCCAGCTATACTGGCTTCCAGTAGAATACTAGGCCAGGTTCAAGGTTTTGGTATTGACCTTTAAGGCCTTGAGCTGTCTGAGACCAATGTACCTGTGGGACTGCCTTCTCTGCTATGTCCCCAGAAGAGCTTGCTGGTGATCCCTGACCCTAAGGATGTCCGGCTGTCCTGGCCCCAACCTGATGGAACTCTCTGCCGAATGACACCAGGGCCCTGCGGGACCTTGTGCAATTCCACAGGGCCTGTAAGGTAGAGATGTTCCGCCAGGCTTTAGGCTGAGGACAGCAATGGTTGGTCACACTGGCTGGCACCCTTCCCCTTTCCCTCTGCTCCCTATATATATATTAAACAAAACAAAATTAGTTCCATCACCCTCCCTCCAAATAGCCAAGTAGTCCAGAATGGAAACAGAAAACCATAAATCGCCATCTGGGATTTTATTCTGATTTTATTTCTTACTAACTGTATGTGGGTTTTAAAATTTGTATCTGTTTAAAATTAAAATCTGTTTTACAGCATTATGCCTTTCTTGTACATCACCCAGAGCCTGGCATAAGCTGGGATAGGGCAATTAAGAATTCAAATTATTATTGTTATTATAATTGTTGTTGTTGTTGTTGTTAACAACAACAACAACAGAAAATTTAGTATGTAAGAGTTATGAAAGTCATGATTATCCAATCAGTTTTTCTTGGGTTTCAAATCTATGGGGGGGAAGGGCCTCAGGGGCAGCAAATATGCTTTTGAAAGAGAAAATGCCCTGTTTTGTAGAAACACGCTTTGTCAACCCCGCTGTGCAGAGTAAAGAGGGTATAATGCCAGTAGTATTTTGCAGTTCACCATTTAATAATTAAAATCAACCGGATACTTAAAAGACCCATGTTTATTTTTATATTTTGAATTGGTCTCTTGCAAGCGCACTTGATGGCCAAATACAAGGCTCAGTGAGTGATGTAGCTTTGAGTCTGATGGCCTGTTAGGAATACACCGGTGCCTGAGTACATCATCTAGTCCTGGTGAGAGAGAGAATGACCTATCACTGCAGAACTTTACTCCAGTGATGTTTGTTTGCACTAAACTCTTGTATAATTTGCATTGTACATATGGCCTGGGTCCAACAGTTTAATGATTGTTTAATTGAATTTCATAAATCAGTATATAAATATACAAATACAGCTCTGATCACAAGATGCAGACAAATGACCTTGCTTCCATCTTCACTGTGCAAAGGAAAAACACAGTATCAGCCGACGACAGATGGTTTTCACCTGGATGAGAGAGTGACAGAAGATGTGTCTTGGCTAATGTTCCATTAAATATAATTCAGGTATCCTCCTTAGCTTTTTTTAACGTGAGTAAACTTTCTGTTGGCAGTTTGCTCACTAAGTAACACATCACTGAAAGGGGGGGGGAAATGCTGACCACACTTCCTACCTATGATTACTCTTGTCAATTATTCCACACTGGGAAGCCAAACAAAGCTTGTATACGAAAACTAAATACTCTAGTTGGCGTAAATTCAAATTAGCTGTCCCACACACCCTTATAGCATGCAAATTAAAATGTCCTGAATAAGCATTAATCATCCTAATGGGCTAATTATTGTCATTTAAAATCTAATAATTTAACTACTGCACTACTACAGCAAACTTGGAGACCAAAATGTACTGGGCTTATTCACCATGCAGGGAAAGCTCTTAATTCTAATGTATCTATAAAGTAAAGATAACTATAAGAGCATTTAATGTTTTTGTAGCCCTCCTAATTTTTTTTCTTTTTTAATTGGGCCTTTTCCCTTTTGGAGCTGATGTAGCAAAGAGGCTTAAACTACAATTCAGAATGTCCCCAGTTTGAACCTTGCTTCTGACTGAAACTCTGTGGCCTTAGGCAAGGCCTTGCTCTCAAGTTCAACCACCCATTTGCAACGTTAGGATAATAATATCGACCAGCCTTACAGAACAGTTGTAAAGATAGCAGGTAGGGATACTCAAACACCTGTCGGTTCAGCTCATGTCCTGTTCATGAACAGGAAGTCAGTTTTCCAGTGGACCGGTCATCCAGCTGTTCATTGCTGTTAGGCAGGTTACTTTACCCTATTTCTCCCTAACAGTGCATTACAGTGCAACCAGCTTTTTGCGCATGCACATTCTCCCACAGCCTGACTGAGCGCCACTCCCTTCATACTTATTGTGCTGCACTCAGCAGGCAGCAGTTTAAACAATGAAATCAGTCACAAGTCATATAAATCAATCCTAAATAAATGCTGAACAACCCAGTACAAACCTGCTCATGAGGCAGCCAAGTCATTTGATGCCAAACCAAACCGACCCAGTCGTTGGCTCGCATCTGATCGTTGCAGCCAAACAGTTAAGCATGTGCAATGCAATGTTTGCTGGTCTCTTGTGCTTTTCAGCTTTTGTCATTTTGACTCCCTGTTTGACTCCAAAACCTGAGCATGTTCATGTTCATTGGTATTAATTGGATCGATGCATTCTCATAATGTTGCCTGGGAATTGTAGTTTTACCCAGTCAGTACTAAGCATGTGCCAGCATGAAGAATGTCCTTGACTGATGAATACCATTAACTGCACAGACACAAAAGTAGCACATACATGCTAATACAGCTGATTTTTAAATTGTGCATGACCTGCCTGTGAGGGCTGTAGGACCCATGTAATCAAAGGAAAGCTGCAAATTGTGAGCCAGCATCAACAGCAGTTACTTGGCCAATTATTTATTATTATTATTAATTTATTTATTATAAACCACCATCACTGCACAGATGCAAAACTACTCAAATTGCTCTTTGTCAGCAAGTCATTGCATTAATCACATGACATGTTCTACTTGACAAAGACCAGGCACTACAACAAGGCCACTGCTTTGCCATAAGGAGTGTAACGAGCCCTTGTGGGAGTATGATAAGCATGCAAAACATGTAAACTGTGTGGTTTCATAAGAATATATTGGCTCTGAAGAAGTAGAATTGAAACTCCTTTGGCCGACAAGAGACGTCAACTTGGTTTTTCAGCCTCCCTGCAGACCTGAAAGTTTGGAAACTAAGAAACAGCAAAGAAGATTACAGTGTTTTCAAGGACTGTATACAGCCCATCTACTGGCCTTGCTTTAGGAAGGTTTCTTTATACTTGTGTGTTTGTTTCATAGCTTTTGTGCTTTAATAAGCGATAAGTACATGTGGATCATACTAAAAGATTTACAGTTTAATCTCCATGCACGATTTTCTCATTTATTATGTTTGAGACATATGCCTTTAAGTAACAGTTTAGTGGCATTTGACCTTGAGCAATCTGTTCTCACCACGGTGTATTTTGTTTTTGTTATTGTACTTAGTATCTCCGTGGTGTCGTATTTAGTTTTTCTATCTGAGGCAGATCAGGCAGTTAGCCCCTTATCTTGCTCCCCAAGACCTAGCTACATGCAATGGTCACTTCCAGACTGGATTATTGTAACTCTCTCTATGTGGGGCTGCCCTTGATAGTTGCAGCTAGTGCAGAATACAGCAGCGTGGGTACTGACGGCAATGCCTGTTTGGGCTCGTACCCACCCAGTGCTGCGTGAACTGCACTGGCTGCCTATTGAATTCCAGATCCATTTCAGGGTGCTGGTGTTTACCTTTAAAGCTCTGTACGGCCAGGGGCCAGCATACCTACGAGGCCACCTCTTCCCATATGAGCCCCGGAGGGCACTGAGATCCACAAACCAACATCTTTTAGTGGTCCCCAACCCCAGGGACATTCAGCTAGCCTCGACCAGGGCCAGGGCCTTTTCAGCCCTGGCCTCCGCCTGGTGGAATGAGTTCCCTTATGAGATCAGGGCCCTGCGGGACTTACTGCAGTTCCACAGGGCCTGGAAGACAGAGCTCTTCCGCTGAGCATTTGGTTGAGGCAGCAGACGTCCCCCTCCCCCCAGCTTTTCTGGCCATTCGTCCACCAGTGACCTGATCCTGACTGGACATCTGATTAGGTACTGAATTGCTTTACCATCTGACGTCCTTGTTTACATGGTATTTTATGACATGATATTATTATGTGTAAATTGTTATTTTAATATTATTTTAATTGTATTATTTTAACTGTTGTACACCGCTCTGAGCCTGTTTGGGGAGGGCAGTATATAAATCTAACAAAATTAAAAATTAAAAATTTTACAAAGTTCTCACCAGTCCTAATTATATTGTCTTTCCCTTGTTCCTCAAGTCAGAAGTAAGAGTTGGCTATTTATGAATGGAATCAAAGTGTGTTGTCAAGGGAAGATAAATTTTACTCCCTCCTATGCATTAATATCCTATCCTCAGGGCTAATTCACACATTACAAAGTTCTCATATCCCCCCAAGTGGCTGCCATGAGGAATTTTGATCAGATGTACACTGGGAATTGGTCAGTCATTTATTACTGTTATAGAGCAGCAGAAACACTGAGAGTTCCATATTCAGAACTTCATTCCCAGTGCATGGGGCGCCAGTTAGGTCCAGAGTCGCTGGAGCTATCAGGAAGGGGAAAGTCCATCTGCAGCCTGTTGCAACCCATTTTCTACCAGATTTTCCCCGGTGTCTTTTAACTCCGTTTCTGTGGCGAAGCAGAATGGGTTGCCGATGGCTGCAGGGCACTTCCCAGATGTTGTTGTCTGATCACACCCTTTCAATCCGCCAGGCATTCGCGCCTATGGTGGGTCTAATTGTGCATATGATTGCAGCCAAAATTGAGTACAGATTTGTTTACATTCCAAACATACATCACTTTTGCGTTATGCATGGTTGGAAGTTGAAGTAGGGGATTTCCAGTTCAAATTTCTCTCGTTATCTATTCTTTTCAATTAACCAATTTCAAGCTCAGTAAGTCCATTCTTTCCTCATTCAAACGGCACCCAAGTACAAACAAGATCAATTGACTCAGTACATTTACCAGTTCTTCACCACTTCCTCAACAGTTTCAAAATCAGTTATTGTATTATCAATTAATTTATTCCCCGTTTCTTAAAAATAGCAATGGTATGAATTAAAAAAGTCTTATGATCAATCCAAAATTAAAAGGATCGTGCTGATTTGCCTCAAACGCCTAGATCGCAATAAAATGGTGCTAATGCTCCTCTAGATTTCACATGGTTCCCCTATGGAATCAATATTACTTAAGGTAGGAATCTATTCCCAGCTTAATTCCTAACATAATTGCCTAGAAAAGGAGTGGGAATGCCTTAAAAGAATTTCTGCTTGCGGTGATTTTTCTTTCTCCTCAAGACTCTTTCTGAAATGAGCAGAAAAACTTCTTTTCAATCACCTGTCAGTCACTCCGAAGTGTCTTCACATTAAATAATGGGGTGACACACACACAGTAAAGTGTGTAGGAAGCAATATTACTTTAGCTGAAAATGAACAGAAAATGAAATGGAGTATGAACACCCTCAGCTTCACAACAGTGACAGTTGATAAAGCCAATGAGATTCTAGATTTTTATTTTATTTTTATACACATGTATTGCTTCCCTCTTTCCTATATTCTCTATCTTACATACGCATGCACGCAAACACACACAGAAATCAAAATTAAACCTCACTTAACGGTATCATTTGGAAGTCTGGTGTGGGTTTTGTGTTTGTTTCGGGGGGGCTTCTTTTGCATAGTTGGTGGTCCATTTAGCCCAACATGAAATTTTGGCTAACACTAAATACAATAGAAGCGGTATACAATTGTTCAGAGCAATCATGCAGTAATTTCACCTAATGAAATATTTCCCATTAGACAGCTTGCACAAAGTTTTTAGTATTGAAGTACACTGTGAAGTTAGAAACATCAAAAGCAGAAAGATAAACCCTGTTTTAATTCCTTGGATCTATACTTTTGCTTAGCTTTTACCTTATAAATGCTCAGCTCTTGAAAACTTAAAAACTCTTGAGAACTTTTTTTAAAAAGCTTCTATCCTGAACTAATAAAAATGGCACAAAACCACTGGCAAGAACCACTTGTTTCTTGGTCTCAGTAACTTTTGGTGCCTTTTGGAATTCATTTTGCACCTACTATGGTCTAACCTACCTATGCCTGGGGCCTTCCATCATGTCTCGCAGTATCTCCCTCTTGATTTTTAATTGGTGCTAATGAAGACATTCTTGCATTTGATTTTATACACACACACACACACTAGGAATAAGGCCTTTTGTGGAAATAAATACAATGAGCTCTAGAAAGAAGCTTTGGAGAATGCCCCAGCTTTTGGCACACAATGACAATTTGCTGTGGTGACCTCAGCAGGGTATAATGACACAAAGACCACCATTTTCTTCCGAAGAACTGGTCTCTGCTACCTGAAGAGCAGTTGTAATTTTGAGTGATCTCCAGCCCTCACCTGGAGATTGGCAACAGTGGGGAGGGAATGGCTGGTTTGGAGGGTGGAGTCCAGGAATTTTCCAACCTGGAGTTGGCAACCCTATCTACCTCCCAGTCAACCGTTAACCTACTGTTATCTGTCCCCTGGCTTCAACTGAGGAGAAAGTACAGTTGCCAGTTCTGGTTAGGGAAATACCTGGAGATTTGGGGGAGGGATCCTGTGGAGGGCAGCATTTGGGGGGAGTGGAAGGACTCAGCAGGGTATAATACCATTGGGTCTACCCTCCAAAGCAGCCATTTTCTCCAGGGGAACTGATCTCTGTCATCTGGAGATCAATTGTAACAGCGGGAGATCTCCAGGTCCCACCTGGAGATAGGCAACCCTAGGGGAAAGTCAGCTGCACAGAAGGGGGTTGAAGAAAATGGTTTTATGGTCACTGGCGCACCTCATTAGCCAGCCAGCCATGGTGGAGCCAAGCAGGAGAGAGAGCCTTTTTCAGTTTTTTCTGACAGGAAAGTGGCCAAGCTGGCAGTGGGTAGGGGAGGGAGTTATGCTGAAAGTCCTTTGTCTTTTTACTGACAGAAGCAAGCTTGGTTGCCTATCAATAGCCACTGAGGGGAAAGTTATTCCCACACAGGAGCCAAGAGAAGGGTCTTCCTCAGTACAGAGAGCTGTTTACCAGTAAATCTGACAGGGAACAGTGGCTGAAATGAAAATGGGCAGGGAAGAGGAGCAGACTCAGCACCTGGCCAATGGCACATGAGTACTCTTGAGTGGCGGCCAATGGCCCAATGCCTGATGGAAACACTCTGCACAGCCAATGGGAGAGCTGGAAACAGCCAATACACTAAGTCCAGCAACGCAGCCACTGGATTGGCACACCATTGGAGTGACAGGTCAGTGAGCCAAATGCTGTGGGAGTGTGTGGAACATTCACCCCAAAACAGGATTATATATAAGGAGATATAGATAGATAGATAGATAGATAGATAGATAGATAGATAGATAGATAGATAGATAGATAGATAGATAGATAGATAGATGATGATAGATAGATAGATAGATAGATAGATAGATAGATAGATAGATAGATAGATAGATAGATAGATAGATAGATAGATAGATAGATAGATAGATAGATAGATAGATAGATAGATAGATAGATAGATAGATAGATAGATATATGTGGATATTTATTTATTTATTTATTACAGGATTCATTCCAACCCTGTGGTTTCCTGTGTATTTTAGGTATAAACCATTGGAGAAGAGGAGATTGGATTTGTACCCCGCCCTTCTCTCAGAGTCTCAGAGCTGCTTACAAACTCCTTTCCCTTCCCCTCCCCACAATAGACACCCTGTGAGGTAAGTGAGGCTGAGAGACCTCTTTCCAGAAATGTCCTTGAGAGAACGGCTCTGACAGAACTATGGCTGCAAGTGGAGGAGTGGGGAATCAAACACGGTTCTCCCAGATTAGAGTCCACATACTTAACCACTACACCAAACTGGCTCCCAGTTTGCAAGCAAATATACATCAGTACATGTCCCCATTTTCATTTTGGGTTATGTAAAAGAAAAAAAAAGTCAGATTCCTTTCTCATAGCAAATTACAAACTGAGTTGTGTTATTTAATATCAGAATGAAAGATTGTCATATTATCATATAGTATATTTCTTATGTTTCATTGGGAAACATAGTTCCAAGTGTTAACTTATCCCTCCTCCCCCCATTGAATGGGGGAAATTCTTAGGGACTGAGGAGATTCCATCCAAAATCACTGATAGAGAGGGGAAAATATATGGGCCCATTTGGCAATTAAATTCTTACTCGCAGAGCGGGCATAGGAAGGCATGAATTGGCAGGTCAGGCAGGATTTCCTTCCTTTCCTGGGGTCCAGTGTGGTGTAGTGGTTAAGAGCACTCCTCCACAGAAAGCCAGCTCTCTCAGCCCTACCTACCTCACAAGGTTGCTGTTGTGGGGAGGGGAAGGGAGGAGAGGTAAGCCGCCTTAGACTTAGAGAAAAGTGGGATATAAAAATCAACTCTTCTTCCTTATGTGAGGAAGGATCTGTTGATTTCCTTCATCTGTGTCACCTTTGCTCTTCCTTATTCTGCTATGCTCTATTTCTTTCAGCCAGGGCTGCCAAGTGGGGAGTACTGGGGGAACAAAATTCCTGGGACCCAAGTCAGCCCCAAAGAGCCCATGAATTATAGTCAAATTATAGTCAGAGAATGCATTTTTTCCCTAATGCAGTTCTGCCCTGCAGCTACCAGGGGTTCAGGGAACACAGAGCACAGTAAAGAACAAGAGCTCTGACTCTGCTGGCCAGGCCTTTCTACAATATTTACTGGGTGGGTAAGGGAATCCTTTGCTTCTTTTTTTTGTTGAAAATTTTATTGGTTTTTTGCAACTACATACACTACAACAACTATCCACTACTCTACAAAAGCAAAACAGGAGTTGTGAACAAAAATAAAGTATCAGTTTTTAGCAAGATTCTCTTAAATTTTCAGATATGTAACGAAATCTCGTAACAAGTTATTTAAGCACTTATAATTACTACATCTAACTTAAACCAATAGTTAAAGGGCGAAACTGTTACATTTACGTTTTAGCAATTACTTTTCCCTCTTCCCCTTAAATTTTTCTTTACCAAAGTCCCATCTGACTTTTAACAACTTGGGAGCAGCTGCTCTCAATTCTGATGTGCAATCTTCTTCTGATGAGCTGCTTGCTTCACCCTCTGGACTTTCCGATCCACATGGGCTGCTTTCTCCTTCTTGATGATTTTTCTCTTCTTCAGTTCCGTTTTTTCCCATATGTCCTTGTATCTCCTCCAAAAATTTTTTTGCTTTAAGCACAGAGTCAATCTTTTCTTTAACGTACTTGAATGGAGAAGACCCTGATGCTGGGAAAGATTGAAGGTCAAAGAAGAAGGGGACGGCAAAGGATGAGATGGTTAGACAGTGTCATCAATGCAACAAACATGAAATTGAGCAAACTTTAGCAGACAGCAGAAGACAGGAGGGCCTGGCGTGACCTGGTCCATGGGGTCGCGAAGAGTCGGACTCGACTGTGTGACTGAACAACAACAACAACTTGAATGTCAAGCCTTCTGGTATCAGCCATCGATAATTTATCAAGATTTTTTGCAGGAAAATCATTAAAGCTTTGTATTGTCTCCTCTTCTTTCTTATGTCACGCGGAATGTCCTTTAGAACTCTTATTTCAGCATCTCTAATTTTTAAGGTGTACCCATTTGTGGCCTTGAGCACTACATCTCTTGTAGATCTTTTTGAGAACCTCAACACAATTTCTCCTGACAGGTTATTTTTTTATATATATAAAATCAGGATATGTCCTGTAGACCATATCCATATTGCTGTATAATAATTCCAGTTTTAAACCTGTCATAGGAGCCAATGCTTCGCTTAGCATTTCTTTCAGATTCTCATTGCTTTGTTCAAGGACACCTTGGAACCTCAGCACGTATGCTGATTTTTCTACTTAGAGCCTAAGGAGTTGTTCCTTATCAGAGGCTCTTTCTTTTTCAGCCTCTTCAAATTCAAGATCAAGTGCAATCATTTTAACTACTGCTTTTTTAATTTCTGTAGAGTTCTTTGACGTTTGTTTTTGGAGTGATTCAAAGTTGTGGTTGAGATTCATCATCTGCTCCAGTAGGGGTCGCAATGCTTCAGCCAACATGTTTAGAAAGTCTGTACTTGCTTCTGGTTTAGAAACTGGAGGTGTTGTTTTCCCAGCTCCCGCCGGAAGTTTCCTCAGCGTCATTTTTTCTTGTCGATAAGACATTGTTTACTTTTTCAGGAAAGTTTTAAAAGTTCAAAGAATTGCTTATTTTAAAGTTGTTTTATTTAGGCACTCTCTTGCTAAGTCAGATAAAGTGCTCTTTCACTCCTTCCCCCATTGGTAAGTCTTCTGCTTTTAAAATAGAAGGGTGGGGGGGGAATCCTCCCCCTTTCCCTTAGCCAGTGGGAGGGGGGATGGAGCTCGATTAAAAAGTCAAAAGCTTAATTTAGAGTCACTCACATTTCCTCGGCCGCCACTTTAGTGCATCTGAGAGACTTCCAAATTTCGCTGGCACTCCTGAGCACTTGTCTGGTGTGCACCTCTTAGAGCCATAATGGTGCTGCAGCAACAGGACCATCGGGGCAAAGCATGCTTCGATCCCTTGGCATCAAGCCTCGGGAATGGCACTACTCGTGCCCCATGGCTGGGAGTCCTCTCCAAGGACTCCAGGGGTAACTGGAATTGTCTGAATTCCCTCCTTACTGCTAAAGAATGGGCTGCACCATATGGAGTTCCGCTGGCACACACCCACTGGGCGAGAAGCTGAAACCGGAACCCAATCCCTTGCTTCTCAGATCCTGCTAAATCCATCAGCCAAGCTAGCATTGGAGCAAGGCAAGAGCAGCCAGGACAAGCTACAGCCATTGCCAGGATGCAGCCTCCTAATAAGCTTGCTATCTATAGCTGTTTATTGTTTCCCTCTTTGTTTAGTTCTATCCAGCTCCATAGCTTTGTCTGCACAGCCAGATCTTGCAAAGGGGCAGCCCTGTTCGTGCATTTATTTATTTATTTATTTATTGCTTTGATTTCTATCCCACCTTGCTGGGCAAGCTGGCTCAAGGCGGTGTACAACAGTCAATTAAAATAAAAACAATAGATACAATAAGTTTGTTAAAACAGGCTACAATACTAAAACACAATGTAAATACAGATGATGAAAATCTTCAGTAGACGGTGCATTGCTGGTATAACCTGAGGTATATCTGGGGCCATAGATGTTCCGATGACTCAGTTCCTCGGTGGCGGCTCCTAATCGAAAGCCTGGTGGAAGAGCTCCGTTTTACAGGCCCCCTGGAACTGTAAGAGGTCCTGCAGGGCCCTGATGTCCTCTGGGAGTTCATTCCACCAGTAAGGGGCTGCTACCAAGAAGGCCCTGGCTCTGGTGGTAGCCAGTCTGGCATCTTTTGGGCCAGGGAGAGCCAGGAGATTTTGTTGCCCTGACCTCAGTGCTCTCTGGGGCACATATGGGGCATGCATGGTAACAAAACAGGAAAACTGTTGCCTTTTCCTTAATTTAACTCTTTCCCACACTTTTCTACTCCTTTGACTTGCTCTCTTCCTTTCATGATCCTTCATCACCACTTTGATTTTTTTCTCCCCTCCCCCATGTTTCATCCTTAATTTTAACTCCATCTCATCCATTCTGGTTGGCAACTTAGAACACATTTAATAGTAGAATAGCAGCAAACCTTTGCTAATATTATGAACAGAAGGGGAAGTCAATATTTCTCCATCATCTAGAAAAGTAGTAAAAGGTTGCTTCCCCCCACACATACACGCACCCTTTACATACATGATAAAAGAATGTTAATCTGCCTTAGTAGTAATAAATGAGGAACAGAACTTGGAACTTAGCTTTGTTTCCATTGCAAATGGGGGGGGGGAGACTGGAAATAACCTGGGCCAGAATACTCTGATTCCTTTAATTTTTGTCCCTGGAACTCCCATAATCATCCTTGAGCTGGTGGCCAGTTTTGAGATTCTTAGTGTTATCTTCTGATGAGTTATGCCTGCCACAAAGGAACAGACAGGTGGACATGCAGAATTTTTTATTATTATGGATGCATAGTAACAGCTAAACAAGTGATTTTTTGTTATGGTATTTGGTTTGGATCAGGGTCAAATGAGGGGGGATGGAATTTTTGTCTAGGTGTCCATGGTGGCTCTTGGCACCCCTGCTTTCAGCATTTTTTTTGGATCTGACTCCCCATACCGGCTTAATTTCAAAAAGAAATTATGTTTTCAACAGTAGAGCATGGCAAGGTAAGACTGAGAAGCAGGGTAAGCACCCCTCAACCATGCAGTGTGATTTTGTGTTAAAATAGTCCATCCACCATTTACATGAGAAAAGGCAAATTCATATACATCTACAGGGAGACCAAGAGGGAATAGTGTATTTAAGCCTAATAAAATTGTCCAAGATATTTCAAATCAGGAATCCATGCCTCTTTGCAGAGATTATTTGATGTTTCATTAACATTAATATCTAGGGATAGGCAGAAACTGAGAAAATGAGGTTCGGTTTGTGGTTTGTGGTGTGTGCTGTTTGCAACCATGGTCTGGCACAAACTTTCTGGAACCAGATGAACATGTTTGGTTTGTGTGGTTCATGATGAGGTAGAACACACACATCTCAGAGCTATAGAGACACCAGAATCACATTGGGTCTCTGGCTAACTCTCATCCACCCACCCTCCAAGTTTGGTGTGTATTGGGTTTACAGGGTCCAAGTTATACTCCCCCCCCAGAAGATGCCTCCAGGAAAGTGCTTTCTGGGGAATTGAGGCACAGGTTCAGTGGGCTCAGGTATGTATAGAACAGGCCCTCCAGCATGCTAGAGAAACCAAACTTGCAGAGGATCTTCGGTTAATTCTCTATCTGCCCTTCAATTTTGGTGAAGATTGGATTTCTGGGGTCCAAGTTATGGCCCCTTGAAGAAGGTACCCCATCCTACATTGTTTCTAATGGAAGGGGGGAAACAGCAAAAAAGAAAAAAAAGAAAAAAAAGCAAGGGCAACAGAAAGCCCAGCAGAACCGAATCAAAGGCTCGGAGAATTTCTGCACTACAAACTGAGGGGGGGCATTTTTGCAAACCCAGAAGAACCAGTGCAATGTGCCTAGCAGAACCTGTGGCAGTTGCAAACCCAACAGGACTAAAATCAAACCAAAGAATCTCTGCAATAAAAACTGAAGGGGGGGCATTTTTGTAAGCTCAGCAGAAACAGTGCAATGTACAGAGTGCTCAGCAGTACCAGTGCAATCAATTATATGGAATACCAACTCAACAGGAGTGATGCCCAAGCTGGGGTGGGGGGAGTTGCAAGCCCAGGAGAGCCAATGCAATGAACTAGTGCCCAGCAGAGGGATGTACTAAAATAATGACAGGATTGCCCATTGGAAACTATGAGAGAGGCTTGAAGGCCCATTGGAGCTAATGGGAGCCAGGAATGCCAATTGATTTGCAAGGGCTCCATTGAAATACATTACAGTACAAAGTGAAAATGTGGAGTGGATTTTCAGATAATGTCTCTGGGCCCAGATAAAGTGCTCTGGGACTGGAATAACAGGTCCCAGAGTGGAAAGACAGTCCCTGGAAATAGAATTAGTGCTCTGGAACTGGAATGATAGCCCCCCAAGTGGAATGACAGCCCCTGGGAATAACAGAAGTTTTCTGGGAGTGGAATGACAGTCCCTGAGTAGCAGAAGTGTTCTGTGGTTGAAATGACAGCCCCTCCCAAACTGGAATGACAGCCACTGGGAGTATGTCATGGAACAGCCAGGCCCTAGAAACAGCTCTGACTCCTCTGATGAAGAACAGCTGGATTCCATACCTATCAGCCACCAGTCAGCTGCAGCTGAGCAATCAGATGAGGAGGCTATGAGGTGCATGTTTCATCCCCCAGCTCAGAGTTGACAGTTCATGATCAATCAGCTGCCCTATCTCTTCCAGGATCCCCAGGTCCACAAGAACAATGTTGGCACTGGTGTAAAGGGGATTTATAGTCCCTACAGAGATCATCCTGCCTCAGAGCTCAGCACCAGCAATCAGTTGCAGGGGAAGGAAAAACTTCACCAGAGGAGACATGAAGCAGCTGTCGTAGGTGTGACATAGGGCTCAAAGCATATAAAAGTATGGGGGAAGAGCCACTGTCTTGTTTGTAAAAAAGAAATCCAGGGAATAAAGCCTGTGTAATGACTACCAGGCACTCAATTGAATCACCATCAGGGATGGCTGTCCACTGCCACTGATTCTGGAGCTTCTGGACCAGTTGCGGGGGGCTTGGAAATACACCAAACTGGATCTTTGAAGTCCTTGCAACTTGGTGCACATACATACCAGGGATGATTGGAGACTGCATTTGGTTCCTGGTATAGCCAGTATCAGTATTTGGTCATGCCGTTTGGCCTGTGTAATGCCCCAGCTATGTTCCAGCATTTTATGAATGAGATCTTCTGGGATTTGCTGGATTGCTTTGTCATAATCTATTTTTAGGACATTTTGATTTTCTCTCAGGACCCAGCTGAACACACTGAGCATGTGTGGGCCATCCTGCAATGCCTCTGGCAACATAGTTGTATGCCAAGTTGGAGAAATGTGTGTTTGTTAGGGAAATTTCCTGAGGCCAGGACTGTTACCTGGGAACCTAGGCCCCACCAGGGTTCAAATGGGATGAATGGAGACTAGCCAGAGACCAAATCTTTTCCAAGGAAGGGGAAAAGACAGTTGTACCATACTAAAACTATTTATTGGACTTCAGAAACATGCAAAGGAAAAATCTTAAGATATAACATATAGTACAAATAAAAAACCAATACCTCAGATAGAGTGCACTGAATATATGTAAAAAGGAATATATTCCGTCTGCAAGCCAAGACCCACACAGAAGCACCGGTAGTATTAATGAGCAGCCCCGAACAAAGAAAACACAGATAATATACACCATTTTGCAATCTATAGAATCAATTGTAGATATCAATTAAGAATGTGATGAGCTTGACAAGACCCAGCCCCTCATATTTTGGCAGTTTGAACTCTTCCCCTAAGTTAATTTCTTATCTGTGAGGTCAAGAAGATCCAAACAGCCTCTCCATCAAGGGTAAGGGGCTAAAGGCATTCACCAACTGATAAGTTATATGTTTAGACTTGAGCCTGGCACTTCTTGTCTCTTGGAATGTAACTATGCTCATATACCTAGGGCATGTACAGAGCAATGCTTCCTTGAAGAAATATAGCACTGGCTAGTCTGCAAAGCCTTGTGGAATAGTGAGCCAAAGAATAGATGTTAAAGTCAATTCAAGATGCTGCTCAGAAAGGCCTAGTCTCACTTTGAATAAATTCTGCCACAGTCTTCAACCTGGATGCTGTGGAATTCCTGGGCCACCTCATCACCCCACAGGGTGTAAAGATGGACCCCCCAAAAGGGGGAGGCTGTGTTGTCTTGGCAGGCACCTTGGAATTGGGATGATATCCAGCAGTTCCTGGGCTTCACCAACTATTATCGACAGTTCATCCTGGCCTTTGCCTCCCTAGCTGTGTCCCTCACCAAGTTGCTATGGCCCCAAGAACCTTTCCAGAGGTCAGCAGAGGCTCAACGGGCTTTCCAGGAGCTGCAGACCTGGATTTTAACCAAACTGCTGCTACATTACCCAGACCCAAGTCTATCATTTGTGGTTGAGACCAATGCCTCCAGTGTCACAGTTGGTGCTGTGCTATCCCAATGAGAAACCCCCACCAGATCCTTACAGACCTGTGCCTACTATTCATGGCAGCTCAACACTGCCAAGACAAATGACATCATCTCAGAAGGGGACCTACCGGCTATTAAGAGAGCAGGTAGGGATGCTAACACCAGGACTGAGTCTATGTGCCACCAGGACCTCTACAGGCTGAAGTCCTGCAATTAGCTCATGACATCAAACCAACTGGCCCCTTCAGATGGTACAAAAATTTTCACTTCCTGGCTCAAGAGTTCTGGTAGCCTCACATACAGACCATTGTGGCCCGGGAAATGGCCTCCTGTGGCATCTGTAGACAGACCAAGGATCTGCCCAGCAGGCCTGCAGATCTGCTGCTTCCATTTCTCACTCCCACTGGTCCCTGGAAGTTCGTGTCCATAGACTTTATCAGGAACCTCCTCAACTCCACAGGATATACAAGCATCCTGATAATGGTGGATCTCCTTACTAAGATGGCCCACTTCATTCCTTGACAGGGCTCCTGACCACCCATGAAACCACCCAGCTGTACTTGAACCATATCTTTCAACTCTATGGTTTACCCAAGCACCTGATCTTCAAATGAGGGGTCCAGTTTACCTCACATTACTGGCATACCCTATACACATTATTGGATACCCAAGTACACCTGTCATCTGCTCATTACCCTCAGTCCAACGGTCAGATGGTGTGCACCAATGCCACACAAGAGCAATAACTAAGGTGCTATATTAACCAACACCAGAATGACTGGGCTACCCTGCTTCCTCTGGCCAAGTTTGCATGCAACAACACAGTGCACACTTCGATACACCAGACACCGCTCATGGCCAATTATGGATATCATCCCCATTTCTTCCTGCCAGTCATGCCTGCGTCCACTGTACCCTCTGCCAATGACTTTGTTAATAAACTGTGTGTTCTATATAAGTTCCTACAGGACCAACTACACCAGTCCAAGAAGGCTTACAAGAAAGCTGCAGACCAGAGATGTTGGCCAGGAGACACCCTCAAGACTGGGGAACAGGTGTCAGCGGCCCTCCCAGAAATTGGATACCCAATTTATTGGCCTGTATCTGATCACCACAAAATGAACCCCGTGGCCTACTGTCACAGCTTTGTTTTGTGCTCCACATACATTCATTTTCCCATCAGTCCCTTCTGGTCCCTGTCACTTCCCCACACTCTCTCCAAGCCCCAGATGTGCCGCCGCCACCTGTCATGGTGGAGAACCATGAGGAGTATGAGGTAGCACAGATCTTGGACTCTAGGTGACCTACAGGTCAGCTGCAGTGCTTGATGGACTGGAAAGACTATGGACCCGAAGATCGGTCTTGGGAACTTTCTGAGAACCTTCATACTCCTGACTTGGTGTGCCAATTCCATCGAACAAATCTGCAGAAGCCGACTCCAGGCCCATTGGTTGGGGCACCCCTGGGGGAGGGGATGTTGTCATAGAACAGTCAGGCCCTGGAGACCACTCTGACTCCTCTGATGAAGAACAGCTGGATTCCATGCCTATCAGCCAGCTACAGCTGATCAATCAGATAAGGAATCACAATTAGGAGGCTATAAAGTGTGTGTTTCATCTACCAGCCTGGAGTTGACAGTTCAGGATCAGCCAGCTTCCCTATCTCCTCCAGGATCCCCAGGTCCACATGAGTAACACTGGTGTAGGTGTAAAGGGGGTTTACAGTCCCGATGCAGGTCAGCCTGCCTCAGAGTTCAGCACCGGCAATCAGTTGCAGAGGAAGGAGAAACATCAACAGAGGAGACATGAAGCAGCTGTCGCAGGCATGATGTCAGGCTTGAAGCATATGAAAGTATGGGTGGCTTCAACACATTCCCTTAGACACTGACCTGCTACTGTTTTATCAGTCTTGCTTTTCAGAGAATTGACCTTGGCCTGCTTAGACAATTCTTGTATAATTTATGGACTCTGTTTATTAAACTCTGCCATCCTGCCTCGGATAACCAGCTCCTGTTATCTGCCTGAGTTAACTCTGCATATGTTGGCACCTGCCTGAAGCGGAACAGAGCAGCAGGGACAGGAATGACAGACCCTGGGAGGAGCAGAAGTGTTCTGGGACTGGAATGACAGGCTCCCCTCCAACTGGAATGACAGCCCTTGGGAGGAGGAGAAGTGTTTTGGGACTGGAATAACAGCCCCCAGAGTAAAATGACAGCCTCTGGGAGGAGCAGAAAAAATGGTTTGAAAAATTCCTGGAGATTTAAGCCTGGAGCCTGGGGAGGGATCAGTCTGGAGATCAGTTATAATTCCAAGAGGGTCTGGAGGTTGGCAAGCCTAGGTTGGCAGCATAGGGTGCTGGCAGAGGTGTGAGGCTGAGCTCAGCCAACTAGTGCCTGGTTTGAATTAAGCCCATATTGGCTCAGTTGAATCTGGCCCTTTTGTAATCAGGCCTATGGGAACCTCCCAAATCCCAGCTACTAGTTCTGTCACTGTCAAGGCACACTATGGCTGAGTTCAGACTGGCAATTTGCCCCGCTATAGCCACATTTCAGTGATGTTTTAAAAGCGAATTAGGCATCCAGCCGATTTATCAGGAAAAGGCCATTTACAGCTGCGCCTCCAGGCCAGCAGGCTGAACGCTCCTGCGTGCCTCCTCCTGGTGTGCTCCCGCATCAGGTGGAACAGTGTGACCGGGAAACCCCAGAACAATTTGTTCCAGGGCTTTTTTGCCACGACTGGCTCCCGCTGCAAATTGCCAGTCTGTCCTCAGCCTATGACTGGGAACTTAACTATGGACACAACCTCTCATGCACAGAAAGATTAAACAAGTCCATGGAGGATAGGCCGATTAACTAATTGGGGGTATAAGTTAAATGGAATTTCCATGTGAAAAAGTATATTTCCCAGATATTAGTGAAAATAGGTGAAACCCATTCCCTTCATGCCTGGTTCTGAATGCCCCAAAACGTCTGGCTCACCATCACTGGAAACAAAATGCCAGATGAGATTAATCTTGTCATAATACAACATGGTTACCCCCATTCTTAAGCAGGTGGTACTGTTAAAGCAGTGTTTTTAAACATTTACAAGCATTATTGCTTTAGGTTTTTTTAAAAAAATGACCCTAGCTACCAACACGGTGTGTCTCATTTTAAAAAGCATGTGCCAATGTTATTTTATCAAGAACATTTTGCTAAAATGTATAGTCTAATTGAAAATTTTGCCACATAATAAACCAGAAAAGTGCTATAATTTTGTTAAAGGAGATATACCCATTGATTTACAATTTTCCCAGTATAATGTATCAAAAGTATACAAAGGGAACTAATCTCCAACTGAGCATAGTGCCTCATTTATACAGTGTAGTTAATAGTTCACTGTGACACCTGGTTTCTAAATGCTAGTACTAATGGCCCTGCCATACAATTCAATGCAGTGCTACTAAAAAATATTCCTGCGCTGTTTGCTGCATTATACTGATACATACATCTGAATTTAAAATCTACATTGCACCTGAACATTTTTTAATTATACCCAGACATTTACCATTTAAATTTTTAAGTGTCTTGAATACAACGATTTGTATATAGCATTGTTAAGAAGACCTAACAGAAATTATATGTAACAGATCCAAATGTAATAAATCCAATAGGGCACCAACCTACAGCCTTGCTGTATGCCCAGAATTTGCAATAATCACTATTATGCCCTGTGATGATCTCACCCTCTTCCTTCCCTCACATGCAGTATTTCCCCTTCTTTCTTCTTTCTTGCTGAGCAGCTCCTTTATCTATTTTTTTCTTACTTGTCTGTCTATGGCTGTCCCACCCAGTTGCGATATATGTGTGTGTATGTGTAGTTATTAACCTTTGACACTCCATCACACCCTCACATGAACAGGCAAAAGAACCAGAATGCTGGACTAGATGGACTTTAATGTGATCCAGCAAGGCAGGTCTTATGGTGCTAGAACCAGCACCATGCACCCACCCATTCCACCCCCCCAGCCAGGGATTAGGCTTCCCAAATACTTACCTCGTGCCAGCAAGGGATGGATACGTCCTGGCAGGACCATCCCCGGGGGAAGGAAAGATGCGCTGCATGATGCCGTCGCCAGGAAGTGACGCCAGGCGACGCTCTGGCAATGTGGCTGAGCGTCGCCTGGCATCACTTCCTGGAGACGGCATGGTGCGTTACAGGGAGGAATGGTCCGGCCAGGGAGCATGTTTCCCCCGCCCCCACGCGGTAAGTACTTGGGAACCCTACCAGGGATAGGCCAGACTCGTGAAGCCAATCAGCATATTAACCCCATTGTGAGACAAAGAAAAAAGCATTTTCTATGGCTTCCATTGATGAGCCTTCTAGAGACCATCTGAGCATGTTGCTCAGCCATCTTCAAGATTAGGAATTGTAGACTCTGACATTTTGTCAAAGCATGCATTTAGCTATATACAATACTAGAATATTACCAGGAAGAATACAAGGTAGAACAACACCTCATTCTCATTTTGAAGAAATAGTTCCCTAGGAATCTGGCAAACATGAATCTTCTCTAGATCAGCTTGTAATAAACAACATTGTCATTATGTTAACTCTCCTTCAAATACACTTCAAGATACTCAGCTGTAGCCTCTGTGCATTGTTGCATTTCAGAGGTTCTTTACCTTTTGTAAGCATCAACATTCCCATGGCTTGTACCCTTTCTTCTTTCCCTGTATGCTGGAGGCTATTTGAAACACAGAGATATGCAGAGGTCCAAATTAATGATTTTGCTTCAGTTGTTATAGATCCCCTCCCAAGACAAGGTTGACCATGATAAATGAACATTTTCTGTAGAAGATTTGATGTAAAACTTGACAAATGTTTACATATGGGCTTTGACAGACATCTTACTAAAAAAAAAAAATAACATATATCAATATCTATGTGGGAATGGTCTTGAAGAATAACTTTAAAGTACAAGAAATGTATTTCAGCCAACAGTCTGCACTGCAATAATAAACAGTACTACTCGATGTTCATAATTCCACTTTTTGAGGAATCTCAATTAACCTTGAAAAAACCCTTACACAGAAATAAGTAAACTTTTGGTTATTTATTAATAGCCATCAAGAGATCACTGAGCTGATCTCAGCACTAGTGTTCAAGGTCCTGAGGGAACTTTAATTCTGGGTGATTGTGACCTCCATGGTGAAGCCATGCAGTCAGGACTTCATACCATTGTTGCCATTTGCAGGCTCCGCTTACTGCACACATCTCCTGTTTTCACTCTGACTAGTTTGGTTAAGTGAGTGGACTCTAATCTGGGAGAAACGGGTTGATTCCCCACTCCTCCACTGGCACCTGCTGAATGACCTTGGGCAAGCCATAGTTCTGGCACAGCTGTTCTTGAAAAAGAGCAGTTTCTACCAGAGCTCTCTCAGCCCCACCTACCTCACAAGGTATCTGTTGTGGGGAGGGGAAGGGAAAGGAGGTTATAAGCCACTCTGAGACTCCCTTGGGTAGTGAAGGGCAGGGTATAAATCCAATCTCCTCCTCCTCCTCCTCCTCCTCCTCCTCCTCCTCCTCCTCCTCTTCTTCTTCTTCTTCTTTCATAGGAATAGCTTACCAGACTTGCATACTCCCAAGGATCTAGTGATGTACTGACCAACTGCCTCTCCTCTGTTACCCTTTTCGTAATGTGTTTGAGTGGGGCTTATCATGGTTATGGAGAACAAGCTTGCAGCATTAAGAAAGAAATTTATTAAAAAGAAAATATCCACACACATAATCTGCAAAACAACAGATCAAGCAAGATTACAAAGTAAACATGCATAGCTGCAATCCTTTGTCCTTCTGCTGAATATACCCTGATTATTGTTATTACAGAGTAGACTCCTACTTACAGCATTCTCTGCATCATATCTTACCTTGTGCCTTTGTTCAGGTTGCCTGCCCTTTGTTAGCTCCACACAGTAAAGGCAGTATCAAGATGGATTCAGCTGAGATGGACCTTGCAACACCCCCCACATACCTCATTTCCCTCATTTCTAGGGAATTTATTACCTCTCCCTGCCCAGCCCCTGTGGGTCAGTCCTTCTCTTCCTGTCCTTTCCAGTAAGACATACAGTCTAGCATTTGGCATCCAAAAGTCTCTGGCACCTCCTAGATGTCACATTCCTGCTAGGGTGTGAAATGGCCCTTTGACTGTGCTCTTCTGGTTAGAAGAATCTGCATAATCAAGTCATAAGTACTGGGTGCTTGTGAGAGCCATCAATGGGACTGGGAATGCTTCAGAGCACTTAATACATACATTTTTTATTATTTCCTGTCCTTGTACCAACAGAGAAACCTCTGGGAAAGAATATGGGGTTTTGCATCTCCAGAACACTCAATAGTGTGATGTGGCCCAAAGTGGAGTGTATTTCTCCAGTTATCTCTATAACCTATGCTTCTTACAACTGAAATTACAACAGAAATTACTGAATTGATTCCAACCAAGAATAGTGATTTAGTCCTGATTTGCAAAGATTAGTTCACTCCGTTTTAATGGGGAGTTTAGATGGCATCTCTGGCAACTAGGAGCATGCATTTGGATCTACATATGCCAAAAAATATACCCCCAAAAAAACAATAAAATAGCCCCAAAATACCAATATGGTATTTTTCAGGTCTGTTTCAGTATCCCAAATGTATCTGGGTTTTCTTCGGGAAACGGGGGGGGGGGGATCCTGAGAAAATCCCAGATATATTCGGGAATTATTGGTTGATCTGAAAACAGCAAGATCCCTCTCAGCTGCTTGTTGGGCTTCTGCAGTACCTTTAAACTTCAAAGAGGTTGCAGAAGACAGCCCCCACCAGCTCCGTTTGGGCCTGGCTGGCTTCTCCTGTGGCCCAGTTTAAGCCGGGCTGCAAGAGAAGTCAGATGAGGATTGGCTGGGGAGATGGGAGCCAGGCCCGTAGCCAGGATTTTTTAATTTGGGGGTCCTTTAAAGAAGTCAGGGGG
Source organism: Gekko gecko (assembly GCA_029375565.1). Taxonomy (NCBI): domain Eukaryota; kingdom Metazoa; phylum Chordata; class Lepidosauria; order Squamata; family Gekkonidae; genus Gekko; species Gekko gecko. The sequence continues at coordinate 119,360,588 of JAPDNY010000003.1, read as the reverse complement.
CACCCCGCACCCCCAAGGGAGCACCACCAATAAACTAAAACATTTAAAGTTGGGGGGCCTGGGTGCTGCATGGAAATCAGGGGGCCTTGGCAGTAAGTTGGGAGGCCAGGCCCCGAGATGCCCCACTGTAGCTACAGGCCTGGTGGGAGCTGAGAGCTCCATGCTGCCTCAGCTAGGGCTGGCTCCTCTTGCAGCTCGGTTTAAACTGGGCTACAAGAGAAGCCAGCCCAGGATCAGCCTCAGCTGGAAGTGGCACTTCTTGCAGCTCAGTTTAAATCAACCTGTAAGAGAATCAGCAGGGGGGCAGGAGCTGGGAGCCGGGGGGTGGGAACTGAGATCTACCCGCCACCTTGGCAGGGGATGGTTCTTCGTGCCGCTCAGTTTAAATTGAGCTGCAAGAGAAGTTAGCCCAGGATCAGCCAGAGCAGTGGAAGGTGAGAACTCGACTCCACCTCGGCTGGGGCTGGCTCCTCTCCCAGCTTAGTTTAAATCGAGCTGCAGGAGAGGATCAGCTAAGGCAGTGGGAGCCGAGAGTTCCCCAAAAAAATCCAGGATTTCCGGAAAATCCTGGATCCGAATACTGCACCAGCATTGGGATCTGGGATTTTTCAGCAAACCGGATTTTTTTCTGGTTCAATATACCTGAACTGAAAAAAGTGGGGAGAGATTTGCACACCCCTACTGGCAACCCATTGCAGGTCAATATTTCCCATTCTCTCTCTCTCTCTCTCTCTCTCTCTCTCTCTCTCTCTCTCTCTCTCTCTCTCTCTCTCTCTCTCTCTCTCTCTCTCTCTCTCTCTCACACACACACACACACACACACACACACACGTTGTACACTTAAACTTTGGTGTACAAATCTAAAGAATGCAATCTGTGGAGAGGGCAAGGCATGTTGATCAGTGCAGTTTATACAAGATGACACATGCTGGTTTAAACCTCTAACCTACCAAATCTCTTTTGTGAGCACAGGAAAGCAAAGTAAAGCAAGCACAAAATATCCAGGGTGTATGAGCAATCTTTTTTACATAATTTCGGTTTTCATACTTGCTTATAGGAAATGATCCATTTTTTCTTCTGATTTTTAAGCATTAACCAGTACTTCCACACCACAGGCATTTAAAAACAGCTTTCTTGTAGTGGAATACAGATATAAACCCACCAACTATATCATAATTACATAGCAAATGTATTTTCCTTGTTTATGTGCTACATGTCCAATGTGAGACATGAGAATGGATTAAAAGAGTTGGAGGGGCTGAAAGAAATGGAGCCATGTACAGATATAGTACCAAATTACACTTCCTCCCACTCCCCTAAATAATCTAAAAATCTACTGGAGAAACACAACTTGAAATATCAGAAGCTTAAGTGCCTTAAGTGTTTTTCAAAAATATATATATAAAAAGCCATGCATGGGAGAGATCAAGAGAGGCTGGTAAAGGAGGTGGAAAGAAAAGATACCCAAAGTGCATTTTCTATCCTGAAGACTAAAATAAACACTATCCAGTTTGCAGGGAAATATCAGTTATGAAAAGGATGTCTGCTTTCCATGAAATAAAGGACAAATTTCTTTCCCCAATTAATGCAAGTTAATGCAAGTTCAGCAAGGGCATATTGGAGAGGACAAGATTGGGATGGGCACAAACCAAACCACAAAGCAAAATTCATCATGAATTTTGCCCCATTCATGGCTCATGAACCAAAAAGTTCATCATGACAGCTCTACCTTTACAAACTTCTATAAACTTTTTAAAGCAGTTTGTGGTGGTTCGTGGTGATTTGTGGATATAGCAGAAAGCTTTCTGTTCCCCACAAAAGCCACAAAAACAGCTGAGTGGTGGGAGGCATGGCCCCTCTGCTCAGCTTTTTTGGGCTGTCTTGTGTAGTCCCTTTAAACTTTAAAAGGACTGCAGAAGACAGCCCAAAAACCAGCTGAGAGGCAAGGAGCGCATCCCTGCTGCACCGCTGTATTGCAGGCTGTCTTCTTCAGTCCCCTTAAAGTTTAAAGGGACCGCACAAGATGGCCAAAAACAGCTGAGCAATAGGGAACATCCTGCTGCCCATCATTGTGTGATCCCTTTAAACAGGGTTTGCAGGGTGACAAACCGCAAACTGGTTCGGTTTGTGAACAAACCTCCTGATTTAGTTTGTGGTTCAGTTTGTGATTCAGCCATGAACCAACAGAAACCAGAATTTCCTGGTTCGTGCCCATCCCTAGATATATGAACAGCAGTATTCCTGTTGGACAGGTACTGAAAAAGACCAAGAGGCCCTTCCCTTCCTCCTGGCTTCTTCAGCATGCCAAAGTAACCTTACTTTCAGGCACATCAATGCTGTTCTTATTCAAGAGAATGACTGTCCTTCACTACAAAGAATAAAGTTCTGTACCTGAGAACAATGTTGCCTACCACCCCTGACTTTGGGTGACTTGCCTGTCCATCAACAGAGACCATTCAAGCCTCCCTTCCCTAATCTGAAGGCAGAACCAGGACTTTTGGGTGAGGATCAGTAAAACATAAGGAAGAATCAGGTTTGGGCAGGAGGCAAGAGCTTCTTTGTTGGGATACAGAAGCAATCCTTTCTTTTCTAGAAAGCTTAGAGAGGGTTCAGAAGAGTGACCTGAATTGGGTCTAGAAAAGCAGATGTTGCTGTCTCTGAATAAATGGACAAAATGATAAATGTAAGGGTAGGGAGTAGGAATGCTCAATCTTCCTCCAGTCATCAAACCTGATGGGCTTTTAAAGTTCTACAAGATTCTTAACACAGAATGTTTCTTGTTACCTCTCAAGCTAAACATCTCTTGTAACTCTGATCTTCTTTCTCAGAGTCACCTTGTCTTTCCCTGTATATTTTCCTTAAGGTTGTGAGTCTGTAGAAAGGAACCTTTCTCTCTCAATCTCTCTCTCTCTCTCTGTGTGTGCATTTATATAGTGCTTTTCTAAATGCCAGTGATGAAGAATTAACCTGCCCAGCATGTTTCATTTTGGAATTTGAAATGCTGATGACCTCATTGCCTAGTATAAAAAACCTCACCAAGTCTACAACATTTAAATATACTTTTGCTGCTTGACATACGAGGTTGCTGGGAAACAGTAATCATCTTCCACTGTTAAGTAATGGCCAGGTGGAAGAGAGCTCCACACTTTATAGCATGTACTGTGAAGCAGAATCTGCTCGACTCAATACAGCCTGAGGAGCACAGCTACTGGCTGGCCTACAGTGCCCACGGCAGCCACACAGGATATCTATGTCTTTATTTACATGTATCTGTCAGGTTTAAAAACAAGTAGATCCAGTCATTCTTGCACAAAGAAAGGTTTTATTGGATTATCTTGCTAAAACCCACAGTAGGAGGTCATTGTCAGGAATGGGGGCAAAGCAATGCAAGCTAACTTATAGTGTGATGCAATAAAGCGCCTAGCAAATGAAACTTGAGCACTCGCGCGGGAACTCCCGGCGGGAGATATACTTCATGAACGGGAGACTACTCCCCCCCTCCCTTTGCCTTCCCAGGACTGGAAAATTCTCAGTAAAACAAGAATAGCCCAAAGCCTACATTCAAGGCCACCGTGATAAGGAAAAGCGGCAGGGAAGAAGCTCCCACGTTTCTGCCTGCATAGCTACGCAAGCGCAAAGCAGGGTAGGGAACACAAAACAATGGATTCAGTGAGAAACATCAAAGGCATTTTCTGACATTCTGCCCTTCCCAAAATACCACCCACCCACCACTCAGGAAGGAGAGAATGAAGGGCCCCCAGGTTTATTTGGGTATCGAGTGTGAAATTCTTTCAGGTGATCGGGTGCATTGATATCAGACACTTTTACCCATTCCCTGTGTTGGGGCCCAAAGTGTACCCATTCCACAAGGTACAGGAGTTGTCCACGGAGAATCTTAGAGTCCAAAATGTCAGCAATTTCGTAGTGCTCCTCATCGTCAACCATCAATGGGGGGGAGGTGCTGGAAGCTCAGGATGCCATTTAGTCGGGGGTAATGCTGGTTTGAGGAGGCTGTAATGGAAAATTGGATGTATTGCTTTAAGAGATTTAGGTAAATCTAGTTGTACAGTTACTTGATTTATACATCTTAAAACTTTGAATGGACCAATATATTTCCAAGCAAGTTTCCGGGATTGTTGCGCCAGTCTTAGGTTCTTGGTTGAAAGGTAGACCGAGTCTCCCGGTTGCAGTTTCCAGCCACCCACCCTTTTTTTGTCTGCCTGCTTTTTGTACTGTGCCTTGGCCTCATTCAATGTCTCAACAATTAGGGGCCAAGAGTCCCGGAAAGTCTTACACCATGCTGAGGCTTCCCCACCAGTCTCGCCGGGCTTCAAAAAGGGAAGAGGGGGCTGTCATAACCCATGGCAGCTTTGAAGGGAGACATATTCGTTGAAGCATGCCATGAGTTGTTGTACGCAAACTCTGCCAGTGGTAATAAATCTACCCAATTGTCTTGTTGATAGTTAGTGAAACACCTTAAGTATTGCTCTAAAGTCTGGTTTACTCTTTCCGTTTGCCCATCGGTTTCAGGGTGATAGGCACTACTGAGAGCGCGTTCAATACCCATAAGAGTCATCAACTCCGACCACAACTTTGAAACAAATTGAACCCCCCTGTCGGAGATTATTTTGAGTGGCAACGTATGTAGCCTGGCAATGTGCTAAAGGAAGGCTTTGGCCAGGACCTTGGCCGTCGGCAGGCTGGGAAATGGTATAAAATGAGCTTGTTTAGAGAATAGGTCCACTACCACCCAAATGACTGTCATATGTTTAGAGGGGGAAGATCAGTGATAAAGTCCATGGAGATCACTTCCCAGGGTCAGCTCGGGGTGGGTAGAGGCTGTAAAAGACCTGGAGGTTTCCCTGGTCTAGTTTTGCAACGATTGCACGTTGGGCAGGACTGTATATAGAGGGATAAATCCCGTTTCATTCGGGAGCCACCAGAAGCTGCGTTGCAGTAGGTGTAAGGATTTTACATATCCGAAGTGCCCCGCAGACTTTGAGTCATGGGCCGATTGCAACACCTGGGATCGGGTAGCTTCCGGAACAAAAATTTTATTGCCCCTGTACCAGCAGCCATTTGTACTACATTTCACATCATCCCGAGCTTGTAATTCACTTGTTTCTTGTGTGGTGATGTCAGTGGCAAATTGCTTTTCCCAGGTTATGGCCTGGATTGGGGTCAACGATTGTGCGCGTCTGGTTTTCGGGTTACAACCGCTCCAACTAATTGTTCAGGGGTGAACATAGACTCTCGTATTTCTGTCCTCTTACACAGGTGTTGGGGAAGGCGGGAGAGAGCATCCGCCAGATGATTGGATTTACCTGGAAAATGGTGGAGGGTGAATTGAAATTTAGAGAAAAACTCAGCCCACCAGAATTGTTTTGCATTTAGATTCCGGGGCTTCCGCAGTACCTCAAGATTCTTGTGATCAGTCCAGATTTCAAAAGGTACTCGGGACCCTTCTAACCAGTGCCTCCAGGTGATTAATGCTAAACGTATAGACGCTGCTTCTTTATCCCAAATGGGCCAAAATCTCTCCGTATCATTAAACTTTTTGGACACATAAGCAAGGGGTTGTAATTGCCCCTGAGCATTCTCTTGCAATATCACCCCACCCATAGCGGTATCCGATGCGTCTACTTGGACCATGAATTTTTTTGTCTCATCGGGGTGTGCTAGTATGGGTTCAGACGTGAATAACTGTTTTAGTTGTTCAAAAGCTCCCTGACACTGGGGAGTCCAGTTCAAAGGGGCCCCGGGCATTGAAGCCTTAGTTCCCCTCCCCTTAGTCTTTAGCAGTTCTGTGAGGGGGAGGGCCACTTGGGCAAAATTGTCAGAAAAATGCATTTGATGTTTCTCACTGAATCCATTGTTGTATGTGTTCCTACCCCGCTATGCGCTTGCGTAGGTATGCAGGCAGAAACGTGGGAGCTTCTTCCCTGCCGCTTTTCCTTATCACGGTGGCCTTGAATGTAGGCTTTGGACTATTCTTGTTTCGCTGAGAATTTTCCAGTCCTGGGAAGGCAAGGGGAGGGGGGGAGTAGTCTCCCGCTCATCAAGTATTTCTCCCGCCGGGAGTTCCCGCGCGAGTGCTCAAGTTTTATTCGCTAGGCGCTTCATTGCATCACACTATAAGTTAGCTTGCTTTGCTTTGTCCCCTATTCCTGACAATGACCTCCTACTGTGGGTTTATAGCAAGATAATCCAATAAACCTTTCTTTGTGCAAGAATGCCTGGATCTACTTGATTTTAACCTGACAGAAATTGTCAGGAATCCATCATTCCCACTACCGTCAGTTTCCGCCATCTACCAAGATGAGCGGAGCGGAGTACGGGAGCTACGGGCGCAGCCCCAGCGACTACTCCTTCGGGTGCAGCGGCAGCAGCAGCCGCTCCGGGGGCCACGGGCGCAGCGGCAGCAGCAACTGTTCCAGGGGCCACGGGTGCAGCAGCGGCGACGGCCACTCCAGGAGCCACGAGTGCAGCGGCAGCTACTTCAGGGGCCACGGTACCTGTTACTACTGTGGCGGCTGCAGTGGTCACCCTCCCGACCACCACCGTTGTTCCAGTGACTACTACTACGGTTTTGGCCGCACCAGCGTCACAATCGGGGACCGGATTAGCGACCCCGCCATTAATCAGCACATTGGGGGTTCAATACGCTCTCCCAGTCTATAGCCCGGCTGGGCAATTACCGAGTCAGGGAGGAGCGATTCCCCGAACCTATGTGCCAGGAGTCCCAACGCCATGGGATAAAGGGGTGACCTATCGTAGGTCACGCGATTGGACTAAGAACTTGTTGGATACTACCCAGTCGACTTGGACCATGCCGGGAAGCCAAAGCCGAGACAGTTTGTTGGATCCTAGAGGTAGTTTTGGGCTTCCCAAGGGAGGGTACCTCGAGGATCTCCTAGAACTGGGTCTGGGCCAGACACAGATGCTCGTATGGACTCTATCCAAGAGGATACTCGACGGCTGGTAAGGGACATGAGCAAGCTGATGCAATCCCTGCCACAGATGATGGACCAAGCCATTCGGGCTCATCCGCTGACACAGCCTAGACCGGCACCAGCCCCGGCACCACCACTGCTACCGGGACGACCACCTCCTGCTCCTCCGGGCCCGAGGCCGGGCCAACCAGCACCTCCGGGTCCAGGGCCAGGCCGGCCGGCACCAGCCCCACCTCCACCGGTCATTCCAGCACCAGGACCAGGGCCAGGCCAACCAGGGCCACTCCAGCCGCCCGCTGTGCCTCCGCCTCAACTCCCTGCGCCGGCGCCTCTCATGCAGCCGATCCCGGTCATGGCGCCAGCCCCCCAGTAATCCGTCCTAAGGACATGCTTGAGATCACATTTGATGGAGATCCAGAGACTGTGTCCTTTTCATATTGCAAGTCGGGAAATTTGTGCAAAGATGGGGCTATGTTTTCCCAGATGAAGAACAACAGGTGGAGTTTATCGCATCCAGATTTCGAGGGAGTGCTACCAGCTGGTATGTAGCTCTTCATGATCTGGAGGCTGCGGAGTTGGGGAATGTAGATGACTTCATGTGGGCTCTGAGAAACCGTTTCGAGGACCCGGGGGCGGCCGAAAAGGCAGAAGCCTTCCTTCGTACCTTTAGACAAGGCAAACTCTCAGTGCGAGAGTACTCAAGGGAGTTTCAAAGGCATGCTGTGAAAATTCGGGACTGGACTGATGCAGTCTTGGCCCAGCAATATCGAATGGGTCTAGCTGTGGACATTCGCAATAATGTCCTCAGCTCTCAGCAACCCCGCACCCTCCAAGGTTGGATGGAGGAAGCCGAGAAAGCTGAGAGCCGCCTACGCATGATGAAACTGGATTTATCGTTCGGTAACAATCGTCCAAGTTCGGCGGCGGGCCAAGCCAGACCCAAACCAGTATCTACCCCAAGTGGAATGAGAGATCAACGTATGCGACAGGGTCTCTGCCTGCGGTGTGGGGAGAAAGGGCACTTCGCCGCCGCCTGCCCGAAAGGAGACCCCAACCGGGCTCTACCACCAGAAGAGCCCAGGAGGTGGATAAGCCCTACCCCAAAGAAAGGCACTGCAAAACCACGCAATACACGGGCTCTTTTTGCGGGTCCTGACCAAGTGGATACTTTGTTGCTGGAGGAAGAGAATGAGATGCCGGGAAATGAAATGGTCCTGTTTGTGAATGGCGCTACACATCAGGACCCAACACCTGAGGCGCCTAAATTGGTGAGCAATTACCCCTCTCTTTTCTTTGTGACTGTCCTAGTAATGAACCCAGCAATGATGACACACATTCGGGTTCGAGCCCTCATTGACTCAGGGTGTGGGAGGGACCTCATCAACCCTTCTATGGTTGTAGGGTTGGAGGCAGCAGTGGTCCACCTGAAGGACCCAATAACTTTTACACAAATGGATGGGTCTCCAATGAAAGAACCATGCCGATTTGAGACTGTTCCTTTAAGAATAGGCATTGGTGACCACTGGGAGCTGCGTTCGTTTGTGATAGCGCCTCAAGCACAATTTCCCTTAGTGTTGGGTAGCCCTTGGTTACATGGACATAACCCTTACATTCTATGGGAGGAAGGGAATGTTCAATTTATCTCACCTAAATGTACAGAACACAAATGGGACCCAGAGTGGGGAAATCCTCCCTGCAATGAACCTCCACGCGCTTGTTTAGCAATGGAGGACCTTAACCGCATCCCTAAGGATTATCAGTATTTGAGTAGGGTTTTTGAGGAGGAGGAGGCTGATGAATTACCTCCCCACCGTAACTCTGACTGCGCTATTGAGATTCTTCCGGGACAGAAATTGCCAAAAGGGAAAATTTATGCCATGAGTCCCAGTGAGAAGGAGGAACTGCGCCGCTTTATTGATAAAAACCTGGCTCGTGGATTTATTAGGCCAGCATCATCCCCTTTCGCAGCACCTGTATTGTTTTGTAAAAAGAAGGATGGTGGGCTCAGACTATGCACGGATTACCGGGGACTCAACGCAGTTTCTGCAACCAATGCCTACCCGATGCCTCTTATCAAAGACTTATTAGCAGAGGTGGCAAAAGGGAAAGTGTTTTCTAAACTGGATTTGAGGGATGCCTATTTTCGAGTTCGCATCAGAGAGGGGGATGAATACAAAACTGCATTTAATACCCCGCTAGGGCAATTTGAATACCGGGTTATGCCTTTCGGTTTGCAGGGGGCGCCAGGGGTATTCATGAACTTAATCAACGAGGTCCTACACCCCTACTTGTTCAAGGGGGTGGTCGTTTATTTGGATGATATCTTGGTCTATACCCCGGACCTAAAATCCCACACCATTCTCTTGCGAAAAGTATTGGAAAGGCTATTAGATCACAAACTGTTTGTTAAACTGTCGAAATGTGAATTTCACCAGGAGTGTATTGACTTTCTGGGGTACCGCATATCCTCTGAGGGGTTGGAAATGGACCCAAAAAAGGTCCAGGATGTTGTAATGTGGGAGCCCCCAAAACCAGACGACAGCTCCAAAGTTTTCTCGGTTTCGCCAACTTTTACCGTCAATTCTTGCCACATTTTGCCCAAGTAGCCCTACCCCTCACTGAACTGCTAAAGACTAAGGGGAAGGGATCCAAGGCTTCAGTGCCAGGGGCTCCTTTGAACTGGACCCCGCAATGTCAGTTCGCGTTTGAACAATTAAAACGGCTGTTCACGTCGGAGCCGATACTAGCACACCCCGATGAGACAAAAAAATTCGTGGTCCAAGTAGACGCATCGGATACTGCTATGGGTGGGGTGATTTTGCAAGAGAACTCTCAGGGACAACTACAACCCTAGCTTATGTATCTAGAAAATTCAATGATACTGAGAGATTCTGGCCCATTTGGGACAAAGAAGCTGCGTCTATACGTTTGGCATTAATCACGTGGAGACATTGGTTAGAGGGGTCCCAAGTACCTTTTGAAATATGGACTGATCATAAAAATCTTGAGGTACTGCGAAAACCCCGGAATCTAAATGCTAAACAATTCAGGTGGGCTGAGTTTTTCTCCAAATTCCAATTCACTCTTCACCATTTCCCAGGGAAGGCTAATCATTTGGCTGATGCTCTTTCCCGCCTTCCTCAACATGTCTCTAAGAGAGTGGAGGTACAAGAATCTATGTTCACCCCAGAACAACTGGTTGGTGCAGTTGTAACCCGTAAAGCTAAGCAAACATCAAAGAACCCTATCCAGACATTCCCCTGGGAAAAACAATTTCTCACTGACATCACCTCACAGGAAACAAGTGAGTTACAAGTCAGAGACGATGTGAGATGTGGCCCAAACGGCTGCTGGTTTAAGGGAAATAAAATGTTTGTTCCTGAAGCTACCCGGTCCCAAATGTTGCAGACAGTCCATGACTCTAAATCTGCAGGACATTTTGGCTTTGTGAAATCCTTAAGACTTCTGCAACGTGGGTTTTGGTGGCCCCGAATGAAACAGGATTTATCGCTCTATATACAATCATGCCCAACATGCAACCGGTGTAAAGCCAGGCCGGGGAAACCTCCAGGTCTCTTACAGCCTCTACCCACCCCGAGCCGACCCTGGGAAGTAATTTCGATGGACTTTATCACTGATCTTCCCCCCTCTAAACATATGACGGTCATTTGGGTGGTAGTGGACTTGTTCTCAAAACAAGCCCACTTTATACCGTTCCCCGGGTTGCCAACCGCCAAGGCGTTAGCCAAAGCATTCCTTCAACACATTGCCAGACTACATACTTTGCCGCTCAAAATAATATCCGATAGGGAAGTCAATTTGTTTCTAAGTTGTGGTCGGAGCTAATGACCCTAATGGGTATTGAGCGTGCTCTTAGTACTGCCTATCACCCTGAAACCGATGGGCAAACAGAGAGGGTAAACCAGACATTAGAGCAATATCTAAGATGTTTTTCTAATTATCAACAAGACAATTGGGTTGACTTATTGCCATTAGCGGAGTTTGCATACAACAATTCTTGGCACGCTTCAACAAAGATGTCACCATTCAAAGCTGCCATGGGTTATGACAGCCCCCTCTCCCCTTCTTGAAGCCTGGTGAAAACGTGGGGAAAGCTTCGGCATGGTGTAAGACTTTCCGCGATTCTTGGCCCCTAATTGTTGAGACGTTGAATGAGGCCAAGTTACAGTACAAAAAACAAGCAGATAAAAAAAGGGCAGGGGGCTGGAATCTGAAACCAGGGGACTCTGTCTATCTGTCAACCAAGAATCTGAAGCTGACGCAGCAGTCCAAAAAACTTGCTTGGAAATATATTGGTCCTTTCAAGGTGCTAAGATGTATAAACCCAGTGACTGTACAGCTAGATCTGCCTAAATCTCTTAAAGCAATACATCCAATTTTCCATTACAGCCTCCTCAAACCAGCGTTACCCCCGACTAAATGGCAACCTGCGATGCCGGAGCCTCCCCCTCTGATGGTTGACGATGAGGAGCACTATGAAATTGCGGATATTCTAGACTCTAAGTTTCTACGTGGACAACTCATGTACCTGGTTCAATGGGTACACTTTGGGCCCCAACATAGGGAATGGATGAAAGTTTCAGATATCGACGCACCTGATCACCTGAGAAGCTTTCACACTCGGTACCCTAACAAGCCTGGGGGCCCACGTTCTCTCCTTCCTGAGTGGTGGGTGGGTGGTATTTTGGGAAGGGCAGAATGTCAGAAAAATGCATTTGATGTTTCTCACTGAATCCATTGTTGTATGTGTTCCTACCCCGCTATGCGCTTGCGTAGGTATGCAGGCAGAAACGTGGGAGCTTCTTCCCTGCCGCTTTTCCTTATCACGGTGGCCTTGAATGTAGGCTTTGGACTATTCTTGTTTCGCTGAGAATTTTCCAGTCCTGGGAAGGCAAGGGGAGGGGGAGTAGTCTCCCGCTCATCAAGTATTTCTCCCGCCGGGAGTTCCCGCGCGAGTGCTCAAGTTTTATTCGCTAGGCGCTTCATTGCATCACACTATAAGTTAGCTTGCTTTGCTTTGTCCCTTATTCCTGACAATGACCTCCTACTGTGGGTTTATAGCAAGATAATCCAATAAACCTTTCTTTGTGCAAGAATGCCTGGATCTACTTGATTTTAACCTGACAAAAATGTGGCAGGAATTGACGGTAAAAATTGGCGAAACCGAGGAAACTTTGGAGCTGCCGCCTGGTTTTGGGGGGCTCCCACATCAACACATCTTGGACCTTTTTGGGTCCATTTCTAACCCCGCAGAGGATATGCGGTACCCCAAAAAGTCAATGCACTCCTGGTGGAATTCACATTTTGACAGTTTAACAAACAATTTATGTTCTAATAGCGTTTCCAATACTTCTTGCATAAGAGCGGTGTGAGATTCTTGATCCGGGGTGTAGACCAAGATATCATCCAAGTAAACAACGACCCCCTTGAATAAGTAGGGGTGTAACACTTCATTGATTAAATTCATGAAGACCCCTGGTGCTCCCTGTAATCCGAAGGGCATAACCCGGTATTCAAATTGCCCCAGCGGGGTATTAAATGCAGTCTTATATTCATCACCCTGTCTGATACGGACCCGAAAATAGGCATCTCGTAAATCCAGTTTAGAAAACACTTTCCCCTTTGCCACCTCTGCCAACAAGTCTTTGATGAGGGGCATTGGGTAGGCATTAGTTGCAGACACTGCATTTAGCCCCCTGTAATCCGTGCAGAGTCTGAGCCCCCATCCTTTTTTTACAAAACAATACGGGTGCTGCGAAAGGGGACGACGCTGGCCTAATAAATCCACGGGCCAGATTCTTATCAATAAAGCGGCGTAGTTCTTCCTTTTCTATGGGACTCATGGCATAAATTTTTCCTTTTGGTAATTTGTGGCCCGGAAGGATTTCAATCGCACAGTCGGAGTTACGGTGGGGGGTAGTTCATCTGCTTCCTCCTCCTCAAACACCCTGGTCACATACCGGTAGTCCTTAGGGATGCGGTTAAGGTCCTCCGTGGCTAGGCAAGCTCGTGGAGGTTCATTGCATGGGGTTTTTCCCCACCCTGGGTCCCATTTGTGCTCTGCACACTTCGGGGAGATAAATTGTACGCTCCCTTCTTCCCATAGAATATACGGATCGTGACCATGTAACCATGGGCTACCCAACACCAATGGGAACTGGGCTTGAGGGGCTATTACAAGCGAGCGTAGCTCCCAGTGTTCACCAATGCCTACTCTTAAAGGAATAGTCTCAAATCGGCATGGTTCTTTCATTGGAGACCCATCCATTTGAGTAAAAGTTATCGGGTCTTTCAAATTGACAACGGTCGCCTCCAACCCCATAACCATAGACGGGTTTATCAGATCCCTCCCGCACCCTGAGTCAATGAGGGCTCGAACCCGAATATGGGTCATCATCGCTGGATTCATCACAAGTACAGTCACAAAGAAGAGAGAGGGTAATTGCTCACCAGTTTAGGCGCCTCAGGTATTGGGTCCTGTTGTGTAGCGCCATTCACAAACAGGACCAATTCGTTTCCCTGCATCTCACTCTCCTCCTCCAGCATCATGGTATCCGCTTGGTCGGGGTTGGCAAAAAGGGCCCGTGTGTTACGTGGTTTCGCTGTTCCTTTTCTTGGGGTAGGGGTTGGCCATCGTCTGGGCTCCTCTTGTGGTAGGGCTCTGTTGGGATCCCCTTTCGGGCAGGATGCGGCGAAGTGCCCCTTCTCCCCACACCGCAGGCAGAGGCCCTGTCGCATACGCTGATCTCTCATCCCGCTTGAGGTGGAGGTTGGTTTGGGTCTGGCCTGGCCTGCCGCAAGACTCGGACGGTTGTTGCCTAGAGATAGATCCAGATAGACTTTCCGCTTTTTCGGCCTCCTCCATCCAGCCCTGGAGAGTGCGAGGCTGCTGAGAGCTGAGGACATTATTGCGGACGTCTACAGCTAGTCCCATTCGATATTGTTGAGCCAGCACCGCATCGGTCCAGTCCCGGATTTTCACCGCATGCCTTTGAAACTCCCTTGAATACTCCCGCATGGTGAGTTTGCCTTGTCTGAATGTGCGAAGGAAGGCTTCGGCTTTCTGGGCCGCCCCCGGATCCTCGAAATGGTTTCTCAAGGCCCACATGAAGTCATCAACATTCCCCAGTTCCGCTGCCTCCAGATCATGAAGGGCTACATACCAACTAGTAGCACTCCCCCGGAACCTGGAAGCGATGAACTCCACCTGTTGCTCCTCGTCCGGGAACACATAGCCCCATCTCTGCACAAATTTCCCTACTTGCAATATGAAAAAGGACACAGTTTCTGGATCCCCATCAAACGTGATCTCCAACATGTCCTTGGGGCGGATTACTGGAGGGGCCGGGGCCATGATCGGTGCTGGAACTGGCTGCGGGAGGGGTGCTGGAGCAGGGAGTTGAGGCGGAGGCAGAGCTGGTGGCTGGATAGGTCCTGGTTGCCCTGGCCCGGGTCCTGGTGCTGGGCCGGCAGGTGGAGGTGGGGCCGGTGCTGGCTGGCCCGGCCCCGGGACCGGAGGAGCAGGAGGTGGCTGTCCCGGTGGCACCAGTGGTGCAGGCGCTGGTGCCGGTCTAGGTTGCGTCAGTGGATGAGCTCGAATTGCTTGGTCCATCATCTGTGGTAGGGATTGCATTAGTTTGCCCATGTCCCGTACCAGACGTCGGGTATCCTCTTGAATAGAGTCCATGCGAGCCTCTGTATCGGAACCGGATCCTGTTCTAGGAGATCCTCGAGACATCTGTCCCTGGGGAAGTCCAAAACTCCCTCTAGGATCCAAAAGGCTGTCCCGGCTCTGGCTCCCCGGCATGGACCAAGTTGTCTGGGTAGTATCCAACAGGTTTTTAGTCCAATCGCGTGACCTGCGGTAGGTCACCCCTTTATCCCACGGTGTTGGGGCTCCCAGCACGTAGGTCCGTGGAACCGCTCCCCCTTGACTCTGCATTGACCCGGCCGGGCTATAGATTGGGAGAGTGTACGCAGCCCCCACTGTGCTGATCGATGGAGGGGTGACCAACCCTGCCGCTGATTGCGGGGTTGGCACTGCCAAAATTGAAGTTGTAGTCACTGGAACAACGGTGGTAGTCGGAGTGGTGACCACTGGAGTTGCCACGGTGGTGACCGGGGCCGTGGCTCCCGGAGTAGTAGTCACTGGGACTGCGCCCGTGGCTCCCCCCAGCTCCGCTCATCGTGGTAGACAGCGGAAACTGACGGTGGGGGAATAATGGTGATTCCTGACAATATCTGTCAGGTTTAAAAACAAGTAGATCCAGTCATTCTTGCACAAAGAAAGGTTTTATTGGATTATCTTGCTAAAACCCACAGTAGGAGGTCATTGTCAGGAATGGGGGGCAAAGCAATGCAAGCTAACTTATAGTGTGATGCAATAAAGCGCCTAGCAAATGAAACTTGAGCACTCGCGCGGGAACTCCTGGCGGGAGATATACTTCATGAACGGGAGACTACTCCCCCCCTCCCTTTGCCTTCCCAGGACTGGAAAATTCTCAGTAAAACAAGAATAGCCCAAAGCCTACATTCAAGGCCACCGTGATAAGGAAAAGCAGCAGGGAAGAAGCTCCCACGTTTCTGCCTGCATAGCTACGCAAGCGCAAAGCAGGGTAGGGAACACAAAACAATGGATTCAGTGAGAAACATCAAAGGCATTTTCTGACAATATGTCTCACTATTCCTCCCCTTCTCCATTTTATCCTCACAAGCCTGTAAAGTAGATTGTGCCAAGAGAGTGTGATTATCCAAAGTTACACAGTGAGCTTCATGGCTGACCAGGGATTTGAACCTGAGTCTGCCTCGTGCTAGCCCAATACTCCAACCATTGTATCATACTGGCTTTCAGCCCAGCCTGAGCACTTTGGCCAACCAGAAGCCTTCAGCTGTACAGCACTTACTTCAGCCTGTCTCTGTCACCTCATGCTGTCCTCCACTAACAACAGTAGCAATTAAGTAATTAATATTTCCTCATCTCAGAGTCTATGTCACTTGCTGCAATAGGAGAACTGAAGGTACAAGTATTCTCCAGGCTGCCAACCTGGCATCACGAACCATAATCATACTTTGTTCTATTCCATCAAAGCCTTTCAGCTTTTATCATGTCCCGATTGTTCCATCTACAGCTCTGGGTTTCAACATTCCTTGATCCAACATTTTTAAATCCCAGGCAGCAGCATAGAACTCAGTGAGGTGCCAAGCACATAATTTCAGAGTCACATGACAGGAAGAGGAGAAGTCAAAGTAACTACATCACACATGTGGAGGGGGACATCCATGCTGCAAGTGTATGCAGAGTACTGGTGGGTTGAGTGGCAGAAGTTGGCCTGCCCAGGAGAAGAGAGAGAAATCAAGGGAAACCTTTTGTTGGAAGGGACCTCTAAACCAGCATGAGCTAAAGATAATTGTGTCCAGCGCTCACTTTGCTATCTGGCGACTCCTCTCAGTGTACATTCAAAGTGTGGTATCCTTGCAATATATGCATGCACATCAGCAGCAGTTCTTTTGAAAAAACAGCAAATAAAATGGCAGCTGTGTAGAGGCTCATGACCCACCTCATGGCCCTAACCTATTTGGTGAAGACATCTAGAGTGAACTGAAGGACTTGTTTAACAACCAAAATGATCCAAAAAGGAGATCCTCATCAATTGTTTTATGCTCAAGGCAAGAATTGTGAAGAAAATATTTATTTAATACCTTCCTCTCTCCCCCCCATCTTGTACACAAACAAACACATGCACCCACACACATTGTTTAC